>JAHRHZ010000056.1:28060574-28071769 GCA_024137785.1 Ginglymostoma cirratum | reverse complement strand
GGGATAACACAGTGTGGAGCTGGAAGAACACAGCAGGCCAGGCAGCATCAGAGGAGCAAGAAAGCTGGCGTTTTGGGTTGCGTTTTTTCTGAAGAAGGATCCCGACCCGAAACGTCAGCTTTCCTGCTCCTCCGATGCTGCCTGGCCTGCTGTGTTCCTCCAGCTCCACACTGTGTTATCTCAGACTCCAGGATCGGCAGTTCTTGCTTTCTCATATCGATGGTAGGGCACTTAGACAGAGCAAGGCATACAAGGTTACGTCTGATCAAAACATGACCAACAAAACTGGAAAGATTCATTCAGCATCTAATAACAGCCAGGAAGAAACTGTTCTTGAACCAGTTAGTGCCTGTGTTCAAGCTTCTGTATCTTCTGCCTGACAGAAGAGGTTGGGAGAGAGTATTAATATGGAATGAGTTGCCAGAGGAGGTGGTGGAGGCAGGTACAATCTCAACATTTAAGATATTTGGATGGGTACATGAAAAGGAACGGAGGCAGATTAAGAGATAACAAGGTGTAGAACTGGATGAACACAGCAGGCCAAGCAGCATCAGAGGAGCAGGACGTTTTGGGCCTAGACCCTTCTTCAGAAATGTCAGATTAAGTCCAGGGCAAAGGTTTAAGATGAGAGGGGAAAGGTTTAAAAGGGACCTAATGGGTGTAGGAGGGAGCAAAAATCCCTGTCATTTAGAATACTGGACCAAAACCCCTGGATTTTTAACAGAACTTTCAAAACAAAAAGAAAGGCAGCTGGGCTATGTTCTGGAATATGTAATCACAGCGATAGCTGTCTGGAACCATGGTTCAGTTAGAAATCTTATTCACACCTTAGCCCTAAAGGAACAATGAACCAGACCTCAGGTAACAACTTCAGACATCTTGGACTCTTCAGAAGCACCAAAGCACCCCAACTGATAGTAGGCCTAGGCCTGAAACATCAAGCTTTCCTGCTCCTCTGGTGCTGCTTGGCCTGCTGTGTTCATCCATCTCTACACTTTGTTATCTCAACTTCAACTAATGTTCATTCACAGAAATACCGGATATTCCACTTAATCAAAACACATTTACACCTACTCTAAACCATCTGAAAGCCAAATCACCACAAAGGGGACAACAGAAACACAATGGATAACACAGATTTTCATGGTGATAATGGAGCTGCTAGCCCTGATCTGGGAGAAAGAAAGTCATCCCCGCAGCTAACGACAGAAGAGGGATCCCAGACAGCTACTTTCCCCGAGAACTATCTGCGCAACTATCTCTCTGAACCCTCCCGACACAGAGCTGTTCTGTACCAGGGGAACCAACGGCAACCGACCATGACCTGCAGATCTGATGACCGACGACCTCCGAAAACCACCGACACGACTGACAAGGCCCCAGACACATCCTGGGGTGAAAACCGCATCATAAAACCACCACAGTGTAAGAAAACACAAGTTCTCAAACCAGACTGAACACCATCAAAGTCTTCAGTGAAGCACCGGCTACAGCAAGTGGGAACAGGCAGCTGTATTTCAAAGAGATAGTAGGAACTCCCGATGCTGGAGAATCTGAGATAACAAGGTGTAGAGCTGGATGAACACAGCAGGCCAAGCAGCATCAGAGTAGCAGGAAGGCTGATTTTTCAGGTCCCGGCCAACAAAACAGCATCTCCCAGACCATCCACAACCTCATCACTTCAGGTGACCTCCCACCCACTGCCTGTAACCTTATCGTTCCCCAACACTGCACTGCCCGCTTCTATCCCCTTCCCAAAATCTACAAACCCGACTGCCCTGGTTGACCCATTGTCTCCGCCTGCTCCTGCCCCACCAAACTTATCGCCACTTATCTCAACTCCATTTTCTACCCCCCCATCCAGGATCTCCTCACCCACGCCCTCCACCTCCTCCAAAACTTCTGATTCCCTGGTCCTCAACACCTCATCTTCACCATGGATGTCCAGTCCCTATACACTTGCCTTCCCCCCACAGATAGACTAAAAGCCCTCCACTTCTTCCCCTCCCGCAGGCCCGACCTGTCCCCCTGCACCGACACCCTTATCCGCCTAACCGAGCTCGTTCTTACCCTTATCGACTTCTCCTCCCACATCCTACAAACAAAAGGGGTGGCCATGGGTACCTGCATGGGCCCAAACAATGCCTGCCTCTTTGTAGGTTATGTGGAACAATCCCTCTTCTAAAGCTACACCGGCTCTATCCCCCACTTCTTCCTCCGTTACATTGATGACTGTATTGGCGCCATCTCGCGCTCCCATGATGAACTCGAGCAGTTCATTCACTTTACGAACACCTTCCGACCCAAACTTAAGTTCACCTGGACCATCTCTGATATCTCTGTCCTTCCTGGACTCTCTGTCTCCATCTCTGGCATCCACCTGGAAACCGATATCCATTTCAAGCCCACCGACTCCCACAGCTACCTAGAATACACCTCCTCTCACCCACCTTCCTGCAAGAATGCCATCCCCTATTCCCAATTCCTTCGCCTCCGCCGCATCTGCTCCTGAGATGAGACATTCCACTCCCAGACATCCCAGATGTCCTCGTTTTTCAAGGACCGCAACTTCCCCTCCACAGTTGTCGAAAATGCCCTCAACCGCATCTCTCGCATTTCCCGCAACTCATCACTCACATCCCCTCCCCACAATACCAACCAAAACAGAATCCCCCTCATTCTCACGTGCCACCCCACCAACCTCCGGATTCAACGCATCATCCTTCAACACTTCCGCCACCTGCAATCTGACCCCACTACCAAGGATATATTTCCCTTCCCATCCTTATCTGCCTTCCGGAGGGACCGCCTTCTCCATGACTCCCTCGTTCGCCCGACGCTCCCCACTAACCCCACCACATCCGGCACTTTTCCCTGCAACCGCAGGAAGTGCTACACCTGCCCCTACACCTCCCCCCTCACCCCCATCCCAGGCCCCAAGAAAACCTTCCACATTAAACAGATGTTCACCTGCACACCTGCTAATGTGGTATACTTTATCCGCTGTTCCCGATGTGGCCTCCTCTACATCGGGGAAACCAAGCAGAGGTTTGGAGGCTGCTTTGTGGAACACCTACGCTCGGTTCAAGACAAACGACTGCACCTCCCAGTCGTGAACCACTTCACTCCCCCTCCCACTCCTTGGACGACATGTCCATCCTGGGCCTCCTGCAGTGCCACAATGATGCCACCCGAAAGTTGCAGGAACAGCATCTCATATCTCGCTTGGGAACCCTGCAGCCCAATGGTCTCAATGTGGACTTCACAAGCTTCAAAATCTCCCCACCCCTGGCCTAATCCCAAAACCAGCCCAGCTCAACCCCGCCTCCCTGCTCTGTCTGTCCTTTCTCCCATCTATCTACTCCTCCCACCTCAGCCCCTACCCCCACCTCCTACCTACCAGCCTCATCCCCACTTCCTTGACCTGTCCGTCTTCCCTCAACTGACCAAACCCCATCCCAACTGCCCATCTACACTTACCTTTACTGGCTCCATCCCCGCCTCCTTGACAGATACGTCTTCTCTCCACCTATCTGCTCCTTTATCCACATTCCATCATCACCTCCTCCCCTCTCTATTTATTCCAGAGTCCCCTTCCCCTCCCCCATTCCTGAAGAAGGGTCTAGGCCCGAAACGTCAGCTTTCCTGCTCCTCTGATGCTGCTTGGCCTGCTGCGTTCATCCAGCTCTACACCTTATGATCTCAGATTCTCCAGCATCTGCAGTTCCTACTATCTCTGATACAATTTGAAACTACTGGTTAGTTTCTTATAGTAATTCGCCCGTGTTAAGTTAGTAACTGATAGTGTCAGTTTCACTTCTTTGAATTTGCCTTTTCAACTCTTGTATTTAATTCACCTTTGTTTTATTTCCCTGTTTATTACTTTTGCCTTTCTATTTCTCATGATATACTCACCTTTGCATTTAATAAAAGCAGAGATTCTTTGCCCTGAAACACCTGTTTACTGCCTTCTTCACTTCACATTTCTAAATTAAGTCCAGTGTCAGAACCAGGGATCTATGGGCGATTCAAACCACCTGAAAATCAGCAGATTACTGGTCATAAACCAGAATCCCTATATGGGCAACTTTTTCACGCAGAGGGTGGTGCATGTGATACATTTAATTTGATTTATTACGATCACATGTACCTAAGTACAGTGAAAAGTTTTGATTTGTGGCCAGTACAAGTAGATCATAGCAAACAAGGACATACAGATTATAGGGTGCTTAGACAGAGCGAGGCATACAAAGTTACGTCTGGACAGGAGGTGCACGAAACAAGATGAACATCAGCAAGATCAACATGATTTGAAGTTAGAGAGTCCGTTCAGCATCTAATAACAGCATGGAAGGAGCTGTCCTTGAACTTGTTGGTGCATGTGTTCAAGCTTCTGTATCTTCCGCCTGACGGAAGAGGCTGTAGGAGATCATTACCGGCATGGGAGGGGTCTTTGATCAGGTCAGCCACCTTTCCATGGCAGCAAGCCATGTAAATGGAGTCCATAGATGGAATCCCGATGGAGTCCCATTCTGAGGAAGGGTCACCAGACCTGAAACATTAACTCAGATTTTTTCTTCACAGCTGCTGCCAGACCTGCTAAGCTTTTCCAGCAACTTGTTTTTGTTCCTAATTTACAGTTTCAGCAGTTTCTTTCGGTTTTTATTTAGTATTTAACTTATTGCCACGTCTCTTCGAGTCATGCTCACCTTGAAGAAGCTCTGCTCCTCTCTCCGACTGGATTTCCATTCCAATCTCTCTTCTTGCCCACCAACATTAATTTCACTGTCACTCCTGGTGTTTGACCAGGTATTTGCTAAAACTCGTTTCCACAGCCACATCACATTCCTCAGTGACTGCCTCTGGCTCAGACTCACCCCACGTGGATTCCAACTGAAGTTTCATCCCTCATGTTTTGAATCCTCCCAGGATCACAGATATCTCTGTGACGTTCAACGTTTCACTGACAGCTGCTCTCACCTCATCCTGAGATCTACAGTCAGTGCCATGCGGCGCCACAAGCACACTCTCGACCTCTGTCTCTAACAGCATCGCATCACGCTGTCTCAGGGCTGCACCACTCCACAGTTCCACTTCATCCTCCGGCTCATTTGCCGCGCTAACAAGAAACTTTTCCTTTCCTTTCAGGCAGCAAGGCCCACAAGATGCAACAACTCAAAAATACGCATGTCCTTCTGGAGACTTCCTCGCCTCCCCTTCCCTCTGACTCCATCCCCTCTCCCATACCCCCCACCTCCTGTCGGGTATTCACCATCCCTCCTAACCTTCTGCTCTCCGATGTTGAACATTCGATACTGAACAAAGGCTTCAGTTTTATCCCTCTGCGTCCCCACCTTAATGAATTTCAGGCACGACACGACATTGAACTTTTCTTACACTGTCATCGCCTCCATGCCCATTTCTTGGGATAAGAGTCCTCTCCCCATCCCACAGACCCCTCAACCCAGTTCCAACACTCTCCCTCCACCTGGAACCTTCTCTCCGGCCTTTTACCTGCACTCTATCTTTTCATTGAGAACTGTTGACGTGACATTAGTCGCCTCAATTTCGCTGCCCCTCTCACCAAATCCAACCTATCTCCCTCCGAATTGACTGCACTCCATGGTCTTCGATCTAATCCTGGCTTTGTTATTAAGCCTGCTAATAAGGATGGTGATGTTGTAGTCTGGTGTACTGACCTCTACATTGCAGGGGCTGAGCGCCAACTCTCAGATACCTCCTCCTACCTTCCCCTGGACCATGACCCCACCATGACACTCAGGCCCTTGTATCTACTGCAGAAACTGATCTCAGTTCATCTGGTGACCTCCCCCTCCCTGCTTCCAAGCTGATAGTCCCCCAGCCCTGCACAGCTCGCTTCTACCTCCTTCCAAAAATCCACAAATGGGACTATCCAGGCAGACCCTTTGTTTCAGCCTGCTTAAAAAAAGTTCTGAGAAAGTGTCACTGGACCCAAAATGTTAACTCTGATGTTTTTCTTCAGAGGCACTGCCAGACCTGCTGAGCTTTTCCAGCAACTTCTGTTTTTATTCCATGTATGTAAGGTTGGCTTCCATGATGGTCTGAGTTGCCCGCACAATCTTCTGTAGTTTCTTACAGTCCTGGGCAGATCAGTTGCGGTCCCAGGCTGTCATGCACCTGGATAGAAGGCCATTGCACTCAGATTAGTGTAATTTCTATGGTTGAACCTCCACTTTGCTGTTGACAAATGAGTATATGCAATCCACACTGTAGTAGGTGGAGATGTGGAAAGCACAGTAGGGATCATGTTTTCAGGTGACTACTACACCAACATGGTGTCAGTAGGTAGATCCAGCTTGGCATCATGCCACATTGCGCTGTTATCTGGCCAGGGCAAAGGTGCTGATAATGCAAAGTCTGTGCTGCACATCATATTTTAACAACCACTGTCCATGTTCATTCATCTTGCCATTGCCATGGGAAACAAGATATGTTTTGAACTTTTGTCAGAACCAACTCATGGGTTAGATGTAGAGTTAGTCAGAAAGATCTACAGCACAGGAAAAGGCCCTGCAGTCAAAAACAATCACGTACCTATTCTAATTTCATTTTCCAGCTCTTGGCCCACAGCTTTGTATGCCCTGGCATTAAGGGTGCAATTTAAATACCTCTTCAATGTTATTAAGGTTTCTGCCTCTGCCACCCTTATAGGCAAAGAGTTCCAGATTCCCACTACCCTCTGTGTGAAAAAGATTTTCCTAACATGTCCTTTAAACATTCGGATCCTTAGCTTCAATCTATATCCTTCCATTAAGAGGGAAAGTTTCTTCCTATCCACCCTATCTATGCCACTCACAATATTCACATCTCAGTAGCAAAGTGTCTCTACCTCTGAGCAAGGAGGCCCGTGTGCAAGTCTGAATTGTTCCTGAGGTGTGTAATAGCATCTCAGAACAGATTGATTAGGAAAACCTCAGCATACATCTTGGTCATGTCCCCCCTCAGTCTTCCTGTGCTCTAAGGAAGACTATCCCAGTCTGTCTAATCCCTCTTCGTACCTGAATATCTCCAGCCCAGGCAACATCCTGGTAAATCTCT
This sequence comes from Ginglymostoma cirratum, assembly GCA_024137785.1. Lineage (NCBI taxonomy): Eukaryota > Metazoa > Chordata > Chondrichthyes > Orectolobiformes > Ginglymostomatidae > Ginglymostoma > Ginglymostoma cirratum. The sequence continues at coordinate 28,064,689 of JAHRHZ010000056.1, read as the reverse complement.
GCACCTTCTCCAGTGCAATCACATCTCCCTTATAAGATAGACAAATAGGAGGCTGGAAAAACACAGCCCTGAAAAAGGGTAACACCGAAAACATTGACTGCTCCATTCCTCCAGATGCTGTCTGATCTGCTGTGTTCTTCCAGCCTCCTGTTTTTCTACCTTGGATTCCAGCATCTGCAGGTTTTTTTTGTCTCTAACACCTCCCTTATAATGTGGATTCCAGAACTGCACACTAGCTGTTGTCTAACCAACATTTTATTCAGCTCCAGCATATCCTTCCTGCCCTTAAACACACTCCACTTGCATTGTCCCTTCTAATATGCTAGGGCACTGGCTTGATACTCGAGGTGTTTCAACTTGTTTCTTAAATTCTGAAATTAAGACTGGCAATTGGCACAGGGATAGATCTTACAATTACTACCCATCTCGCTCTCATTTTTTGATGTTCTTCTTGTACCACTAACAAGAATGAGAGACAGGGAAATGCTAAAATGGCCTTCAGATGTCTATATTCGGAGAGCTGGCTGTTACATGGTTCTGAGCTTAATCTCAAGCTGGAACTACCTCTCTCTTTCCCTTTTCTCTCTCTCTATTACAGACAGTAGATATGGCTCCTTTTTATACCCGATTGTACCAGATACAAAGTACTACAGTTATCAGATGCTCAATATAATCAATAGAGGTTTTTTTTTAACACAGGTTGTTCTTATTGTAATTCTTTAACAGCTGGTATCTGTTTCCCTTAAGAGGTTTGTTTGTCCTATCGTGGTAGGTACTTGAAAATGACCTGTAAGTAACTGTTAGAAACTTTAACCCTGGTACAGTTACATTTCTTGGATACATTTAAGTTCTTCTGATACAGTAACATTTCCCTGATACAATTAAATTTCTTTTAACTCTTTCCTGCTCTGTGGGTTTCTGCTGCACCCCACACATTCCAGGAGGAAAAGAAGCCCCCAATGGGGCAGAACGACTCAAGATAGCTGGCAGGATACCCAACTTTTAGCTCTTCATGCCTTACGTATCCTGGCTCTGATTGTCCCTGTTCACCAAAGTCTAGGACATTTAATATATATCAGGAAGAGGAACTGCAAACCTTCCTCCAGTCCAAAAAAAATTCATTAAACACTACTCTCTATTTCCTGTCACTAATCAGTTTGTATGCATGTTGCTACAGTCTTTGAGTTCTAACTTCATCCACAAATCTATTAAACTGCACTTCCTCACTTCCTTCGAAGTATGGAATCTACCACATCCACAGCATTACTCTCACAAAAATTCTCTGTTACTTTATCAAAAAAATTCTAACAAGTTAGTTAAAGATGATCTGTAGTTCCAAGATGAAAGAGAGTTGTGCTCTCAGTGGTATCTAATTAGCACTTTTATCTTGACACAAGGACCATGTGATTCACAATGCCATGAGGAAGAATTAAAGGATACCACTGTAAAGATCAAATTACAGGTGTCTAGAATGTCGCTGAATATTAGAAATTGTTTTGTGTTTGCCTCGATTCAGGAGAGGTGGAGATGTTGGAGGCCAAATGGTTCACCACACAGAAATGTTTACATTAGTCAAGCTCAGAAAGGACTATAATTTCTTCAGAGTTAAATGAGGTTGGTAAACTCACGTAACTTGAACTAGAGCAAGAGTGTCTGAGAAAAGAAAGCCTCCCTGTGATTGCAGGTCACCAGATTGAGAAAGGAAAAGAACAGGAATTGAGCTCGGGACCTAAGAATAACTTTGAGTTGATTCTAAGAAAATTAAATGTCTGTATAAAGGACTAGTTTAAAGCATATTTGTGAAGTTTCTTGTTTTTTTTATTTGGAATAGGAATAAGAAGGAGTTATTTCATTCTGTGTTTTAAAGTATGAAGAAATTGTTTAGTTAGTGGTGCTTTTAATTGTTTTACTGTAAACATCTAAAACGTAAATTCTTGGCATCTCATTATATAGCTATTAAGTAGAAATTCACATCTCTTAATTTAGTGGGTTTTTTTGGTGACTGTAATATCTACAGGATGCCAAAGGTTATTGGAAGGGATGGTGAGAGGTAGAAAACTGAACTTAGGGTCACAATAAGACACAATGACCTTATTAAATGGCTGAGGGACTGCAATGGTCTAAATGGCCTATTCCTGCCACTTTTACTAATGATCTTATGATCAATGCAGAGAAGCTCATTACCCAGTGGATAATACATTCATGCATCTGAAGACTTTTCTATTTTGACAATGCTGGTTAATCTAATGGCCACTAATGTTTCAGAAAAAAAGGCAATAATCAATCCCTGCATTAAACACATGATTAACCCATGATACAGTATTGCGGCAGGAAATGTGAAATTATCAAACAGGTTTTTGAAATTGCCTGTGAAAAAGTTCCTGACTCCCAATTGAGGCTCCCCCACCATTCACGGCACTTCTGAGCCATTGTAAATCACATTACCCTCAAAATCTGACCTGACTCCACCACTATGATGAGCTGGCAGGGGGACAGCCTAGAATGCAGACCACTGCAATGCAGCCAATGAAGTCAGGATTGCTGCTTGTGGCCTCACAATGTGCATCTTTATTTAGTTGAATTGCAATTTCCCCGCCCACTCGAACAGAGTTGGCAACACCAGAATCAGACCATTCCCATCATACAGCCACCCTGGCATGGGTTGACCCCTCTTCTGGATGGGAAGATCTGGCCCTGGAGGCTATGGATTGGTTTGAAACGCAAATTTTAAAATTGAGGCTGTGCTGGAACAAGAACCAATGCAGGGCAGTGAGCACAGGAGTGTGACAGGAGACATGCAGAAGACTTTATGGAGGGTGGAAAATGTGAAATTTGGATACGTACAGCTCAGGTTGAATGAAAGCTAAATCTCCCGCCAGACTGCCCCATTAATAATATGCCGGGCAGGTGTAATGGAAGATTATAAAATCTCCTGGCTCCGTGAATTTAAGATTAGTTTAGATTGTCTACAAGTTGTCTGTCAGAGGTTGCAATGTGGTTTTGCAATCGACCAGACATTTGTTCAACCTGAAAGGGTCTTGTAAGCAGTGTGACTTTCTGTATAAATAAAGACACAACTCAGAAAAAATTTTACCAGCAACCTTTGAATGAAAGAAGAAGGAATGGGGCAAAGAGGCAGAATTCAGTCAAATGTATCTCACTGATCTATGATCAGAAAACAATGCAATGTTTACCTTAGGTTTCTCAGACTAGGCTAATGCCCTGGCCAAGTGATAACTTATCATACCTGACTAAGTTGCTTAGAGGACTGAGGAGTTTGGATAACATCAGTATAAAGTCAGGAATGTCCTTCTCTTTCTATGCCTGTTAAAGCTCTGATTGATCCAACACCACAGAGTGAACCATTGATCATTTTGAGCTGGTGACAAGATTCTTGCCACATCTTCTTTAATCACGCTTGATTAATGGCATAGCTCAGAATAAATTGTTTTCAATTGTCTGAAGTTGGCAAAATGTTTGTAAAAAGTTCTAATAAATGTCATTAATGGAGATGTGATTAATGCTTTAATCAGAAAGAATAGCAAGGTCCAGTTGATTCTGATCCACCTCTCCCTCACTGTACCTGAGGTGGAGATTTGAATCAAAGCCAAAGTCTTCTGGATGTGTTGACAAGATCTTGGACTCTAATAAAAAAGGAGGAAATATGTGTCAAATACATCTGCAGCACAGCTTTCGCAGTGAGTGTCAATCTGTGGATTGTTAAAGATTAATCCTCTTCATGGCTGATGTGTCAGTAGGGAATAGACAAGATGCATAGAACTAATATAAGCATCACTCGAAACCAATAGATACATTAAGGTAGCAAGATCGCAGAAAGACAACAAATAAAGGGTATAACTCAAAAGGGGAGGCAGGAGCAGATGGACTTGTGTTTATTTACCTAAATTATTGAAACTGGTCGGGCAGGTTGAGTTCACAGTTAAAATGCAGACGGGATCCTTGGCTAGATCGATAAGGGCAGAGTACAAAAGCAAGGAGGTTATGTTAAACGGAAATAACAAGATGTAGAGCTGGATGAACACAGCAGGCTAAGCAGCATCAGAGGAGCAGGAAGGCTGACGTTTCAGGCCTAAGGGTCTAGGCCCGAAACGTCA
>JAHRHZ010000056.1:28037700-28060174 GCA_024137785.1 Ginglymostoma cirratum | reverse complement strand
CATCAGACTTCCTGCTCCTCTGATGCTGCTTGGCCTGCTGTGTTCATCCAGCTCTACACCTTGTTATCTCAGATTCTCCAGCATCTGCAGTTCCTACTATCTCTGAGGTTATGTTAAGCTTCTGGTTTTGCCTCAACTGGAGTATTACATCCAGTTGTGGGCACCATGCTTTGGGAAGGATTGATAGTAAGTTACAGCGCAGAAAGAGGTCATTCAGCCCATTCATACCAATTCTAATCCCAGTTAGCAGCACCTGGTCTGTAGTCTTACAGGTTCCAGCACTTCAGTGGTAGATCCAGGTCCATTTTAAATAAGTTGAGGGCTTCCTTCTCAACCACCAAACTAGCAGTGGATTCCAGACACTCACCACCCTCTGGGTGAAAAGAAAAGTGTTTTCCCTTATGCCCCTTGTAATCCTTCGCCTTTGGTCTATGTTCCTTAGTAACTGACCTCTCCATTGTGGGAAACAGGCTTTTCCTGTCTGCTCTATCCAAGCCTCCATTAATTTATACATCTCAATTCCCTTCAGCCTCCTCTGTTCTAAGGAAAACAATCCATTTTATCCAATCTTACCTCATTGCTACAATTTCCAAGCAACCTTCTTGAAATCTTCTTCTGTACTTTCTCAAAAGCAATTATTTCCTTCCAGTGACCAGAATGTCCAGCAATAATAAATTCAGTGTCTTATACAGTCTCAGCATTACATCCCTGCTCATCTATTCAATACCTCCCATATGTCTTCCTCACCACATATTCACTCGGCTGGCCACCATCATTGACCTGTGGGCATGCATTCCAAAGTATTTTACTTCCTCTAATCCTCATAAAACATTGAAAAAGTTGCAGAAAAGATTTACCAGAATTGTCCCGGAGAGCAGAGACTTTAGTTACATCAATAAATGGGAGAAGTTGGGACTGTTTTCTTTGAAGAAGAGGATTGAGAAGAGATTTAATTGAGGTGGTCAAAATTATTATGTCCTGAACAATGTTGAAAGGGCAAAATTCTCATTGTTTGAGAATGAGAAAAAGAATGAGAAGGCAAAGATTTAAAGCAACTGGCAAAAGAAAAAATGCTGACCTGAAGGAAACCTTTTTCACACATGATCTTGAATGCACTGCCTGGAGTGCGCTGGTTCAACTGAAGCATCTAAAAAGAACTTGGATCATTATCTGAATAGGAAGAAAGTGTAGGACTGTGGAGAGAAGGCAGCAGAACGGCACCAGATGAATTGTTTCTTCACAGACTCGCCACAGACATGACGGGCTGAATGGCCTCCCTGTGCTGTATTTGTTTCTTTTTATGAGCCTATGGTTGGTCAATGAGCTACTAAATGAAGCAGTGACAGTGAGTATTCTCAGAACAAACAAAGGGGTCATTGAGTCATACAGTTGTAGAGTCATAGATTCATAGAGCACGGATACAGGCCATTCAGTCCAACCAGTCCATGCTGACCATGTTCCCAAACTAAACAAGTCCCATCTGCCTGTGCTTGGCCTATATCCATCCAAACATTTCTTATTCATGTACATATCTAAATGTCTTTTAAACGTTGTAACTATGCCTCAAAATTTCCTCTTTAAAGAGTCTTTGAGTGTTATTTCTTTTCCACAGTAGGAGAGAATGGAAGCTTGCTTGCTTGTAGCCTTCTCAAAGTTGAAAAGCCTAACTGCTCACTTTTCCCAGTGCTGTTATAAAACTGCCATTGAGAACCAATCCAAAACCTATTGCTGGGCAGTTCAACCCAAAGCCATGTTGTGACATCTCATCTTTCAAATGTCATCAAATCCAGTTTCTGTAAAAGCCCTTGTGTAACTGAGGAGTGAACTCTACATAGTTCCACTTTTCCTTCGAGTTGCAACAATAACCCAAACTCCCATTTTCCAGTTTATACTTCCAAATGAAACATGTGTAGTCTTATATCAATCTATCTGCCTCTTTTATTCCTGGTAGAAAAATTTCATCTATCACTCTATCTCTTTTCTTTTCTAATTTAGCTGGCCACATTATTCAATTTGCTCTTTGCTACTTTCAAAACAGTCAAAATAGAGTGCATGAATTTCACAGAATATTTAGAATTGATAGTGACACTACAGAAATCTGAAATGTCAAACATTGTGTGGCTCAGGTCTGTCTTTCTGTTACCGTGGTCCTCTGTATAACGTGAGTCATCTTTGGTCAGAAATACATTGCACACATGCCTCCGGCTTTAACAGAGATCTCCCGAATAAACATGATAATGAATACATAAATATAGAGTGAAATATGTGACCTTATCCCCTCATGGTGGCTGTCAGCAGCAGAAAAATCCGCTCCAGGAAACTTCAAGCAGTTAACGCAGAAACTGCTAGATCTCTCTTTTGCAAACATCATCTTTGTGCTGGGATTCTCCAGTTAGATGTGACCAAAAGGCACGTGGCAAAAGACACATCTCATTTAACTGGAAACCTACGGCAAACTGCCCATTTGTAACCTCCACTGCTTAGGTACAGAAGCAACAAGTGATGTAAGCCATTCAGTCTGTTGAGCATCATCTGCCATTCAATTAGATCATGGCTGGTCTCTTAATTCTATCAACTTGTCTCAATTCCATAATTGTTAGTGCTATTACTGGACGTAAGTATAGCAATCTTAATCTGAATGGTTTTAATCGACCCCTTCTCAGCCTCCCCACTCCAGGTTCATAGAGAATCCAATGAATAGATTCACTGGCACCAATCTTTCTTGCTGTTATTTGTCTATTCTAATGATACCATGTGCGGAAAGATACCTAAACAAAGTCTTTGGCAGAAGATAGACTCAATCTTGATAACTAACAAGTAAGTTTATTACATATTACTTAATAGCTAATTACATAACATTTACAATAAATAACAGTCTTTTGTAGATAGTCAAGCTCAACTTCAAAGTGCTTATTTCTGCTACTCAAACATTCTGGTACACAACTTATAGACATCTGAAGAAGTGTAACACCAGACCTGTAAGCGTTTTGCTCATCCCAGGAACAGTTCTTTCTCTGCTGATGGGTGAAGCCTATCTTAGACGAACCTTTCAGGATCCTAATGTTTTATGCAACAAACAGCACCAACATTGGAAAGAAAAGACAATGTAAAGCCAGGACACCATTCTTGAATGTACGCATTCAGTTTTATCTGATAGCTGGACATGTTTATCCTGAGAAATGATATAGAATCATGAAACTCTGCAATAAGGAAGCAGGCCATTCAGCCCATCAAGTCTGCACCAACCCTCCAAACAACATCCCACCCAGACCTAACCCCTGTAACTCATCCACCGGGCCTGCACACTAGGGGCAATTTATCAGGCCGATGTAACCACCATTGGACTGTGGAAGGAAAGCACAACACCGGGAGAGTGTGCAAACTCCACACAAACGGTAATGTCAGGGTGGGATTGAACCCAGGCCCCTAGTGCTGTGAAGCAGCAGCACTAACCACTGGGCCATCATGTCAACACAAAGGAGAGTGCAAATAATGTTCCAGAAATGTTGGGGAACACAGTAGCTAGTGAGAAAGAGGAACCAGAGGAAATCCTTATTCAGAGAGTTCCTACAGATTAGATGGTAGCTAATGTAACCCCTCTATTTAAAAAAAGGAGGCAGAGAGAAAACGTGGAATTATAGACCAGTCAGCCTGATATCAGTAGTAGGGAAAATGTTAGAGCCTATTATAAGAAATTTAATCACAGAAAAGTTGGAAAACAGTTATGGGATTGGACAGAGACAGATTTATGAAGGGGAAATCACACTTGACAAATTAATTGGAATTTTTTCAAGCATGTATTTAATAGAGTTGGAGAACCAGTGGTTCTGGTTTACTTGGGTTTTCAGAAGGTTTTCAACAAGGTCCCACATAAAAGATTAACATGTAACATAAAAGTACATGGGACTGGGGTGGCGTACTGACTAGTTAAGCACTGCTGCCTCACTCTGCCAGGGACCGGGGTTCAATTCCACCCTTGGGTGACTGTGTGGAGTTTGCACATTGGCCTGTATGTGCTTGTGTTTCCTCTAGGTGTTTCACTTTCCTCCCACAGTCCAAAGTTGCATGAGTTAGGCAGATTGGCCACGATAAATTGCTCTGTAGTGTTCAGGGATGTGCTGTCTAGGTAGATTAATTATGGGAATCGGATGGCAGGACTGGTCTTCAAAGAGTTGATATTGACTCAACAGGATTTCAATACTGTAGAGATTCAATGAAGAAACAACTGGTTGATAGACGGGCAACAAAGTGTAGGAATAAACAGGTCTTTTTCTGAGTGGCAATCATACTAATGGGATCAGTGCTTGGACCCCAGCTATTCACTGTAAAGTAATGATTTAGATAAGGGAACTAAATGTAATATCTCCATGTTTGCAGCTGAACAAAGCTAGGACAGAGAGTGAATTATGAGGACGATGCAGAAATGCTTCAGTGTGATTGGGACATGTTGAGTGAGTGGGCAAATGCGTGGCAGATGAAGTATAACGTGGATAGATGTGGGGTAATCCATTTCGGTAGCAATAGCAGAAAAGCAGGTCCTTATCAGAATGTGGTAGATTGAGAAAGGGTGTGGTGCAATGAGACCTCTATGTCACTGAAAGTAAGTATGCAGGTACAGCAGCAATGATGAAGTGGTATGTTGGCCTTCATAGCAGGAAGATTTGAGTTTCCGAGTAGGGATGTCCTGCTGCAAATGCACAACACCTTGGTGAGACCACACATGGAGTATTGTGTGCAGTTTTGGTCTCCATTTTTGATGTCCAATATTTGAGGAAGAATGTTCTGGCAATGGAAGGAGGGCAACAAAGATTTACCAGGTTGGTTCCTGGGACGGCAGGACTGACATATGAAGAGACACTGAGTCAGTTAAGAATATGTTTATTGAAGTTTAGAGTGGAGAGCCTGTGGAATCCTTTGCCACAGAAAGTAGCAGAGGCTAAAACATTGAATGTTTTCAAGAAAGAGTTAGATATAGTTCTTAGGGCTAAATGGATATAAGAGTGTGGGATGAAAGTGGGAACAGGTGACTGACTCAGATGATCAGTTCATATTGAAAGGTGGAGCAGGCTCAATGGTGAATGACCTACTCTGGCCCCTATTTTCTTTGTGTCCAAATAAATATATGCTAAGCTCACACAAAAACCGGCATACATGCCCATTCACGCACACACTGCACACATACACTACACACATACATGCTTCACACATACAGGCACAAAAACCTGGATTTTTGCTGAGAGCTGATGCATGCAGTGCTGGGATATCTCCCAGTTCCTCAAACCTCGCCCAGGAGAACATGACCCTGAAGTTGGGATTTTCATTCAAGGGACGAGGGGAGGGGGGCTGGAGTTCCATGGCAGTCAGAACTCATGCCAAGGCTGGCAGCTAGGGAGGCGAAGTGAGCCAAAGGCCAGCCTCACTGCACTGGCACTGTGACAAAACCAAAGAAAATCATCGATCCCTTACCCCTCACAACCTCCACTCCCTCCGTCACACCATTCCCCATCCATGCTAACTCAGGCCACTCTGATGCCCATTACCAAGTCTCCATAACCCTTCATACATTGCATGCCAACCTAAACCTCTTTGGCCCTTTCTAGCTCTTATGCCATTTAATGCCAACTCGCACTCCCCTCAACCATCCGTTGCCCTTACACATACCATGCCATCACACCCATTATCCCCTGTGGATAAACCTTGGGACCCATGGAAGGATGAGAAAAAATACAGTCTATTGCAGATTTGACTATATTGAAAAGAAACCTCTCATTCATAAGATCTCATTTCCTACATTAATATTCCTTTAACTACGTAGTGGCTAGATTGCCAAAACTTACACATGAATGATTTAAGTGAGCAGCTGGCTCAGGGAAACTGCAAGCAGAAAATGTGACACACATTTACAAAAATGGTAGGTGCAGTGTTTTGGGGGAGTGGGACTGACGAATTCAGGGCTTGTCTGCCATGTCCAGCCAAGGGGGAGACCATGATAAGCCTCGTGGTCTTCTTTGAGACGGTCATTAGCATAGGTTGTAAATAGTTGATTACTCAGCAGTATTCCAATGCACTCCACTAATTACAGCCTATCAATTTCAAAATGCCCCATTTATTCATGCTTTCTGCTTTCTGTCCATCAGCCAATTCTCCACCTATGTTAATATATTAACCCAGTGCTGCACTATGAAATATCTACGAAGTATGAAATATAACATTACAGAACGTGATTATAAGCGCATTGAATTTCTCACAGAACCAAGGATGTGACCATCGGGTCTTTGGGATTTTACACCCTCAGCTTTCGTCAATATGTTTTTTTCTCTGTTGATATTAATTATGTGAAGTTTAACATAATCCCTTATTATCGATCCCTAGATTAGACTCTGCTCTTCTCTATATATTGTCACAACTCTATGGGGAGGACTGCACCAAAAATCAAACCCCACTATTCAACAAGTCATCATTAATGTGAAATGTGACTGGTCTAATCTCAGGGATAGTTAATGCCTGACTGTGGCCAGTGTCTATAATAAAAGAAATTTCCATCAGGTTTCAGCAATGAACAATAAAAAAAGAAAATATATTTAAGACAAGAAAATTGTGCTCTCATATGTGGCAAAATGAGTAATTAATTATTAATTTTCAAATTTAAATGATAGCCCTTTAAACCCGAAACAGACACACATTCCTTGACACATAGAATGAACAAGAGAGATGCAACAAACAGTTTCTACAGGAATATTGTTGCTGACCAGCATAGATAAAAAGGCACAATTTCTGTGGATCAGGGTCCAAATAAAATGGAAAATGAGGTGACTTTTTCACATTTGTCATCGAGATCCCGGAAGATATCACTGAACACATCCCATTAATTGGAGTACATGGCCACATTCCTATTCACTGATTCCTGCCTCCTAAAATATTTAGAATCATAGAAACATAGAGTTGTACAGCATTCAGACAGACCCTGCAGTGCAACTCATCCATGTTGGCCAGATATACTAAATTAATCTAATTCCATTTGTCAGCATTAGGTCCATAGCCGTCCAAACCCTTCTTATTCATATACCCATCTAGACGCTTTCTAAGCATTATATCTGTACCAGCCTCTGCGACTTGCTCTGGCAGCTCATTTTATACATGCACCATCCTCTTCATGAAAAAGTTGCCCATTAGATCACTTTTATATTTTTCCCCTCTCACATTAAACCTTGCCCTCTAGTTTTGGACTCCCCTATCATGGAGAAAAGGCCTTGGCTATTCATCCTATCCTTGCCCCTCATGATTTTATAAACCTCTATAAGGTCACATCTCAGCCTCCGATGTTCCAGGGAAAATAACCCCAGCCTATCCTATACTTAATGCACTGACCAACAAACGCAAGGGTACCATTTGCCTTCTTCACTATCCTGTCCACCTGCAGCTCCACCTTCAATGAACTATGAACCTGCACCCAAGGTCTCTTTGTTCGACAACATTCCCCAGGACCTTACCATTTATGAGTCCAGCCTATCTGCATTTTTAATAATGTTCTGTTACATATGAAAAAATAAGTGAATAGATATCTATAGTCACTTATGGGTCTATGCAAATCAGTGTACCCAATCCCCACCTCCAGCAACCCAATCACAGACTCCAGCATGGAGTGAGAGGAATGGAGGTAGTTTCCAATCCAGGGGTAGCCTGATTTCTGACCATGTGGATCTCTGCTCCAAAGATATGTTTTCCATCCTGATCCTACAGGAGATATTACTGAAAGAGGAACCAATAGCAGGGCCAAATTCCTGATCCCAGAACTCCAATTCCAGACAGATAAATTCAATCTCTAAACTCCAAGCTTCCAATGTCTTGTTTTTGGCTCTGTATCTGAATCTGTGGGGTTCCAACCGATGGGGTGTTTTGGAAAGTGTGGTGGTTTGTTCCCAGGCTGTGAGGTCTATATGGTGGCGGATAGGTTATGATTTTGATGGTTGGAGAGCTTGGGAAGGGTAGAAGGAAGTATTCCTTTTCCTCTTGGCCCCCAGCCATCGATATGAAGATAATCTCCTTCACCCCATGGCTGTGCTTACCTGGGAACCCAGGCAGCCCTAAGTTAAACCTTCAGTAGAGCTGGAATCTGAACCTTATCAACCTCATTAATATGGAGCTGGCTGATGACCTTGGGTGGTGCTCAAAGTGTCTAAAGTTGGCAGGTTTGAATGAACTTCCCTATAATTTTATAATTTTACTTGTTTAATCCATCCTACTTCATTCTCCTAACAATTTGCTGTCCGCCTGTCTGGCAGCAGCTGTGGACAGAGAAACAGAGTTAATGTTTCAGTGACCCTTCGTCAGAACTGTAGTTAGCATTACCTCTGCTTTCTCCTGCAGGTGCTCCCAGATCTATTCAATTTCTCCAACAATTTCTGTTTTTGTTGCTTGGGTTTATGGATTAGTAAGAGAGTTCAGTTGTGTAGATCCTGCTGAGAAAACAATTGAGTCTATCGCATTGAATGTTTTTAAGGTAAAGATAGATAGATTTTTGGACAGTAAATGGATTAGTGGTCAAGGTGAGCAGGCGGGTAAGTGGAGCTGAGTCCTTGAAAAAGATCAGCCATGATCTTATTGAATGGCAGAACAGGCTGGAAGGACCAATGGCCTACTCCTGCCCATATCTCTTACGTTCTTAAAGAAGAGCTACCCAGCTTTCCGAAAATATCCTTTTTGGGGGTCTAATGTGATAACTGAAAGTGATCCAGCCATTCCCACGGTAAACCTTTGTAGTTACATCGATTCCTGAGTGAACTAGAACTGCAAGGGCCATGGTGACAATGTTTAATAGCACCCTATATTTCTACTTGTGCCAGGAAAGCTACTGCAAACCATCTTGAACATCTTATTCCTGATTTTTTTTTGTTTCAAAATTAATCTCCGCAAAGAAAACTCTACATTTTTCTTCAATTGATTTCTTGTATGCATATTTAGAAGGGTAGATATTTATGTTTTACTATTTCAAACTGTGTGCTAATCAGCTTGACACTTTTGGCGAAAAAGTCCTGCTTTCACAATAAATAAAAAGTTTTGTTGAAATCTGGTTGACTTTTTTTAATTCTAACGCTAGTATTGGTAAAGTATCTTATTGGCCATGTCCGTAACTGGGTAAAGCAATTAAATGTATGTTGTGACCAGTGGAGTGGTGGGTCAGAGAAAGAAAGAACACTCTTTCAACCTTGAGAGGGTGTGGGGCTGGATGAACACAGCAGGCCAAGCAGCATCATAGGAGCAGGAAAGCTTGATGTTTCGGGCCTAGACCCTTCATCAGAAATGGGGGAGGGGAAGAGGGTTCTGAAATAAATAGGGAGAGAGGGGGAGGCGGTTCAACCTTAAATTGTGAATACATTTAAAGAGGAGGTGAGTAGATTTTTGGAATATCAGCTTGTTGAGTGCAGAATGGCCACTCCTGTTCCTATTTCATGTGTTATTATGATTGTAACTGTTAATATTTTCAGTAAGCAAGTTGGTGGCCAGATACAGATCCTTGTCACTAGTCTCTTCCTGCCAAAATCCTGATTCTCTGACTCGCCCATGCCCAACCTAGTCAACAAGGGCCTCAACTTTAATTTACAAACTTTTATTAGGGACTTTTATCAAGTGCTTCCTGAAGTCCAAGTAAGTGATATCTATAAGCATTTCCCTATACACTACTTCTATCATCACTTCAAAACATTCAGCTAGATTTGTTAGTCATGACATAACATTTAAAACTCTGAGCTGGTCCTCTGATTGGCTAGAAGTTTGAGAGAAGTTTAATCATATCACCCTTCATTATAGACTCTAGTAATTACTCTGGTGACAACAGATGTTGGGCTAGATGATTTATAAATCCCTGGGTTCCCTATCTCAACTTTTTTTTAAATGGCAGAGTGACACATCTATCAGTCTCTATGAGACCACTCCTAGTACTTATTGTTCTCGAGGAAATCAGGCCAATTCACACCACATGGCATTTGTCCACCAAGTCAATCTTGCTAGTTGCTGTAAACACTGGTCATCTGAGAAACTTATGTAATTCTCCCTTAGCCTGTCTGCTCTGTTAGGTAAAATGGACATTCCCCGGTGGCACCTGTTGCTGGGTGGCATCTTTCCATGCTCCATTTCCCATAATAAATTGTAGCAGGATACCCACTGTCTCAAATATGTAGCACAAGATATTCAGTGAAACTAGTCCATGGCAGAATTCATCCAGTGTCAGGTTCACAAATGTTTCCTTTTGGACTACATATTGGAAAATGGAAGTTGGGCTGCTATATAGCTAAAATGTACCAAGAGAGATTTTCCTTGCACCTCAAACGTCAAGTTGGATTGTGTGGTGTACTTTTTAGCTAACCCTCACCTTATCCTACCCTCAGCTAACCCTCATCCTACACAAAGTTATGTTAATTCTTGGCACAGCAGGATTGATACCAGGAGCCTTTGAGTTAAGGAAAAGCTGCTAGAAGCTGTCTTTGGATTTGTCTTTCAAGTTGCACAGTTCACAGACCAGTGAGGCAGTGCACCCAAATATCCAAAAACCTGCAGACAAGAAACATCTCTTAGTCTTTCCTTCCCTGAGTGAAAAAGTCAACGGGACTCTGAAAAAAGCAAGGTCCACTCATTGGAGTCTTGATTCGAGGATTGACCGTCAAGCTGTGGCAAAATCATGTTGCCGTCACTCAAACAAAATGAAAAGAACTGTGAGAGACAACTCATCTCACATTTGTGGTCTGGATTCTTGATCAACAGATTTTGTCTCTTCCTCTGACTATGTTTTCCCTCCATTGTATTGGTCTTAAACAATTTTTTTTTATCTGATGCGCGTGAAAATGAGTGCGTGATTTTGATATTTTAAAGATGTACAGTTTAAGTTGTATAGTAATTATTAGCAATCCATTTCTTGTCTTTTTGTAAGAGAATATGTTTGTTTTCAATAAAATAAGGTGTTTTCTTGTTATTGATCAAACTTGGTATGAATTACCTTTGTCCTAGATATCAATTGAAGCCTGGCAAATTGATCTCCTTGCTGGGCTTTGATGGGTGTTTACACGTTTGTGATAGCTTGCCAAACAGTGGGGTATAATTATTGTTGAACCCTTCCCATCAGAGTTGTGATGCTCAATGTCTTCTTCTACTTCTGCATCTAACCCTCTATTCCCTTCTCCCTTTTGTGT
Source organism: Ginglymostoma cirratum (assembly GCA_024137785.1). Lineage (NCBI taxonomy): Eukaryota > Metazoa > Chordata > Chondrichthyes > Orectolobiformes > Ginglymostomatidae > Ginglymostoma > Ginglymostoma cirratum. The sequence goes on along the minus strand of JAHRHZ010000056.1, from coordinate 28,048,991 downwards.
TTAGCTAATATTCTGTTAAATATATGAAATCTATTCAGCTTTGCCAATCCTTGCAATTTTGAGTTCCACATTTGCAGCATTCTCTCAGCAAAGAAGCTGTGCTGAATTCCCTATTGGATTTCTTGGAGACTATCTTATATTGACGGCCTGTAGTTTTGCTCTTAAGTGGAAACATTCTGTCTCACTTTGTACTCAATCAAAACTGTTCATAATTTTAAAAAACTGAAATTAGCTCAGAACTTCAGGCTTTTCTTTTCAACAGCATCATTTCCTGACAGGTAACCTAGCAGCTGTGGTCTCAACTTTGTAAATCTTGGCATCCTCTCCAATGCCTCTATATCCTTTTCATGATATGGTGATCAGAAATACACGGGATATTTTAAGATTCATTACTAGCTGGCTATAACTTCTTTTTCCAATTTTATCTTTCTATAAATCTGTCATTGCTTTGCTTTTTCTCTGGCCTGAGTTACCTTTTGTGCAACTTTTAATCATTTTTGTATTGGTGTTCCTCTACCCCATTTAGATTCATATTTTCAAGTAATATGTGACCTCCTTATTTTCCTTACCCATGTAATATTTCATACTTAGCTGTCTTGTTTGGAAACAAGTGTCAGAAACAGTACCTGCTGTTAATTAACCTAAGAGAAGTGAACACCTAAAGGACTTTAAAAGGTCTGTTCAAAAAGGTACAGCAAACCACAGGCGTGATCCCAAAAGACTGGAGAATGGCCAATGATGTCCCTTTGTTCAAGATGGGCAACAGGGGTAATCCAGAATAATTATAGGCCAGTCAGCCATAGAGCAGTGGTAGGGAAACTATTTGAGAAGATTTTTCGGGACAGGATTTACTCACCTTTGAAGAAAAAGATAGACTTATTAGGGATAATCAGTATGGCTTTGTGTGGGGGAGGTCTTGTCTCATAAACTTCATTGAGTTTTTGAGGAAATGACAAAGATAATTAATGAGACTAAGGCAGCGGATCTTTTCTACATGGGTTTTAGTAGGGTCGTTGACAAGTCCCTCATGGAATGCTGGTTCAGATGATCGAATCAAAGGTAAGTTGGTAAGTTGGATACAAAAATTGACTTGGTCATAGAAGGCAGAGGGTAGCTGTGGAAGGATGTTTTTCTGACTGGAGGTCTGTGATCAGTGTGTTCTGCAAGGATCAGTGCTAGGACCACTATTATTAGTAATATATATAAATGATTTGGATGAAAATGGTGGTGGTCTGAATAGTCAGTTTGCAGATGACACGAAAATTGTTGGAGCTGCGGATAGTGAGGAAAGATATCAAAGAATGCGGCAGGATTTAGAATGTTAGGTGGAGCAATAGCAGATGGAGTTTAATTAAATGTGGAGTGATGTAGTTTGGGAGGTCAAATGCAAGAGGAAAGTATACTGTGAATGGCAAGACCCTCAGGAACATTGATATTCAGGGGGATCTTGGGGTCCAAATCCATAGCTCCCTGAAAGTGGCAACAAAAGGGAATAAGGTTTTAAAGAAGGCATATGTCATGATTGTCTTCATCAGTTGGAGAATTAAGTATAAAAGCCAAGTTAAGTCATGTTGCTACCGACTTTGGTCAGGCCACATTTGGAGTATTGTGTGTAGTTCTGGTCACTACACCATATGAAGGAAGTGGAGGCTTTGAAGAGGGTGCAGACATAACGAGAGAACATAGAACATAGAACAGTACAGCACAGTACAGGCCCTTTGGCCCAGATGTTGTGCCGACCTATTATCCTACTAAGATCAATCGACCTGCATACCCTACATTTTACTATCCTCCATGTGCCTATCCAAGAGTCGCCTAAAAGTTTCTAAAGTATCTGACTCCACTACCACTCCTGGCAGTGCATTCTCTGTGTGATGAAACTACCTCTGCCATCTCCCCTATACCTTCCGCCAATCACGTTAAAATTATGCCCCTCATAATAGTCATTTCTGCCCTTGGAAAAGTCTCTGGCTGTCCACTGCACCTGTGCCTCTCATCATCTTGTACACTCCTATCAAGTCACCTCTCAGCCTTCTTTGCTCCAATGAAAAAAGCCCTAGCTCCCTCATCCTTTCCTCATAAGACCTGCCCTCTAGTCCAGGCAGCATCCTGGTAAATCTCCTCTGCACCCTCTTTAAGCTTATAGATCTTTCCTATAATGAGGTGACCAGAACTGAACACAATATTCCAAGTGTGGTCTAACCAGAGTTTTGTAGAGCTGCAGCATAACCTCACGGCTCTTAAACTCAGTTCCCCTGCCAATGAAAGCCGACGCACCATACACCTTCTTTACAACCCTATCAACTTGGGTAGCAACTTTGAGGGATCTATGGATGTGGACCCCAAGATCCCTCTCTTCCTCCACACTGCCGAGAATCCTGCCATTAACCCTGTATTCTGCATTCAAATTCGACCTTCCAAAATGAATCATTTCACACTTTTCTGGGTTGAATTCCATCTGCCACTTCTTTGCCCAGCTCTGCATCCTGTCAATGTCCTGTTGCAACCTACAACAGCCCTCCACGCTGTCCACAACTCCACCAACCTTCACGTCATCGGCAAACATGCTAACCCACCCTTCCACTTCCTCATCCAAGTCATTTATAAAGATCACAAAGATCAGAGGTCCCAGAACAGATCCCTGTGGAACACCAACGGTTTCTGAGCTCCAGACTGAATACTTTCCATCTGCTACCACCCTCTGTCTCCTATTGGACAGCCAGTCCAGACAGCCAAATTTCCCTGACTCCCATGCCTCCTTACTTTCTGAATGAGCCTACCATGGGGAACCTTATCAAATGCCTTGCTAAAATCCATATACACCACATCCACTGCTCCACCTTCATCAATGAGTTTTGTCAAATCCTCAAAGAATTCAATAGGGCTTGTGAGGCACGACCTGCCCCTAACAAAGCCATACTCACTATTTCTAATCAAACTGTGCTTTTTCAAATAATCATAAATACTATCTCTCAGAATCCTTTCCAATAATTTGTTCACCACAGAAGTAAGACTGACCAGTCTGTAATTTCCAGGATCATCCCTATTCCCTTTCTTGAGCAAGGTAATGACATTTGCCACCCTCCAATCTTCTAGTACTACTCCAGTGGACAGTGAAGACGCAAAGATAATTTCCAAAGGCGCAGCAATCTCTTCCTTTGCTTCCCATACTAACCTTGGATATACCCCGTCTGACTCAGGGGACTTATCTATCCTCGTGTTTTTCAAAATTTCTAGCACATCCTCCTTCCTAACATCAACCTGTTCGAGCATATCTGCCTGTTTCATGCTGTCCTCACAAACGTCAAGGTCCATCTCACTGGTGAATACCGAAGCAAAGTATTCATTAAGGACCTCCCCTACCTCCTCCGACTCCGCACACAAGTTCCTTCCACTATCCCTGATTGGCCATACCCTCACTCTGGCCATCCTCTTGTTCCTCGCATAAGTACAGAATGCCTTGGGGTTTTCCTTGATCCTACCCGCCAAGGTTTGCTCATGGTCCCTTCTAGAGGTTGGACAAATTTGGATTGTTTTCGCTAGAGCATCAGATGCTGAGGGGCAACCTGATAGAAGTAAATAAAATTATGAGAGGAATCGATAGGGTGGACGGTCAGGGTTTCTTTCTTAGGGGGGAAGTTTCAAATACTAGAAACATGGGTTTAGAGTGATACAGGAAAGTTCAAATGAGATGTGCAAGGCAAGTTTTTTTACCCAGGGGATGGTAGATGTTTGGAAAGTGCTGCCAGGGGAGAAAGAGGCATTTAGGCAGTTTTATGAACAGGCAGGGAATAGAGAGACACAGACAGTGACCAGCCAAATGGGATTAGTTTAGAATGACATTATAGTTGGTGTAGAGATGTTGGGCTGAAGGGCATGTCCCTATGCTGTACTGTTCTATTTTCTATGTTCTAAAGTTATTACTATTGTTTTATACGCATTTGCTTTCAAAGAGGCTGTCTAGTGATGCTGAGCTGACAGCTTATATGGGAGAAATTAACATTGAGTACATTTCAGCACGAAGCTTGGGTAATTCGGAAATGACATCACTTTTACCACATTAATATTTACAAATTTGGTTTCTCAATGCTTCTGACATACCAGAAATACCCATCATTCATCTTCAGGGGTCGCAGTTTAAAGGAAAGGGGTCACCAATTGAAAACAGACGTGAGGAAAAGAAACTTCTCACCGAGGATTGTGTCTTTGAAATTCCCTTCCTCAAAAGATAGTGAATGAAAAATATTTAAATATTTTTGAGGCAGAGGTCGATACATTCCGGACTACCAAGAGGGATGAAAGATAAGATCATTTTCATGTTGAACCTCAGGAAATGGGAGAAATATTAAATAAATATTTCATAGTAGTTTTTACTATGGCGAAGGAAATGGAGACTAGAGAACTCAGGGAAATAAATACTGATGTTTTGAAAACACTTCACATTACTGAACAGGAAGTGCTGGAGGTCTTAGAAAATAAAGGTGGATAAATCTCCAGGACCTGATCCAGCGTATCCTAGGACATTGTGGGAAGTTAGGAAGGAAATTGTAGGGCCCATAGCAGAAATATTGGTATTATCTATAAATACAGATAAGATGCCGGATTACTGGAAGGTAGCTAATATTGTGACTTTGTTTAAGAAAGGATTTAAAAGGAGAAGCCTGGCAACTACAGACCTGTGAGCCTGACTTCAGTGATGAGTAGGTTGTTAGAGGTGATTCTGAAAGGTAGGATTAATCTGCATTTGGAGAGGCATGGAATGATCAGGGATAATCAGCATGGTTTTCTGTGAGGGAAACACGCCTCACAAGTTTCTCACGTGTCTCCACAAACTTGATTGAGTTTTTTGAGGAAGTAACCATAAAGACTGATGAGGACGGAGCAGTAGACATTGTCTACTTGGACTTTAGTGAAGCCTTTGACAAGGTTCCGTGTGGTAGCTTAATTAGTGTGTTAGATCACATGGATTCAAGGTGAGCTTGCCAATTGGATAGAAAGTTGGCTTAAGGGCAGGGATACAGAAAGTAATAGAAGTGGGTTGTTTTTCGGACTGGAGACCTGTGACCAGCAGTGTTCCACAGAGAATGGTGCTGGGTCCACTTTTGTTTCTCACTGATATAAATGATCTAGATGAGAGTATAGAAGGCATTGTTAGTAAGTTTGTGGACGGCACCAAGATTGGTTGACAGTGAAGAAGATTATCTAAAATTGCAATGAGATCTTGATCAATTGGGTCAATGGGCTGAGGAGTGACAGATGGAGTTTAATTTGGATAAATGTGAAGTATTGCATTTTTGTAAAACGAACAAGGGCAGGACTTACACAATTAAAAGTAGAGCCTGGGGTAAGAGTTGTAAAACAGAGATCTAGGAGTTCAGGTACATAATTTTTTGAAGTTTGCATCTCATTAGGTTAAGAAGGCATTTAGCATGCTTGCCTTTGTTGCTCAGACTTTTGAGCAGAGGAGTTGGGACATCATGTTGAGGTTGGATAGGGGATTGATGAGGCCTCTTCTGGAGTACTGTGCCCAGATCTAGTCGTTCTGTTATTGAAAGGATATTATTAAGCTGGAGAAGGTTCAGAAGAGATTTACCAGGATGTTGCTGGATATGGAGGGTTTGGGTTATAAGGAGAAGTTGGATAGGCTGGGATATTTTCCATTGGAACATGGAAGATTGAGAAATGATCTTATAGAAGTTCATAAAATCATGAGAGGTATAGATCAGGTGAATGGCAGATATCTTGTCCCTAGGTTGGGGGATTTCAAGACTAGGGGGCATTTTTTAAGGTGAGAGGTGAAAGATTTAAAAAGGAAATTAGGGGCAATTTGCCATCATCTACAGCCTGTCTTGTAAACAAATCTCTTGAGAAAATGTCAAAATATTTGGATTCTTGGGGGTATTCCTGAATGTTTCTGCTCATCTAGTGCAGATACTGAAGGCTCGTGTTCGATTGTGGCCAATGATATGGTCTAAAAGTCTCTCACAACCTCACAAAACTGAGAGAGTTTCTTTTTCAATCACAGAATATTGAGAGTCTATATTAGGTAATGTTCTTGATACAGAAAAGACAGGTTTTTAAGGCCCATTGACTACTTGTGGAAGAACCCTGCTCCTAAAACTGTAGCCTCAGAAGGTTTTAGTGGGAGAAGCTCAGAGGGCAAAGTGCCATCTATTATCGAAGATTGAGGCCTGGGATATTGTAACTCTGAGGTTCATTGGAACATTACAGATGAGAGGTGACATGGTGGCTCAGTGATTAACACTGCTGCCTCACAGCACCAGAGACTGGGGTTCAATTCCACCCTCAGGTGACTGCCTGTGTGGAGTTTGCACATTCTCCACGTGTTAGCATGGGTTTGCTCTGATTTCTTCCCACAGTCCAAAGATGTGCAGGTTAAATGGATTAGCCAAGATAAATTGTCCCATAATTCCAGGGATGTGCAGACTAGGTGGGTTAGCCAGGGGAAATGCACGGTTATAGGGTAGGAGGCATGTGTCTTGATGGTACGCTTTTCAGAGGGTTGATGTGGACTCAATGGGCCAAATAGCCTGTTTCCACATTGTAGGGTTTCTATGATTACTGGACAATGTCTTCCCTTGTCTGAGTGTGATGAGCCCCAGCGCGGGGAAGTGAGTCCTGGAGAAAACTTACCTTGGAGCAGCTGAGAGGAGTGGGGAAAATTGTTGGACAGGGTCTGGCACAGGTGGTCAGGCCACGTGTGGAAGCCCCTGTGCTGAACTACTGCAATGTAATGTTTATTTGTAATTTGTTTATCTGACTGTAATGTCTATTCTGTGTCTCATATTTATAACTTATTCTCCAAATCACTGTAAAGTAATGCAACTACTTTTCTTTTTGTATCTAAGATTTGTAACTAGGTACTTCGTACCTAAGATGGTGCCATGTGTGACGACATTGTAATTTTTTCAGTGTACTCTGTACTTCTGTATTTGAGTACACATGACAATAAAGGATATTCTATTCTATTCCATGAGAGCAGAGGGAGCTCTGATGCCTCCTAGCTTTCTGCTGGCCTGCAGATCCAGAGTAGGACTCAGGAGTCTCTCCTGGGAGAGAAAGGGTGGGATAGATTCCTCCTGGAGGAGTGGGGCACAGTGGGCCCAGCCTGATAAGAAAGCCATAATTCTTACTCTGCTCTGACCTTGGCTAAAATCCAATCACATCCCGGTGCTGTAACAAAACCCTGATTCATGTAAATCCAGGAGGTTTCCAGCTTCAGGCAACTTGCCTTGTACAGGTTAATTTCTATGACATGAGAAAGGCTCAAATTCCAAGCTCTTTTTAAATGCCCAACCCTCGACATTCCAACAGGAGGGTAGGGTTAAAAGCAAACCTCAAGCATTTCCATCGATTGGCACATTGAGTGAGGCTTTTCTATTGTATACGCATACGCTGCGCTCAGGGTAATACTGCATCTCAAAGGCCTGTCCAGCAACTTGTCAATCACCCACACCCCTAGCAGCAACCAATCTGAAACTCCGGGCCACACATTGGAAGTTGCAGGTCATTCACAGGTTCAGATCTGAACCTTTTTGGGCAGTGATTGTACCAGCTGCATGGCACAGGGCAATCATTGTTTGAGGGTGTCGGGGCTGTTAACGGATGTTAGATACTTTCCAGGAGCCAGTCAATTGTGGGGGGAGGGTGATCACAGCAGTTTGGGAACACGTTGGCTATCCCTTCTCAGTGAATGAGGTATTGCAGAACAGAAACAATCTCTGAGAGCCATTTGTGACAACAGAAACATCACCAGAAAAGTGACTCCTCACTGTCTCTACAACTCTGGAAATCCCTACCAGATGATGCTGGTGCCTCAAATGTGAAATGAAAGAATGATGGTCCAAGAAATGTGAAATTTCCCCAGACTTCCAATGGGACAATCTAATGACCCATTTATTCTTCAAAGTAACTCTGCTGCTCAATGATGTTCTGGGTGATCCCATCGAGGAAATTGCAAAGCTGACCAGGCAGACCAGCTTCACCTCTGCTTCAGCTAGGCACGACACCCCAGTGAGTGAAGTGGTTAACCAAGTTGCAGAGGTGCCAGGGATATTGTCAAACCATCTCTTATTTCAAATGGTTCCACTGAATGCCACCCATCTCCTTTTCTAATTATTCACTCTTGGGACAAGGGTGTTGCTGGCGAGGTCAGCATTTATTGCTCATCCCCATTTGCCCTTGAGAACCTAGAAGAGTACAGCACAGAACCGAGCCCTTCAGCCCACAATGTTGTGCCAAACATGATGCCAAATTAAACTCACCCTTCTGCCTGCCCATAGTCCATTCTTTGCATATCTGCCTCTACCATCACCCCAGGCAATGCATTCCAGACTCCTACCACTCCGTGTAAAAAATGTGCCCCATACGTCTTCTTTGAGATTTCCCCTTTATTAAAGAAGAATCCTGGATATTGAGACAATTTTTAAAATACACAATAGACGTTGATGGAGGCTGTTTGGCCCAGCTCAATTCAATGACCTAAACTGATCTGAACAGCCCATTTCACAGTAGACTGAAGAAGGGTTGCTGGATTCGATTCATTAACTCTGTTTCTCTCTTCACATTTATGTATTTGTCCAGGTGCTTCTCGAATGCTGCTATTGCGTCTGCTTCTACCACCTCCTCTGGCAGTGTGTTCTAAGCACTCACCATCCTTTGTGTGAAAAACTTACTTCACACATCTCTTTTAAACTTCCCCCTTCGCACCTTGAACCTGTGTCCCCTAGTAATTGATCTCTCCACCCTGGGAAAAGTCTCATACTTTCCACTCTATCCATGCCATTCACAACCTTATAAATTTCTATTAGGTCACCCCTCAACCTCTTGTGTTCCAGTGAAAACAAACCCAGTCTATCCAACTTTCTTCAAAGCTAAAATTCCCCATACCAGGTAACATCCTGGTAACTGGCTCTGCACCGACATCTATTTCAAACCCCCTGACTCCTATAGCCACCTTGACGACACCTCATCTCACCCATCCTCCTGTAAGAATGTGATCTCATACTGCCAATTCCTCCACCTCCTTTGCACCCGAAACTGGAGGAGCAATACCTCATTCCACCTCGGGAGCTTACAGCCCAATGGCATCAATATAGAATTCACCATTTTCAAAATCTCCGTACCCCCAGCTTCATTTCATGTCCAACCCTTCCTCTCATCCCCACACCCTTGACTGGATACAACCTGTCCATTTCTTTCCCATCTATCCGCCCTACCCTTCCCACTAAACAATCTCCACTATCCCCTACCTGCATTCACCTATCACCATCCCACCTACCTTCCCCCAGCCCCTCAGTCTATTTATTTCTGAGCTCCCTTCCCCCTCCCTAATCCTGATAAAGGGTATAAACCCAAATGTCGAATTTCCTGCTCCTCTGATGCTGCCTGACCTGCTGTGTTCCTCCAGTTCCACACTGTATTGACTCGGACTCTAACATCTGCAGTTCTTGTTATCTGCAACATCCTGGTAAACTTGTTCTGTACCTTCTCCAAAGCATCCACATCCTTCTGGTAGTGTGATGACCAGCACTGCACACAAAATTCCAAAAGTGTGCCCAAATTAAAGTTCTACAAAGCTGTGGCATAACTTGTCTATCCTTGTACTCATTGACTGTTCCAACGAAGGCAAGCATGCCTTAGGCCTTTTTTAACTACCATATCTACCTCCACTGCCACCTTCAGTGATCTGTGGACCTGCACACCCAGATCCCTCTGCATATCAACACTGCTAAGGGCTCTGCAATTCACTGTATAATTTCCATCTGTACTTGACCTTCCAAAATGCATCACCTCACATTTGTCCAGATTAAACTCCATCTGCCATTTTTCTGCCCATGCCTCCAACCGATCTATATCCCGCTGTATTCTTTGACAATTCTCCTTACTATCCGTAACTCCACCAACCTTTGTATCGTCTGCAAACTTACTAATTAGACCAGCTATGTTTTCCTCCAAATCATTTATGTAGATCACGAACAGCAGAGGTCCCAGCGCTGATCCCTGTGGAACACCACTTGTCACAGCCCTCTATTCTGAAAAGCATCCTTCCACCACTACCCTCTGTCTCCTATGACTAAGCCAGTTCTGTATCCATCTTGCCAGCTCACCCCTGATATTAAGTGATAATCTCAGACCTTCTGGGTTTTTCCAGCAATTTATGTTTTTTGTCATGGTCGTCTGGATTTCTGTTCTTTAAATGTTTCTGAAATGTTTGCCTTATCTACTTTATCGGAAAGTTCCCTCCACCTGTTGTTTACTTTTTGGGGTTAAGTTTATCTTTAGTGTGTGATGATCGATACTAAACCGACCTTTTCACTGCAACAAATGCCCCTTCAAATGAGTTCAATGAGAAAGGAGTAATTGGGTGGGGTGGGTTAATAAAGGGGGCTAATTTACTGTTTAACTTCATGGCCTAATTTAAAATTAACTTCTTGGTGTGAAGAAGAATTTTCAGAGACTACCTCCTCAATTCTCTTTTCCCAGCTTAACTCTCAATCTGCTGGTTCTACTTGGAGTTATAGAGTCAGACAGCACAGCAGCAGACCCTTCAGTCCAACTTATCCATGTGAAGCAAGTTTCCCAAACTAAAACTAGTCCCACTTCCCTGCATTTGGTCCTCATCCCTCTACAACTTCCCTATTCATATACCTGTCCAAATGTCTTGTAAATAATGTAACTGTACCTGTGTTTATCACTTCCGCTGCCCCTGAGGTTTAGTCTAATGCAATAGTCTGGTTTACGTTCTCTCTAGCCTTAACAGTCTTTTCTCCCTTTCCAATGTCACTTCTCTGACATGTCCAGTCCAGAGTGAAGAACCCCAGGCATGCAGCATTGAAACAGGAGAAGGCCATTCAGCCCTTCAAACCTACTCGGCCAGTCAATCAGACATTTCTGGTTACTCCATATATATCCTGACCCAGAGTGGGGGTCAAATGACTGCTCTGCCCTCAACTTCCAAACAATGTCTTTGTTACTTGGTGACCAGAATTGGACAGAGTGATCAAGCTGCAATCTGAGCAGAGCACCACTTCCTCTTGGCAGCATCTTATTTTTGATGTCAGCTCATTTTCTTTGAATTTACAAGAGCGTCAAAGGCTGTCAGATTGGGAAAACAGGAAGGTGGAATAAAGGCCTTAGTCAAATCAGCCATGGTGAGTGAGTATTGATGCATCAAGCTTGAGGGGCTGAATGGCCTTCTCCTCTTCCTAATTCTGATGTTTTCATGTTCTATTGACCTTGCTATTGCTATTCTGCAATGGTTTAACATG
>JAHRHZ010000056.1:27986553-28017700 GCA_024137785.1 Ginglymostoma cirratum | reverse complement strand
TTGTTATCTCGGATTCTCCAGCGTCTGCAGTACCTTTTATCTCTGTATGTATATCTTGCTTGTTTTACTTCCACATGGTCCAGCAGGTTCTCAACACAGGAAATGATCTATGCTACATCCTGTGTGGATATGTGAAATTAGACATAATGCTGGCACTGTTACAATCAGCTGCACAGATGGTAAGGGAGACACATCCCAGGTCACTGGGCACTGGGAGGATGGTCAGAGACCAGGCACCTGCTCAGGCCCAGGCAGGAAAGGAGCTTGTGGTGTTGACCATCAGGGACTTCACCCATATGCACAAGGAGGGGCAGGAGCAGCAGGCAGGGATATGGGTCACAAAGGCCCTCATTGGCCGGAAGCTGGGGCAGTGCAGAAAGCCATGTGACCATCTGAATGCCTCCATGGGCAGGTTGGCGGTTGCCATTGACAGCCAGGCCCAGGCCTCAGGGTGTCCTGGAGAGAAACACACACCTACACGCCAATGCCCCAGGCACTGGTCCTCAAGACCGAAGGCACAGGGTCAGTGAGCAGGGGAACCTTGTCCCCATCCAGGTGCCCCATCCTCACAAGGAAACCAGGCACTGCCAGAAGGCACCCAGCTAAAAGAGGAACTACACACAGGCCCTTTGGTAGTTTCCACTCAGGGCATTGCAGAGGGGGCTAAGACCCCATCTCCCCATCTATCCCTAGGATGATCAAATAGAGGAGGATTGCTTGCTTCTGGAAATTGCACCCTCACCATGTGTGGCTTATATCCCCAGGGTTGCCTACACAATTCTCCAGGGTCAATTAGCTCCAGTGCTGATCAGGCTCCCTTGGGCCTAGTTGCAAACTCAGGGTCTGTGCAGAGGCATACTGGGAGGGTGAGAAAGAAGGAAACTTACTAAGGGCACGTTGGTGACACCAGTGACATCAGACTGTGCATGAAATATCATGGATATACAAATGTGATCCTTTTGCACCGCCCCTATCTGGTTGAGTCTCTTAGGAAGTCCTGATTGTAACAGTGCCAGCATTATGTCTAATTTCACATATCCACACAGGATGTAACATAGATCATTGCCTGTGTTGAGAGCCTGCTGCACCATGTGGAAGTAAAATGAGCAAGATATGTATATATAAGGCAACGGGGCTTGTCTCCTTGGCGTCACTGCACTAATTGGCACAGCAAGGCAAGACAGGGTAAGGATGCTGTTAGCATCCAGGTGAGCTCGTAAGACAGCAAGTGAGCAACCCTGAAACGTAGCCTGTTCCAATCACGAGCTGGACCCTGTCTTTGCACAAACTGGCCCTACCTGCACCAATGATATTTGCCAGAATGCCCTTCAATGCAGGTCCGCACTTCCAAAGGGGCCATCATGTGCATCAGAGAGGAGGCATGGTGGCCATCAGATGGCAATGTCTGTGGAGTGCATGCGACTGATACCAATGAGTTGTTCCCTGAGAGGCCATTTGGTGATGAACAATATGGAGGAGGCAATGGCTTAGTGTTATTATCGTTAGACTGTTAAATCCAGATGCCCAGGTAATGTTCCGGGCATTAGGGTTCGAATCCTGTCCACGACAGATGGTGTAATTTGAATTCAATAAAATCGGGAATTAAGAGCCTAATGATGACCATGAATCCATTGTCGATTGTTGGGAAAAACCCATGTGTTTTACTAATGTCCTTTAGGTAAGGAAACTGCCATCCTTACATAGCCTGGTCATCATATGACTCCAGACCCACAGCACTGTCGTCGACTCTGGGCAATAAATGTTCTCATCCCGTGAATGAATTTTAAAAAAGGCTCCTCACAGCCACTGCTGGGCTGACGTCACTAGGTTCCTGCTTGGACTTCCATATCAGGAATTCCTCAACATCCAGCTTATTCAGCACATTTGGTAAGGTAGGAAACTGAGTATTAATGAGGTAGGCTGTTGTGTTAATAAGGAGCTTAACAAGCAATAACCCCTCTAAACGGCACCTCATCACTATCAAGGTCAATGGTTTTCAACTGGTGTGTCACAACAAGGTGAAGGGTGTGCCGCAGAATTTTCCAGAAGCCGTTGCCAATTTGCCAGAACGTCGAGGCCACATCCATGCTTCAAGTCCCGTTTGGAGCCTCAGTGCCTGTTAATGAAGGCAATATCCTTCAGGCTTCCACCAGGACCCCCCATTGACTGCATGCACAAGCCTTCAGAGCCAAACATGCCTCAACTTCCAGTACAGTGCATTTGGTATGGACAAAACTGGGTGCACTGTACAATTGTCTGTCTCACTGAAGTGTTCTTTTTACCAAGAAAGTTTGCAAAGCACTGGTCTAGACAGAACCCTGTCTTACCACTCAAATTTCCAACTGAAACTCAACTTCATCACCATAGATTGTAGAATCCCTACAGTGTGGAAACAGGCCCGTTGGCCCAACAAGTCCAAGCTGACCCTCAGAGCATCCCACCCACATCCATTCCCCCATAACAACCTAATATACACATCCCTGAACACTATGGCCAATCCACCTAACCTGCGCAAGTTTGGACTGTGGGAGGAAACCAGAGCACCTGGAAGAAACCCATGCAGGCATTTGAACCCGGATCCCTGGAGCTGTGAGGCAGCAGTGCTAACCACTGAGCCACTATGCCACCCCATTATGGATGTACCTTCTGTGGGCCATTGAGTCCCGGGCTTCAGAGGCAGGAATGCTCACCACATTTGACCTCCTTACCCCACACTGACTAAACATGGAACAGATTGTACTTGGCTCTGACAGACGGTGTCAAAAAGATCTCTGTCGCTGAGAGAGAATAAACCTTGTACCGATCAATCTTATCCACATCTCATTAGAACCAACCTCTCCCGGGATGATGTTGTTGAGATAACATTTTTCAAAACTTCAAGAAAAATGACATGTATGAATGTAAAACAAAATCTCTTTGAAAAGAGATGTGAGTAATGGAACAGGTTGAGTTTTGTATAAGTCAGAGCGATATTCTTACCACTCACTGCCTTCTGACAAACCTTTGGCTTGGGCAAGATAACAGAAAAGAGCTCTCCAAAAGACAATTACCATTGACAGGTAACCACACGCAAATATAAACTACACTGTGAGTCAGAATGGAAAAATATTTTCAAGAATATTTATCAGTTTATCATGTGAGTGACAGAATACAAAAACGGGAAGACAGTTTTAAAGGTATACGGAATTTTAGTTAGGCCGTGTATGAAATATTGCGCACGGTTTTGGATTTTTAAATACCCACTCTCAAGATCTTAGAAAACATGTGTAAATTATTTACAAAGGTATTAACACAGGAATCAGGAAACATAACACTCCTCTCCAGAAAACAGAAGAATGAGCATCTCTGGTAAAACAGTGACTTAGGTTTATATAACAGCTTCACCGTAATGGAAAGTCCCACGGCATCTCACAGATGCATAATAAAGCAATTGGCATTGAGCCACAAAGAGAGATATTGTCTAATGGCAAAGAGCTTGGCCAATATATTTAATTTTAAGGACTGTCTTGGAAAGGAAAGTGAGATAAAGAACTGGAGAGGTACACAGATATTATGAGGTTGTTGACTTGCTCGCCAAGCTGGCTTGTTTTCATTCAGACGTTTCGGCACAATATTAGGTAACATCATCAGTCAGGCCTCTGATGAAGCGATGTTGTTCTACTCCACTTGGAATTTATACTGTCTGGTCTGTTATGGTGAGTACTATCATTTCCAGCTTTGTTCTGTATGGGTTTGTGTATGGGGTACAATTCTATATGTTTGTTGATTGCATTACGGGTTGAGAACCACGCCTCTAGGAATTCGAGTACGTGTCTCTGTTTGGCTTGGGCTACTATGGTTACTTTGTCCCAGTCCTGGAAATGTTTGAGAGGGACAACCTAGACAGACCTTTACTTTCAATTTTATTTAACTCTGTGTTGTACCTGTCCTGGGAGCGTTTGATGGGAAGAGGGCTTAACTTGCAGTTTAAAAGTATAGAGGTAGCTTTAGTCTGTATTTAACCCCATGATGTTCCTGTCCTAGGAGTATGTGATGGGAACAGTGTAGAGGAAGCTCTACTTTCAAATTAAGTGAGTAGAAGTAGCTTTAATCTGTCTCTAACCCTGAACTGTATCTGACCTGGGGGTGTTGAGGGAGACAGTTTAGCAGGAGCTTTACTCTGTATCCATCAGGTGTTTAACAGAGCGATCTAGCTAGGCTGCTGTCCTACTTCCTCCTACAGCATGAGAACCAACCCATCACCTTGGCCTCAGTTGCAAGAATAACGGCATCTGATTACGTTTAGATCACAACCATTTTTAATACATCGGTACGTGTATATTATAGAGTCATAGAGTCATACAGCAAGGAAACAGGCCCTTTCATCCAACCAGTCCATGACGACCATAATCCCAAACTAAACTAGTCCCACCTGCCTGCGCTCAGCCCATATCCCTCAAACATTCCTTATTCCACGTACTTATCAAGATGTCTTTTAAACATTGTAACTGTACCCACATCCACTACTTCCTCTTGCAGTTCATTCCACAAACCACTCCCCGTGCCTTTTATAAATCTTTCTCCGCTCACCTTAAAAAATGCACCCTAGTCTTGAAATCCCCCACCCTATTGAAAGGACATTGCAGTTGATAAAGCATATGTGTGTATATACTTAATATAGTGTACAGGTTCCTCAGGTTTGTAGAGGAAGGGGGGACTGGCTTGTTATGCTGAACCTATATAAATCACACTTGAGCCCCAGGTGGAGCTTTGTCTCCAAGCCTGGATCAAAGGAAACACTTGAATGCTTTTGGAGAAGGAATACAGCAATGTGGAATTACAGTGACATGGATAATATCATGAAAGGTTATTCTATTTAGAGCAGAGAAGGCTCAGAGGAGATTTACTGAATGTGTTGAACGTACTGGAGGATTTTTGGTACAGCTAAGAGAAACTACAAGATGCATAGCTTTAGGAAGATTGCCAATAAAGGAGCATGAGGAAAAACATTTTCACCCAGTGAGTGGTTTGGCTTTGAATTGATAGGATGCTGGAAATAGACTTTGGATGGAATTAGATGATGACTTAAAGAAGGAAACAAGGGAATTTAGGGATACGGAAAAAGAACAATGGTGTGGGATTAACACATTGGATTTTAAAAGTGTCTGCATAGGCACTGGGCTGAAGGGCCTTTTATACGTTCTGTTTAATATCCATGCTGTTCTAAAATTCAATGTCTGACTTATGTTTGATTCCTATTAGATGTTGAAATTCACTGACCGTTTTTTCTGCGGAAATAACCTGCCGTATTCCCCACTCAACCATTACCACCAAGCCAGGGGATCAAGCCTAGTTCAATGGAGAGTGCAGGAGGATACGCCAGGAGCATCACCAGGCATACCTGAAGATGAAGTATCAACCTGGTGAAGCCACCAAACAGGACAGGACTACTTGCACACCAAACAGTGAAAGCAGCAAGTGATAGACAAAGCTAAGCGATCCCACAGCCAACAGATCAGATCTAAGCTCTGCAGTTTTACCGCACCAGTCGTAAATGGTGGTGGACAATTAAAAACTCACTGGAGGAGGAGGCTCCACAAATATCCCCATCCTCAATGATGAAAGAGCCCAGCACATCAGCGCAAAAGATAAGGCTGAAGCCAGAACTTGCCGCTCCCCTAGCCTAGCACTTCCAGTACAGTTACAACACTGGTATCTACCCAACAGTATGGGAAATTGCCCAAGTATGGCTTGTATTTAAAAAGCAGGACAAATCCAGCTTGCCAAAATGGCCTTATCAGTCTGCTTTCAATCATCAGTAAAGTGATGGAAGGTGTCAGTAACAGTGCTATCAAGCAGCACCTACGCAGCAATTACCTGCTCAGTGACGCCCAGTTTTGCTTCCACCAGGGCCACTCAGCTCCTGACCTCATTACAGCCTTGGTTCAAACATGGGCAAAAGAGCTGAATTCCAGAGGTGAGGTGAGAGTGGCAGCCCTTGACATCAAGGCTGCATTCGACCAAGTGTGACATTAAGGAGCCCTAGCAAAACTGGAATCGATGTGTAATGGGGGGAAACTCTCCAGTGGTTAGAGGCATACCTGACTCATGGGAAGTTGGTCGTGGTTGTTGGAGGTCAGTCATCTCAGCTCCAGGATATCTTTGCAGGAGTTCCTCAGGGTAGTGTCCTCGGCCCAATCATCTTTAACTGCTTCATGACCTTCCCTCCATCATAAGGTCAGAAGTGGGGATGTTCACCAATGCTTGCACAACGTTCAGCACCATTCGTGATTTTTCTGATACTGAAGCAGTCCGTGTTCAAATGCAACAAGCTCTGGACAATATCTAGGCTTGGGCTGGCAAATAACAAGTGACATTCGCGCCAAACAAATGCCAGGCTATGACCATCACCAATAAGAGACAATCTAAACACCGCCCCTTGACATTCAATGGTGTTACCATCACTGAATCCCCCTGCTATCAACATCCTGGGGGTTACCATTGACCAGAAACTCAACTGGACTCACCATATTAACACAGTAGCTATAAGAGCAGGTCAGAGACCAGGAATACTCACCACCTGACTCCCCAAAGCCTGTCCACTATCTACAAGGCACAAGTCAGGAGTGTGGTAGAATACTCCCCACTTGCCTGGATAAGTGCAGCCCCAACAACAGTCAAGAAGCTTGACACCATCCAGGACAAAGCAGCCCGCTTGATTGGCACTGCATCTACAAGCATTCACTCTCTCTACCACCAACGCTCAGTAGCAGCAGCATGTACTATCTCTCAGATGCAGTGCAAAAATTCACCAAAGATCTTCAGAGAGCACCTTCCAAACCTATGACCACTTCCATCTAGAAAGACAAGGGCAGCAGACATATGGGAACACCACCATATCCAAGTTCCTCTCCAAGCCACTCACCATCCTGACATGGAAATATATCGTCATTCCTTCACCGTCGCTGGGTCAAAATCCTGGAATTCCCTCTCTAATAGCATTGTGGGTCAACCCAGCAGGAGGAATGCAGCGATTCAAGAAGGCAGCTCACCACCACCTTCTCAAGGGCAACTAGGGATGGGCAAGAAATGCTGGCCCAGCCAGCAACACCCACATCCCACAAATGAACAGAAAAAGAAACTTTGAAGTAGTATTACTTTTAGAAGTTCAGTATTATTTACAAGCAGACAGTGTTTTTAAAAGTTGAAAAAAAATACCTGGACAAAAGTTGGTTAATGAGGTAATTGATATTTGATTTTTGATTTATTTATTGTCATGTGTATCTTGTTGCAAAATGCAGTGAAAATTGTTGTATAATATCCCTTATTCTCCGGCGCCATCTTAAAACACAGAAAAATAAGACAAAATATTGAATGTAAACGCAGAAAAGTGAAGAAATAAAGAAGTGTCCAACTTTACAGTCTGTTTTCTTCAGGAGTCCATCTTGATCCAGGGCCTGGGGGCCAGGCACGAGTCCCCTTTACCATGCCGTTGCTACCATCTCGCCTGAACCAGTGCCCTCACCACTATGAGTCCTTGACGGACATCACCAATGCAGATGTCATCAATGCTGCTGGTTATTGCATCTTCCAAACTCAACTCTACTGCCATCCCAAGTCCCCTTCTGGCCCATCTCGCTGATGCAGCCGTTGCTTATGCCGCTGGGCCTCGTACTTGGGCCCAAACTCACCTCCGCCACCACCTCCATGATTCTGCAGACACCACTGGAAGCCAAACTGGTTGCAGCAGCTATGAATCAGCACTCGGGCCGCCTCGATGATGCAGAAGCTGCTAGGAACCCAAACTTGCCTCTGATACCACCACCACAAGTCTGTGCTGCTGGGCCCATCTCCCACCGCCATCACCATTTCTGTCACCACGACCGAGCTCTTCACCAAGAGGCAAGTAAAACAAAATCATTGAGAAAATAAAAATGAGAAGAGGGGAAACAAGAAGAAAAGATAAATGATGGAGCAGACGAGCCCCAGGCTCAGAGATATGCTCGACTGCCGGATTGCCTGCATGGTAATGTTACTTTCCTAAAGGCTATGAACCAGAGTCATGTATCAATAAGCAGTAAGCACCCATTGTGTCTGTGGTTCCGAGGTGCCCCGGCCTCTGTTAGCTTCTGACAGTGTGCACTTTGATTAATATCGACTGAGATAAGATCATCCAGTCATATCCCACACAATCTACAGAATCAGTCACGCTAAGTCACAAAACTGCAAAGCTGAGAACTGGCAAGGCCAGCAGGAGACTCGTCAGGAGTAGAAAGGCGGGGACGGGGTTGGCATAACATTGTGCAATCTTGAAAACCAGACATTGATAGTGGATCAGTCATTTCTCATTCACCTCTCTTTATTTACAGCAGAAGGGAACAATGCTGGAATGCAGCAGTTCTCATATGGTTCGTTTCTGATCATTCTCCTCTGAAGACGTCATCACCATCATCCGAGTGGCACTGTCCTGTCAGGGAAGAGATCTTTGTTGATATCTTCCGGGATGAGTGGGTATTGTGATTCTTTGGATTTTAGTTTATTTCGGGCCTTGAAACATTTACTCTCTTGGTGACAGATTGATAGAAGGTCTACAACACAATAAAAGGCCCTTTGACCCATTGAACCTCCAACAGTCAAAAACAAGTACCTAACTATCCTAATCCCAGCACTTGGCCCATAGCGTCATATGCCTTGCCATCGCAAGTGCACATCGAAATACTTCTTCAATGTGATGAGAGTTTCAACCTGTACCACCCTTATAAGGGAGAGTTCCAGATTCCCACCACCTTCTGGTTGAAAAAGTTTTTCCTCACATCTCCTCCAAACCTCCTGCCCCTTACCTTAAATCCAGGTCCTGATCATTGATCCCTCCATTAAGGGGAAACATCTCTTCATGTCTACCCTATCTATGCCCCTAATAATTTTATACATCTCAATCATGGTCCCCTTCCAATCTTGTCTGCTCTAAGATAAACAATCCCAGTCTGTCCCACCCTTATTCATAACTGAAGCTCTCCACCGAAGGCAACATTCTGGTAAATCTCCCTTGGATCCTTGCCAGTACTATCACACCCCTCCAACAATGTGGATTGCAGAATTGTACACAATACTATTGGCCTAGCTAACATTTTAACCAGTTCCAGCATAACCTCCCTGCTCTTAAAATCTCTGCCACAACTAATAAAGGCAAGTATCCCACGTGCTTTCTTAGCCACTTTGTGTTGGAGTTCTTCTGTTGTGGTTGTTTTCTGCACGTTTTGGGATTTGGTGCCTGTCGTCTAAAGACTTTCAGTGACAGCTATAACCTGAGCTACAGATGAGAGGGTATGTAACACTGAGACAGCAGCAGTGAAAGTCACTTAAGCTGGTGCAGCCAATACTTGGACCTTCTTGGTTGTGTGAGTCCTTTTCACAAGCTCTAAGTTTGAAAAGATAGTCTTATGGCTGTGACAGGAAGATTGCTCCATTACTCCTCCAGTCAGACTAGTAAGTATAAGTATTGATTCAATTGCTAAAATGCCAGTTGCTTCTCTTTAATACCACCATCAAAATAAAAGAAAAGTCCATCAGCCTTCTTTAATGAACTCAGTAACTTATTTGCCATGAACAAAACCTATTCTTAAAGCCAGTGGCAATTCTTGTTAGCAGCTAAGCTATGATCTGAAACTATAACCCTTTAATTGCACACACAGGAAATCTTATACCACAGAACACAAGACTCTGCAAAGGTGATTTTTCAATACGAAAGGACAACTCCTGTGGACCAAGGGTTTGGAAACAAAAGCTAAAATGTAATGACTTCACATGTCCGCTGAATTTCCTGTCAATGAAGCTGAATTGCAGATAGTCACAGATTGATGATAAATGCTCAGTCTGATTTCAGTCAACTTGGATTAGAGTTGTTGAAAATTGATAACACTCTTCAAGCTTCACAAATAGACAAAAGCTCAATCAGTTTCCCAGGATGGTCTTCTAAGAAATAGACAAAAGGTGCAGAAGTTTTTCTAGGAAACAATTAGCATAGGGGCCACTATTCTCCTCAAAACTAGGTTTTCCTAGTATTTAAGGCGATAAACCTCAATCTTTACCATCTTGAAAATTTTGCTTCTTCAAAGTCACTTTCCTTCCGGGAAAAACAACAGGTGGCTTCATTTCTAAATCGGCCTCCTCAATCCAGTGAATATTCACATAACCTAAAGGTGTCCAGTTTTTACAAATGTCTATAAATAAATATTTATTTCCAACCATAGGAAGAAAGGAAAAGGAGGTGGAGTAGCTGTGCTAATAAAGAATGAGCTCAATCCTGTCCTGAGGAACAATCTTCGCTCGGAAGATCAAGACATAGTATCAATTCTATTGGAATTATGAAATGGGAAGGAAGATACACGTGAGAGCATTTTATATGCCATTTAACAGTAGCTATAGGATAGAAATTAAAGGAAGGCGTAACAATGCCTGGTAAGAAAGGTAATATAATAGTCATAGGTGATTTTAATTTTCACATAAGTTGGATAAAACAGCTTGGTAATACCAGCATTGAAGATGAGTTCATTATTCAAGAAAGTGTCTCATAATAGTATGTTGTGGAACCGACCAGCGAGCAGGTTATTTTAATTCCAGTAATATGTAATGAGACAAGATTCCCGGCCATTGCAGCACTGTACTTTCAAATCGGTTTTCAACAAAATAACCTGAGATTAAATGAGTGAGATTTCATCACTCACTTAGTTGGCATGGTGGCTCAGTGGTTAGCACTGCTGCCTCATAGTGCCAGGGACACAAGTTCAATTCCCCCCTCAGGTGACTGCCTGTGTGGAGTTTGCACATTCTCCCCATGTGTGTATGTGTTTCCTCCCACAATCCAAAGGTGTGCATGCTAGGTGGATTGGCCATGTTAAACTACCTGTACTGTTCAGGGATGTGTAGATTAGGGGGATGGGTCTAGGTGGGATGTTCTGTGGGTCAGTGTGGACTTGTTGGGCTGAAGGGCCTGTTTCCACATTGTAGGGATTCTATGATTTAATCAATTACATTTCAGCAGAAGATTTTCCAGATAAGGATGATTACAGTCTGTAGGAATTTCACATTCAGTTTGAGGGTGAGAAATATAAGTTTGAAACTAGTATCATAAATTTAAATGAAGGCACCTATAAAGTATGAAGACAATGTTAACCACAGAGAAATAGGAAAATAGTTTTATTGGGAAGGTCATAGAGAAGCGGTGCTAGATATTTAAAGAGGTATTTTAATAACTCCCAACAAAAATAAATGCTACCAAGAAAGATTGACTCTGAGAAGTGTGCCCCTTAATTAATGAAGTTAAGGAAGGTATGAAATGAAAGAAAGAATAAAAGATTGAAGATTAGTTGCAGGTCAAGAGATTTAAAAATGTTAGAAATGAGTAAAGGATGAACAAAAAACAGAAAAATTAAGATATGAGACTAAATTCATGAGAAATATATAATGTACAGTAAGAGGTTCTACAAGGATATAAAAAGGAAAGCAGTAGCTAAAGTGTGTGATGTACCCATAGTGGATGAACTGGGGAATTAATAATCGGAACAAGAAAATGGCAGAGGCATTGAACAAATATTTTGTATCTTAGAAGTCACAAAAAGCAGCCAAAGAATAATGGTAGAAAAACAAGAGTCCAAAGAGAGCAAGGAGCTTGACAGTATCACTACAGAAAAAGTACAATCCAAACTAATGCTCGCCATTGCCACAGGAAGGCAACCAACGTAATCAAAGACCCCTCCCACCCCGGTTATAATCTCTTCCAACCTCTTCCGTCAGGCAAAAGATACAAAAGCTTAAACACACAAACAAAGAGATTTAGGAACAGCATCTTTCCCACTGTTATTAGACTTCAGAATGGACCTCTCAAATTTTAAAATTAATGTGCATTGTGCTCTTTGTGCACCTTTTCTGCAGCTGTAACATTGTATTGTTCATTCGGTTCTATTACGCGAATGCACTTTTTATGGTATGATCCGTAAGGATCTGTTTTGGGGCCACTGCTGTTTGTCATTTTTATAAATGACCTGGATGAGGGCATAGAAGGATGGATTAGTAAATTTGTGGATGACACTGAAGTCGGTGGAGTTGTGGATAGTGCGGAAGGATGTTGCAGGTTACAGAGGGACATAGATAAGCTGCAGAGCTGGGCTGAGAGATGGCAAATGGGGTTTAATGCGGAAAAGTGTGAGGCGATTCACTTTGGAAAGAGTAACAGGAATACAGAGTACAGGGCTAATGGTAAGATTCTTGGTAGTGTGGACCAGCAGAGAGATCTCGGTGTCCATGTGCATAGACCACTGAAAGTTGCCACCCAGGTTGATAGGGTTGTTAAGAAGGCGTACGGTGTGTTAGGTTTTATTGATAGAGGGATTGGGTTTTGGAGCCATGAGGTCATGTTGCAGCTATACAAAACTCTGGTGCGGCCGCACTTGGAGTATTGCGTACAGTTCTGGTCGCCGCATTATAGGAAGGATGTGGAAGCATTGGAAAGGGTGCAGAGGAGATTTACCAGGATGTTGCCTGGTATGGAGGGAAGGTCTTATGAGGAAAGGCTGAAGGACTTGAGGCTGTTTTCATTAGAGAGAAGAAGGTTAAGAGGTGACTTAATAGAGACATACAAGATGATCGGAGGATTAGATAGGGTGGACAGTGAGAGCCTTTTTCCTCGGATGATGATGGCTAGCATGAGGGGACATAGCTTTAAATTGAGGGGTGATAGATGTAGGACAGATGTCAGAGGTAGGTTCTTTATTCAGAGAGTAGTAAGGGCGTGGAATGCCCTGCCTGCAACAGTAGTAGACTCGCCAACTTTAAGGGCATTTAAATGGTCATTGGATAAACATATGGATGATAATGGAATAGTGTAGGTTAGATGGGCTTCAGATTGGTTTCACAGGTCGGCGCAACATCGAGGGCCAAAGGGCCTGTACTGTGCTATAATATTCTATGTTCTATGTTCTATCCGCCTGTACAGCACACAAAACAAAAATTTTCACTGTACCTAGGTTCATGTGACAGTAATAAATCAAATCAAAAAAAGGGACTAAAGTCTGATAATTCCCCTAGACCAGATCCCTATAGCCCAGGTCCTTAAAAGGAGTGGCCGTATGTATTGGTTGTAATCTTCAAAAGTTCCCTAGATTCTGAAAAGATCTCAGCAGATTGGAAAACCACAGATGTATCACCTCTATTCAAAAGGGAAGGTGACAGAAAACAGGAAAAATTAAAAGCTAGTGAACATGACATCTGATGTGGTAAGATTATTGAAGACCTCATGAGGAGAGACTAGAGGCTGTGTCACAATAGTTTCAGAGGAGGGTACCTGAGAGATTTGGGATGTCAGCATTTTGGGTACACAAAACATGGTGCCACATTACAGCAGTGCAGCAAATCAGGTTAAAGGAAGATTTAACAGAGATGATTGAGAATTATTTGATGGGCTGGTGATTTCTACTGGCAGAAAAGCAGGTAAGAAGAGACAAACCTTTTACAGAATTGGTAGAAAAAAAAACAAAGGGGAGGTGAGGAGAATTTTTATTTCAAAGCAAGTTAACTGTATGAGGATTGTGGCATTTTCAATTTTTAAAAATTCTTTCACTGGAGTGGGCGTCTCTGACTGAGCCAGCATTTATTACCTATCCCTAATTCCCCAGAGAGCAGTTAAGCATCATCCATGTTGCTGAGGGCCTGAAGTCACATGTAGGCCAGGCCAGGTAAGGATGGCAACTTCCTTCCCTAAAGGACCCTAATTAGCCAGATGGGTTTTTCCTGATAATTAACATTGGATTCACGGTCATTGTTAATTCCAGATTTTTTTAAAAATTCAAATTCTCCCACCTGCCATAGCAGGATTCAATCCCGGGTCCCCAGAACATTACTCGAATCTCAGCATTAATATTCTAACAGTAACACCGCTAAGCCATCACTTCCCCTCAATATTGAAAATCAAATTCGACGGTACTAAAACGTAAAAAAAAAAGTGCTAGAGCAATGGGGAAAAAGTAGTGGAACAATTTGGATTGTTCTTTCAATAAATTAACAAGAGGTGGATGTTATCACACACCTCTGGAGCAGGTAAGACTTGAACTCAAGCTTCCTAGCTTGGAGGGAAGGGACGCTACCATTGCTCCACCAGAACATCTTGAATTGATATGGCTACGACTATCCAATTAGCCTCCATTCACGTTCTATAATTCTATGATTTGTTGAATATGCATAAGATGTTTCACAAGTCTTTAAGTTCACTCTGTCCTTCTTCCACAGACTGATCTGAACATTAGGTTCTGAATGGAACTAGTTTCTTTGGTTTCATTTCAATCAAAACTCTAGGGGCTGTAAGATCTCAGAGCCCCAGGGTCTGCATTGATAATGAATGTTTACGATCCCCGCTCAGCAAATATCTGCACAGTAAATCAAACATTGTATTAGCAGTGCAGATTAGGCTGCTCAATAACTGTAATTATACAGAAGACTCTTTTGTGTGGTTTGGGTGAATGCCCATGAATACAGGTTAATTGAGGTGAGGCACCACAGGTAATGGGAGAGCAGAAAAAAACACCAGCTTTGACACTTCAGGGCAACTTGATTGAAACGTCAAATCGGACAAAGTGGCAACAGCCCACAGTAAACAGTCCGATAAATGCACAGTACTGAGAGGAATGCAACTTCTGTGTCTGCTTCATATTCTCAGAGTAAACCACTTCAAACACTTGTCCCTATTTAAAAGTGCGGTATTCACCCAGCAGAACCCTTTCATTCCAATTCCCTTCGGCCCGATCCTGAAAGTGCAGGGTACTGTTTTTCCGGGATTTTCTGACCAAAGTTAGAGTCACATAGAAAGATGGTCGTGGTTGTTGGAGGTCAGTCATCTCAACTCCAGGAGATCTCTGCAGGAGTTCCTTGGGGTAGTGTCCTTGGCCCAACCATCTTCAGCTGCTTCATCAATGACTTTCCCTCCATTATAAAGTCAGAAGTGGGGATGTTCACCGATGCTTGCACAATGTTCAGCACCATTCGTGACTCCTCAGATACTGAAGCAATCCATGTTCAAATGCAACAAGATCTGGACAATATCCAGGTTTGGGCTGACAAGTGGCAAGTGATGTTCGCACCACACAAATGCCAGACTATGACCACCACCAATAGGAGACAATCTAACCACAGCCCCTTGACATTCAATGGTGTTACCATCACTGAATCCCACACTATCAACTTCCTGGGGGTTATCATTGACCAGAAACTCAACTGGACTCACCACATAAACACAGTGGCTACAAGAACAGGCCAGAAGCTGTGAATACTGCGATGAGTAACTCACCTCCTAACTCCTCAAAGCCTGTCCACCATCTACAAAGCACAAGTCAGGAGTGTGATGGAATACTCCCCACTTGCCTTGATGAGTGCAGGCCCAACAAAATTCAAGAAGCTTGACACCATCTATGACAAAGCAGCCCCCTTGATTGGCACTACATCCTTAAGCATCCACTCCCTCCACCACCGACGGTCAGTAGCAGCAGTATGTACTATCTACAAGATGCACTGCAGGAATTCACCAAAGATCCTCAGGCAGCACCTTCCATTTAGAACCTGCAAGTTCCCCTCCGAGCCACACACCATCCTGACTTGGAAATATATCGCTGTTCCTTCCCTGCCACTGGGTACAAATCCTAGAATTCCCTCCCTAATGGCACTGTGGGTCAACCCACAGATGGAGGACTGCAGTGGTTCAAGAAGGTGGCTCACCACCACCTTTTCAAGGGCAACAAGGGACGGGCAATAAATGGTGGCCAGCCAGCGACACCTACATTACATAAAATAATTAAATTTAATAAAAAAAACAGTTTTCAGTGATCTAAGTTACAACAACAATCTCATTTATATGGGACTTCTCGACTAATAAAATATCTCAAAAGAGCTATCAGACAAAATTTGATGTTCAACCTTGTCAAGGGGATGTAAGTTGTGTTGTAAGGAGTGGTCCTAAAAAAGGAAAGCAAGGAACTGTGGAGAGGTTCAGAGACTTATGCACGCAGTTTCAGAGGTTAGGGCATAGAAAGTTGCAGGCACAGAAGAAAGGGAATTGAATTAGGAAGACCTCCTGCTAAATCCCACGCTCATTTTTTTGTGCTGTCAAATGGACTGGATAACATCGAGTACCTGGTGGCTGTAAGATTCAGTGGAAGTTCCATCTGTTCTCACCACTGTAACTTCAATCAGCCATTGAGTAAGTTATACTTGGGTTCTGTGTTGATGAGAGGCATGTCGAGCACTTTCAAAGAACATCTATGTGAAGCTGCTCTTGCCTTTCTATGTAGCCACCTCCTGTGGACATGAACACACTTTTCTCCCCAGATAATGCACGCAGCTCCCACTCGCTCTCAATGTAATCCTTGAAAAGTTACACTGGACTATTTAGTTGGCTAGTTGACCCTTCCACTCTGAGCTATGCTCCCAGGAATCTCTGATTCCAGGAGTGGGAATTCTCCCTGGATTGGCACTGAGATCAGAGGAGTGGGCACATGTTCTGACCTCTTTCCCATGGCTTTTCCTATTGAAGGAAAAGTAAATGTTATGAGAGTTCTAGCTTCTTCCATCTTTTCAGGCATTGAGTTCCAGATCACTACCACCCTCAAGATGAATACATTTCCTCTTGATTCCCCTCTCAACTCCCTACCTCTCACTTTACATCCAGCCCCCCTGGTTCAGGATCTCTTTGATAAAATGTTGTCAAGGGACTGGGCGCAGTGCTCGTTCTGAGCCTGGTTAAGCATCATGTTCTGCTGATGTTTGGCACAGGACTCTCTTTGTACCAGTTTACCATCATATCATGCTGCTGTGAAGAACAAAACTGAATATATATTTATATATTGCAACTCCTGCCTCTGTAATCTTGATGAGCCTGTCGGCGTAATTTTTGAAAAATATACCAAAAATAACTTGGCGTGGCAGTCAGAGTCAAGACTGTCATCTCAGCATTCTCAGCTGCTTTCAAACATGTCATCTCAACTTAATTGTGTAGGATGCATGGGCAATTTCACAGAATGACACTCACTTGAAGCACTTTAGCCAGCAAACATCATTATCTGCAGCACATGACAGCCCTCGCGGAGAATGCAGCAATATTGATAGTTCATTAAACACAACTACTATTAATCAGGATTAATCGACTGATTAGGGAAAGGATATGTTACATTGCATTTGTTAAAGTGCTAATTTCAAGTCAATAAAATGAATGTGATGATAGATCCTGGCAATTATCAATGACCTGTGACAATGATAATCAATGTTCACTAGATGTATTTACAATGATTGATGTGATTGACATGCAATTTGCATACCCAGTTAGACAGAAATAAAACTACAGACAGCGAGTGCAAAGTAATTTCTCCTTGAATCTGTAGTGGCCAGCGCTAGGCCACTTGGGCTGTTGGCGGTTGCTTTAGGCAGTGTTTAACATGAGCTGCTGTAGCTCATACCACCATAATACAGCGGACCCTATCCCTTTTTGTTTGGAGTATCTGTATTCGTTCCACAGATAAGGTCACAGAGTCATAGGGATATACAGCACGGAAACAAACCAATCAGTCCAAATCGTCCGTGCCGACCAGATATCCCAAATTAATCTAGTCCTATTTGCCAGCATTCGGCCCATATCCTTCCAAACCCTTCTTATTCATATATTCCCACCCAGATGCCTTTTAAATGTTGTAATTCTACCAGCCTCCACTATTTCCTCTTATAGGGCATGCCCTACGTGCACCACCCTCTGCATAAAAAATTTGCCTCTTAGGTCCCTTTTAAATCTTTCTCCTCTCACCTGAAACCTATGCCCACTACTTTTGGACCCGCCACACCCCGGGGGAAAGACCTTGTCTATTCAGCCTATCCATGACCCTCATGATTTTATACACATCTATAAGATCACCCGTCAGCCTCTGACGCTCCAGGGAAAATAGCCCCAGCTTATTCAGCCTTTCCCTATAGCCCAAATCCTTCAACCCTGGCAGCATCCTTGTAAATCTTTTCTGAACCCTTTCAAGTTCCACAACATGCTTCTTACAGCAGGGAGACCAGAAATGCACGCAGTATTCCAAAAGTGGCCTAACCAATGTCCTGTACAGCCATAACATGACCTACCAACTCCAATACTCAATGCACTGACCAATAAATGCTAACATGCCAAATGCCTTCTTCACTATCCTGTCTACCTGCGACTCCAATTTTAAAGAACTACGAATCAGCAACACTCCCCAGGGCCTTACCATTAAGTGTATAAGTCCTGCCCTGATTTGACTTTCCAAAATGCAGCACTTCACAGTTACCTAAATTAAACTCCATCTGCCACTCCTCAGCCCATTGCCACATCTGATCAAGATCCCATTGTATTCTGAGGTAACCTTCTTTATTGTCCACTACACCTCCAATTCCGGTGTCATCTGCAAACTTACTAACCATACCTCCTATGTTCACCTCCAAACCATTTATATAAATGATGAAAAGCAATGGACCCAGCCTGGAAAGCAACCATCCAACACCACCCTCTGTTTTCTACCTTTGAGCCAGTTCTGTATCCAAATGGCTAGTTCTCCCCGTGTTCCTTGTCATCTAAACTTGCTAAGTAGTCTACCATGAGGAACCTTGTTGAAAGCCTTACTGAAGTCCATATTGATCATGTCCACCACTCTGCCTTCATTAATCTCTCTTTATTACTTCTTCAAAACACTCAATTAAGTTAGACACAATTAATAAATACACGGTAAATCCTGTCCCTCAAGATTCCCTCCAACATCTTTCCCACCACCAATGTCAGGCTCACCAGCCTATAGTTCCCTGACTTTTCCTTACCACCTTTCTTAAATAGTGGCACCATATTAGCTAGCCTCCAGTCTTCCGGCATCTCACCTGTGGCTATCTTTGATACAAATATCTCAGCAAGGAGCCCAGCAATCACTTCCTTAGCTTCCCTCAGAGTTCCAGGTATACCTGATCAGGTCCTGGAGATGAAACTAACAATTAGATAGAAGTGGAGCCATAGTGAGAGTGAAGGATGAGGAAGAGTCGAATATTCTAAGGGTGTAATCGTGTCTGAACAGCTGCTTTCCTCAATGAGAACAGTTATGTTGTATCTAATCTGTCTGGCTCCCTTATGATCCTGAATAGCTTTCCTCACAATCTTCTCTTACCTAGGGAGAATAGTCCTAACTTCTCCAATGCACTGGCTGAATTGAAATCCACCATCCCTTTGACCATCCTTGTGAATCATTTCTGTCCTGTCTCTAACACCCTCCTAAAACACAGTGCCCAGAATTGGATGTTACACTCCGGTTGAAGGCAAGCCAGAGTTTTGTAAAAGATTCATCATAACTTCCTTGTTTCTTTACTCTAGTCCACCACTAATAAAGCCAAGATCTTAAATGCTTTATATACAGTCAACCTGCCTGACTATTTTCTATGATTTGTGTACATATACATTCACATCCTTCTGCTCATGCACCTCCTTATACCCTTTAGTTTGTAAAATCTGAAAGAGTTGCAGATGCTGTAAATCAGAAACAAAAACAGGAATTTCTGGGAAAGCTCAGTAGGTCTGGCAGCATCTGTGGAGAGAAATCAGAGTTAACGTTTTGTGTTGAGTGACCCTCCCTCAGAGCCCAACCTTTATTTTGTATTGTCTTCCTGTAGTCTTCTTGCTAAAATATATCACTTCATTCTGGGCAATTGCATTTATCATTTGTCTGCACCTTCCAGCCATCTGTCTATGTTCTTTTGAAGTTGATTGGCAAAAAAACTCAATGTAGAGATTCCGGATAGTTTTTATACTCTGCCAGCGAAGGTCCGGCAGAAACACAAAGTGAAGTTTCTGCAATATCTGTAGCAAAGTAATGGCAGCAAAGAAATTCTGAGAAACCTCCTGGGTGCAATTACTAAACCTGTGATCTCTACCATCATGAAGGACTAAGGGAGTAGATGCATAGGAAGGCCACCAGCCGCAAGTACCCCTCTGTTGTGTAAGGGCTTCTGAACCCCAGAACAACCATGTGATAATGTCACGGAGCTGTACTTCACTGGGCATAATTATGGGCAGAGTTAAAACAGATTAGAAAAGTCTCGAGAGCACATGGATACGAACATATGTAGAATATGGACTAGGCTTTAAATAAAGTATCAATAAGATTAGAGCTACATCTATATTTATCATGACCATACAAAGCTGTATTTAATCGGCAGGTACAATAAATAGAGGTACTAAGAAGTCTAAGCCTAAGGATAATTCTTGACTTTGCCTTTTTGGCCAGTCTGTCTTGAACCCAAACTCACAGAGTGCCAAAGAAAAGCACATGAGAAGATACTGGTAGCACTGGGGGCCCTTTATAAAGATCACAGCAGCAGTGAGATCAAAAAAGAGACCTGAGGTCATCTGGAGAAAAGAACAATGATTAAAAAATTATCTTTTTCAAGAAATTGTCAGAACAACTTGAAGACCAGCCAATAACCAGAAAAGGCATGGTGCTGAATGACTGCTATGAAGGAAAAATCTCTGGAAAAAAACATCCTCCAGAGAAACCATCAGTCTCTATCAGTTTGAACAAAGTCTTTTACACCCAGTAATTAGGGAAACAGGTTTTTGTTAAGAAAGCAGTGAGAACAGTAAAAGCCCAATAGCAGCTAAGAAGGCTAACTGGATTGAGTGCCCCTGAAACAAAAACGATTACCGAATATCCAAAGCAGATTCAACCTCTTATGGAAAAAACTCAAGTTTTGTTTCCACCTGAAAAACTGCGCTGAGGCTTCTACCAGTGCGTGAGCAAGTTATTTTCGCAATGACAAAGTTACCGCAAGCAAATTAACAAAATCCTTCAAAAACAAGATCAAAGTTATTCGATTGTAAAAATAAATCAGGAATATTTATTGCAATTTGAGCTTTCAGAGCCCTCACAGTGAAGTTAATTAGATCTTTATTATTTTGACAGTTTGAACAACCTATACAACTTTTATTCAGCAACTGAGAAATTTTATTGATTTACTTCCTCAAATACAACAGATTGAGATAAATTTTTAAAAATGATCACATGGTCTCAAATTCAGTGCGAAAATACATTGGAGACAGAGAAAATAGGTGTAAATGTCACCTGGCAGCCATTTTTGTTGCAGCCAAAAATCATTGAAATGTAGAAATGGTAAGCGCAGAAGGGAGCTATTCAGCCCATTTTGTCCGTGCTGACCCAAAGACAGCCAGATGCCCTTTTTAATCCCATCTTCCTGCTCCCAGCCTGAAGCCTTACAGCTTATGGCATTTAAGGTGCAGATCCAGGTACTTTCTAAAGAGTTTAGGGTCTCTGCCTCCATCACCAACTCAGGCAGTGAATTCCAGACACCCTACACTTTCTGAGTAGAAAGGTTTTTCCTCACATTCCCTCCAATCCTCTGTCACTTCACTTGAATCAACGACACCTGGTTTTTGAACTTCCTGCCAAGGAAAACAGGTTCCTCCTGTCTACTCTATCTCTACCCCTCAGAATTTTGTTTACCTCAATCATGTTGCCCCACAACCTTCCCTGTTCCGAGGAAAACAACCCCAAACTCTCCAATCTCTCCTTGTAGCTACAATTCTCTAGCCCTGGCAATTTTCCAGTGAATCTTCTCTGCGCTCTCTCCAGAGCAATTACATCTTTCTTGTAATGTGGTGACCAGAACTGTACACAATGCTCCAGGTGTGGCTTCACCAGTATCTTATATAGTTTCATCATTATTTCTTTATTTTAGTAATCCCTATCTCCGCCAATGAGGGAGAGCATTTCATCTGCCTTCTTGACAGCCTTATCTGTATTGCTACCTTTAGGGAACTGTGCAATTGCACGCCAAAATCTCTCACTTCATCTACCCCTCCCAGTATATGCCTACTTATTGTGTATTCCCTTTTACTGTTTGACCTCCCTAAATTTTTAACCTCACACTTATCAGAGTTGAACTCCATCTGCCACTTCCCTGCCCACTCCACCAATCTATCTATATCATTTAGGAGCTTACAGTTATCCTCTACGCTATCCACTGCATGGCCAATGTTTATGTCATCTAAAAATTTGCCAAACATGCCCACTCCCCATGTTCATGTCCCAATTGTTAATGTATAAAACAAACAGCAGAGGTCCCAACACTGAGCTCTGCAGAACACCAAATGAAACAGATTTCCATTCCAAAAAATCATTGAATGTAGTTGATCGAAACCATGTTGAGAGAGCTCTACCCACAGAACTCCTTTAGTCATCTTGCAAAAGGAACATCTTCATTCACCTGCAGCAAGATGCCATATTGGTAAAGGAAAACTGAACTTTACATTAAGAACAGCAGAAACAGTTTTCCGCTTAGCACTGCAACAACTAGCTTTGCAACAGCTAAGATTCAACATCAACTTTAATCAACTAGCAATGCCACAAGATAACAAAACGAGTACCGTCCAAAGGGATCAAAATCCTAACAATCCTCAGCAAAATGAAGAAACTAATCGACAACTTCACATGCTATTATTCAATGTGCCAAAATTCACATGTACCAATTTTTTACCAGAAAAATTCAACTTATCAGAGCCATTTGTTAGATCAATAAACCATTCAATGTAGTAAGCACAATTTCTAAGATTTCAGGCTGCTTCATGACTGGGAAACAAATCAAATGCAGAACAAGTTAACAACTTCTCTATTATCTGAGCAGAAATATCCAACCATGTGTTGCACAGACAGTTGGTCATCAAGAAACGGATTACATTTGGTAACCTCCTAACAGCTTTTCATCAATGTTTCACTTCCAAGCTGAATCAGATACTGACTGGATCATGCTTCAATAGCAGATAGAGACTCTCAGGAGAGTGAATAGATAATTCCATTGCTGACCTCTATGTACACTATCAGAATCACAAGACCACAATGGAGAACACAATCGCTGCCAGCACCCAGAGTGAGCAGAGCAAGTGGTACTGTGTGTGTGTGTGTGTGTGTGTGTGTGTGTGTGTGTGTGTGTGTGTGAGAGTGTGTGTGTGTGTGTGTGTGTGTGTGTGTGTGTTTTTGTGTGTGTGTGTGTGTGTGTTTGTGTGTGTGTGTGTGTGTGTGTGTATGTGTGTGTCCTCCACTTTCCTGCAAAGTAAGGCCCTTCAAAGGGCAATAGCCCAGCCCAGGAAGTGGGCAATGTTCACTCCTGTAGGAGCAGCTGTCAGAAATAATGTACCATCAGTAGGGGAGTCAGAAATACAATGGTCAGGGGTCTGGTCTGTCATATCAAAGGGCTGCTCTGTGAGGTCCGTCGGAGGAATAGGGTTAATACAGACATCAAAATTGTTCTATTGATCATTCAGAAAGGTGTAAGGAGGGGTCTGTAAGAATACCCTGACAAAACGTGGTGCACGAGTGATGTCTTGGCGATGTGGGAATCAGAGCTATTTGTGGAGGTGCGGACAAGGATAGTAACGGGGGACACGTCTGTATAGAGGCATGTGGAACAGACTGGAGGGCATAGTATACTATAGGAGTGGGGCGGAGTGGGGGTGGGGTTAATTGGCTTTTTGTGACATCACCAAAGCTTCCACAGGGGGAGTGTAGAAAACCAGGGTGGGCATCATTAATGTGTAATGCTGGGGCTTAAGGGCAGGGAGTTAAGTTGGAGGTAGAGTTCAACATGGTGGATCCCACAGGGTGGGAATGGTGGAAATAGACTGTTGGGGTAGGGCAAGGTAAAAAGAGGCCTGAAGGCTCTCAGGGTGGGGGATTGCGGGGGTGTTGGGTGGATGCAGGAGATATCTGGTGACAAGGCAGGACTCAGTGCTAACAGTGTCTACCACAAGCTCCATTCCCTGCCACCACATACTATGCTCCAGAAGGGAAATGCAACTGGAAAATGGCTGGGATAGCTCCCAGGGTGGAAGGAGTTAGTGTCAGTTTGATGGGAAAAAGCACAGGATCCACTTCTGCTGGATGTTAGGACATTGGAGGGGCAAATACATGAAGTGTGGATTTGCTAACACCTGCTACATATAATTTGTAATCATGTCATCATCCATTTACAATGCATGCAGAGTTAGGGTTTAAATGCTAGTCAAAGGTGATTGAAGCGTGTCATTGATGATTGTAAATTGAACCATGGCGTCTGAATGATGCTGAAGTTAACAGCAATGACTTAAAAAGAGGCCAAAGGTATTAGATAGATAGATAGGTAGATAGATAGATAGATAGATAGGAAGGAAGGGAGGGAGGGAGGGAAGAAGGAAGGAAAGAAGGAAGGAAGAGAAGAGCAGGAAAGTTGACATTTTGGGTTGGGACCCTTCATCAGGACTCGAGTGCTGCCTGGCCCGCTGTGTTCCTCTAGCTGCACACTGTATCGACTCTCTGACTTCCAGCATCTGCAGTTCTTGCTATCTCTGAGACAGATAGAAAGATAGGTAGACAGACAGTCAGGCAGACATTTGTTGTTACTTTTTGAAATGAGACAAAGTTAAGTCAAATATAATTTTTTGTTCATTCCACAGCCTCTGGATTTCACAAACTGGCCACTGCTGAAGACTGGATCCTGTCGCAACTGCTGAGGACCAGGGCCCATTGAAGCCACTGAGGACCCAGGGCTGTCCAATAGAAACTGTCACACTTCAGCTGCAGAAAGAGGAAAAGGTGAATTTAATACAAAAGGTGAAATTAAGAAATAATAACAGTAATATTGTTAATGCTCCGTGATACATTAATTGTGCAGGTTCCAAGGATGCTGCAGGAGATGGAGACCATTGTTTCCTTATCTGTCATGTGAGTTTATTGATGGTTTGTTCTGAAAGACTGATGTTGTTGTTGGGTAGGAAGACACTTCATTTTGACGTAACGTGCTGGTCCGTTAGC
Organism: Ginglymostoma cirratum; assembly: GCA_024137785.1. Classification (NCBI taxonomy): domain Eukaryota; kingdom Metazoa; phylum Chordata; class Chondrichthyes; order Orectolobiformes; family Ginglymostomatidae; genus Ginglymostoma; species Ginglymostoma cirratum. The sequence continues at coordinate 27,992,834 of JAHRHZ010000056.1, read as the reverse complement.
TGGAACGGAACCTTCAGCAAGATGCTGCATATGCTGAGGCTGAGTGAATGATGGAGACATGGCTCTCATTAACAGGATGCAGCATATCTCACTACGTGGAGGACTGTGTGCAGCCTTCATCTGCAGTGCACACCCCTCTTCTGAGAGCTAAGACCCTCCTCTGTTCCTTATGTCCCCAACATAGCATTTCTCGCAGGGTTCTTGCACCTTGTGAATGTTCGTTGCTGAGTCTGCCTTCCTAAGAAGGTGAAGAGGTCCAGGACCAACAGCAAGCCCAGAAACAGTAGCAGGTCACTGTGACAGACGGGAAAAATTCGCCTCAGGCAAAGGTCACTGCCATAGGATCCTTCGTGAGGTTTGCTGGAGGGCCGCAATTTCTCAAAGCTGTTTAGTGAGACACAGAGTCAACCCCTTGTGTCCCAGCAGCTGTGAGGAAACTTTGACATGTGTTGGAGTGGGAATGGAGAGCTGCTGGAGTGGAAGGAAATCCTATCCCGGTGGCAGGGAGGTGACAGTTACTTTGGTTATACAGGAGCGATGGGTGACCTGTGGGGGATGTCCCTGTTGTACCATACACATACTTCAGGACAGTGACCGAGTGTCTGTGCAGTCTTTCACCAGTTTGTTGTGTTCCCCATGATGGGGTTAGGGCTGTAGGATGCAGGAATATGGCTGAGTTTCCCATGGATGCAGGTAGCCATTGCAGGTAGAACACACATGGCACTGAGAGGGACATATCAAAACACTGTGGGATTCATCAACAAGAAGGCACACCATTCCATTAATGTTCAGGTCATCTGTGAAGTAGAGGTGTGTGCCCACTATACTGGCAACTGCCATGAATCCTACTCCTGGGGCACTCTCATGTTCCTGGTGCCTTTGTGCATCCCCTACCTTACATGGCTGGTCACTGAGGGACAAGGTGATACAGTGGCTCAGTGGCTAGCTCTGCTGCCTCACAGCACCAGGGACCCAGGTTCATTTCCAACTTCAGGTGACTGCCTGTGTGAAGTTTGTACATTCTCCCCATGCCTGCATGGGTTGCCTCCGGGTGCTCCAGTTTCCTCCCAGAGTGCAAAGATGTGCAGTTTAGGTGGATTGGCCATGCTAAATTGCCCATAGTGTCCAGGGATGTGTAGGTTAGGAAGATTCACCAATGGGAAATGCAGAGTTATAGTTTCGGAGGGACGATGTGAACTTGATGAGCCAAATGGCCTGCTTCCATATTTGAGGGATTCTATGATTCTATGAAGGGCTACCCACTGCGACCATGGCTGATGCCACCATTGCACAACTGAGGCAGAGCACATTTACAATACTGCCAGTACCTTGACTGGGGCAAATGATGGGGATGCTGACAATGTGTTTCTGCTGCTTGGGCTAGTCTGTGTTAGGACTGGGGTTGTGGGGAGTGGTTCCTCAAGTATAGACCAGACAGAGTGGATCACATTAGCCTAGTGAGCTGCACTGTACACAATTGGACCTGGCATCGAGGTGATGTGCTGGATGCTGAGGGACTGGAGAAATAGAAGCAGTTTTATGAGGAGGAAGACTTTGGGGAAAAAGAAGTTGACATTGTCCATGACACAGTTCAGTTGCTGCTCCTGCTACAAGGCAGACTGGACCTCATTAACACTGAGTTCTAGTCAACGAGAGCGGAATACAACAGACCATTATTTATAAGAATATTAAATAGTTATTTGTCATCAAGCCAAGTTCTAGTTTGCATTTGTTGTCTAGTCTCTCGTTGAAACAACTTAGAGAAGTCCAAACAGAATGCGATGAATTAATTTGCCCATGTGTCCCACTATATTAGAATGGTCAAATTAATACAAACACAAGCCAATGAAAACCAGTCCCAACTTTATTAGGAACAAAGTTACTAAATATACTGTCTCTAATTCTATTTGGCCCCTTAAGGTTAACAATAATTCCCGAGTCTTTTTAGATTCATGCAGTTGCTCCCTCTCTGGGTCTGCAAAGCTTTTTTCTTCCTCTTCCTCTCCCTCTCTGGATGATCAGCTAGTCTCTGCATCTTGCCCTGCTGGTCTCCTCAGAAGGTCCCCAGAAGATTCCAAGAGCAAGATCAGCAGGTGAACCTTGTTTTTACACCATTTAGATGGTTTTCTGGAACTTCATATAGTTCTGGCCAGTCAGGGGGATATACTTAACAGTTTGAAACTCAGTTAATCATTTGGATGGGATGCTACTTTTAGCTTCTTAGTGTAGCAGGATCAGGTGCCCTTCTGTCAGGGACCTCCTTTGTTAAGTGGATACATTGTTGGGAGTATCCATCCAGAATAGCTATTGCCTTGTACACTAATCTAATGTCATTAGCACAGGCTGCTGTGTTTGCACTGTGTCTGGTGTGTGGTTTTTGTGATTCCAGGGTTTTACTTGGCAATCTATCTGTATTTTAGCAGCCAGGAGGCTGCTACATCTCCCTCCTTTTGAACAGAAAAAGCTTATGCGAATGAAGTTCAAACCTAATTGTAAAAGTTGGTAATGTTTGTTGTCAGGGGAGCCAACATGTTCATGTGAAAACCATTGTGCACATTGGTCAAGCCTATCCTATAATTATATGTGTAAGCAAAAAGGAAACTCCTGCTGCAATAATCCATACAGGATTGAGGTACATAGACAACAATCATAATAAATGGAAGTGGCAATAGTGATAACCCTAGGAGTTCCATCTATCTTACAGCTCCCGTGTGTATGTATACAGTATTTTTCTTAGTAAGCGGCCGATCTCTTGGGATATCTGTCTTTCCCAGTCTATAATGTTAGCTACCCTGTATCCTGAGGTATATCAAGGTCAGTGCAATTTGGACCACAACTAGATAATGAGAGGAGCCAAAGTCGTGGATGACAGACTAAGGACACAATGGTATGGCCTATTTGTTTGTATTCACTTAAGAGTGATCGTCATCATTGTCCCCTGTCTCTCGACAGCATATGGGAGGGGGTCATGCTGACTCATCCAAATACTTTTCTCTTTATAATTCTAATATTTTCGGCTTCAAACGTCCTTAACCCAACTCTGTCACTAGGAATAGTTGGAATCCCTAGCACCAAGCCCAGCGCCTAGCCGACAGTGTCCTTACAGCTGTCATCAAACCACACCTTGGTGAGCTGCCACAACTGACAGCTTGATGTGTTGGTGTGCGTTCTCTCCTGGAACAAATATTCGAGCTGCTCATCACTAATCCAGGATGGGACCTTCCCTTGGATAGCCTGCCTGAGGTCCTCACTCAGCTGTTCAATCATCCAGTCTCTGAGATGCTGTATAGGGTGCGGTTTTGTTGCTCACCGTCATCCCTGATTTTGCCCTGGATGATCTGGTTAATGGTCTTGGTGTGACTCTCCCATATGGTCACTAGGCGGTGGCTAGTCTGATTCTCCACTAATTGTCCCATGGTCTCCTGTTGATTGCATTCAGTCCTTCTAGGGTTTGGTTGACTTGTTGGGTCAAGATCCTAAGTTATTGCCTAGATTAACCAAATTAAGAATATGACCACTGACACTCCTGTCCCATATGCTGTGGTTAGATCATTAAGGAGCTCCTTTCTCTTTCATCTGTTAACTGCCAGTCTGGGCTTTCCCTCATTTCCCTGTTCCTCGTCCCATTATTCAGTGGGTCAGAAGGGAATATAATTGTTTTAATGGGGAAGGACACCACTCTGGTAACTGTATCCCTGGTACATCTATTATGATTGGCATTAGTTACATAATCTATGTAATAGACATCCGACTGCCACGCACCCACTCTTAAAGTAACCCCACCAATTGTCAGTGATCCCCACGCACATACAACACAAGATGGAACTCCAACTGGGTTTCCTGTACACCACAAACTGATTCTTACACCCGAATATAACTGATTTCACAGGGTGGACCCACAGGGTCTTGTTTACAGACTCCATGGCATCTGTTGGGACGTGCCACAGATATCCTGGGAACATCGTTTTCCCTTGTGCCTGTGCTACATTTTTGGATACAGTCATTATAATAATGCGCAATAAACGCTCTGTAAGGGTTGCATCACTGTCTTGAAGTAGCCACTCTGAGGCGCTTCCTAAAAAGGAGAAAAAGAGTAATTTCTGTAAATATCTTGGTCTAATATCTGACACTGTACTCTATGTAACATTTTAAAATTCTCAAATTGTCCAATTGTCACCCACCCCGGCTCCCCCCTTTTCTAAGAAAACAAAAAGGACAATAGAATAAATGTGCCCCATATGTGGATGGCAGCTTGTGCACTCGTGGCTGGGGGCCTTTAAAGCTATTTCCGTTACAGGATTGCCCCTGTCATCCTCAAAGTATAAACCACAGCCTGTTTTCACTCCAGCTGTTGCTTCCAGGATGGTACCCTGGGTATTGGCCCCTTTTCCCAGACCTCCCATTGCCTGTTTGGAATCTTGGGTGCCTGACAGTCCGGAATGAAATCGCCAGTTTGGCCGCAGTTATAGGACGGATTGGGTTTGGGGTTCATTTCTGGGCGTTCCCTTCTTCTGGGGATAGGAGACTTATATGGAAGGGGAGTGTGTCTGGGATTCCTTGGTGCATTCCTGCCTCTTCTTTCACTCATCCAATTTGGGGGACACTATAAGTATCTGGACCACGCTTATGTGCTTGGGCTCTGGTTTTGTGGCTGAAGGTGCCATCACCTGGGAGAAAAGCAGCAGGAAGGCAATGGCCTAGTGGTATTATTGCTGGACTGTTACTCCAGAGACCCAGATAATGTTCTGGGAACCCATGTTTGAATCCTGCCATGGCAGATGGTGGAAATTGCACTCAATTAAACAAACATCTGGATGACCATGAACTGAATGTCAGGAAAAACCCATCTGGTTCACTATTGCCCTTTAGGGAAGGAACCTTGGGTCATGGAACCTGTGGTCCAGGGCCAGGTTAGGCTGCTACAGAATTCAGTCCACTTTTTAAAAAGGTATCACCTGAGAATGTCCTCCCACGTCAGACATAGGGAGACCTGTCCCATTTTGCTAGTGAGCATATTATTGCTGGGTCCTTTACTGGGTTTCTATTCCATGTCATTAAGTCTGGGAAGTGGCTGTAGTTGGTGAAAAGCTTTAGCTAAATTCTTGATGCAGCCTTTCAAAGTTTTAGACATGTAAAACCAGGGCACTCCCTTTCCCTAGGATTCAACTGACCAAAGTTACAGGGTAGCACCAGAATTCAACTCCAATACAGCATTCATTCAGGTTGAAATTTGCTTCTTATTTACTCTCTGATTTCTTTATCAAGCTGTAATCTGGCAAGGTGATTTTGAGGATGAAAGTCTCCTAAGGTGATCCAGGAACAGTTGCAGTGGTCACGGGGGACTTAAATACAGAAATGAGAATTTTAAAATCCTGACATTGCTAGACCAACAGCCAATGTAGGTCAGCGAGCACAGGGGAGGTGGGCAAGCGGGACAAGGCGAGTGTGAGTTAGGGCTTTGGCAGCAGAGTCCTCAGTGGGTCCCAATTTACAATTTGTGGAACATCACCTTCAGTAACAGGCAGCCCTGCTGTCCAGCAGCCAATGTATTGCCATCCCTTGGGATGTAAAGTGATTCATGCAGAGTGGCCCCATACATCATCGGCTAATAATAGTCAGGCTCTGTGGAAAACTATTAAAATCCAGAGCCTGATTTGGAAGTAATTGGCTGATAGCCGGCCCGCAACCCTCCTGTCGGGCACAGCAGACTCTTAAAGAGTTAATGCAATGTTTAATCAACCTGCTGATGCAGAAGGGAGTTTTCAAGATGGCAGCGGAGCAGCAGGGCTGCGTATGGGCTCTTGAGCTCATCCACTCCTGTCTGCATTCTTTCTTTTCTGTTCCTTTTTACTTCTCTTTTTCTTTTCATTTCATTTTTTTTTTCTTTCTTTAATGCGTTTCGCAGGGGGTTAATCGGTGGCTTCAGTGCGGCAGTGACAGTGGGCCTTGTGCAGAATAGTAGCAGCCTCCCAGCAGACAGATGGGACATCATGACATCCTTCTGACACTCAAGGTTACTGGCAGCTGCTAGGGCAAACCTCCTCTCGTGATCAGAGGCAACGGACATTTCAAGATGGCAGTGCTGGCAAAGCAACGTGTGGGAATGAGGGCTGGTGGAGCGGGACTCTGGGGAGGCAGTGGTGGCCTGGCTTGGCAGCAGAGCCAGGGTCTCCTGGTTGGAGTAGGCCCGGAGTGGGGACTCCTGGCATCAGCAAGGCAGTGGCTGCAGTGTGGTATACCCGGAGTGGGGACTCCTGGCAACAGCAAGGCAGTGGCTGCAG
>JAHRHZ010000056.1:27925776-27974304 GCA_024137785.1 Ginglymostoma cirratum | reverse complement strand
TCTGGGAACCCTGCAGCCCAATGGTATCAATGTGGATTTCACAAGCTTCAAAATCTCCCCTCCCCCAACTGCATCCCAAAACCAGCCCAGCTGGTCCCCACCTCCCTAACCTGTTCTTCCTCTCACCTATCCCCTCCTCCCACCTCAAGCCACACCCCCATCTCCTATCTACTAACCTCATCCCACCCCCTTGACCTGTCCGTCCTCCCTGGACTGACCTATCTCCTCCCTACCCGCCACCTACACTCACCTTTACTGGCTCCATTCCCACCTCTTTGACTTGTCTGCCTCCTCTCCACCTATCCTCCCCTCTATCCATCTTCTATCCACCTCCCCGTCTCTCCCTATTTATTTCAGAACCCTCTTCCCCTCCCCCATTTCTGATGAAGGGTTTAGGCCCGAAACGTCAAGCTTTCCTGCTCCTATGATGCTGCTTGGCCTGCTGTGTTCATCCAGCTCCACACCTTGTTATCTCGGATTCTCCAGCATCTGCAGTACCTATTATCTCTTCGTATACCTGTTGTTCTAGCCCCTTTGCCATCACTACAGGACTTACATGTGTGACACTTGGCAAGGACCATTCTGTCTGCTTCCATAAGTGGCCTTTAAGATGGAATACAGTTGGAACTGACCAATCCCAAGATTTGAGCCTGGAGCTCATCTATCCTGGCACATGGCTGTGGGTTTGTATGGAGTGTTCAGATAAAGACAGACCGTAGTACCTTCAGTCAGCTTCATCCGACCTGTGGAATGGACTAAAGTAACTGGTCCTCACCTACATTAATCTGACTGTTGGTTCCATGCGTTAGACCCTGGCAAAATGCAATGAAGGGAGATGCAATGAACATAATACCACCTAGATAATGGCTCGCACAGAAAGATTCAGAGTGGTCCAAATGACAAGAATGACCATCATGTACTAGACCAAAGATTTATCACACCAACACATCAGATGTGGGCTGATCAGCTACAGATAAAATAGTGAGGGAAGGAGGGTCCCTTTAAATCTTGGTCAGCAAGGATAATTCAGTACAAGAGCCAGGATGTCGTGTTGGAGCTTTATAAGACTTTGGTTAGGCCGCACTTAGAATATTGCATTCAATTTTGGTTGGCACATTACAGGAAGGATGTGGAGGCTTTGGAGAGGGTGCAAAAAAGGTTTACCGGGATGCTGCCTGGATTAGAGGGTATGAGCTATAAGGAGAAGGCTGAGGACAGACTTGATGGAAGTTTATGAAATTATGAGATGCACAGATGAGCTTGACAGTCAGAATCTTTTTTCCCAAAGTTGAAATGTCTAATACTAAGGGGCATTTAAGCTGACGGTGAAAGTTCAAAGGAGCTGTGAAGGGTAATTTTTCTTTTACACAGAACGTGGTAGGATTCTGGAATGTGCTGCCAGGAGTGGTGGTGGAGGCAAATACGATAGGGACGTTTAAGGAACTTTTAGATAAGCACGTGAATATGCAAGGAATGGAAGGATATGGACCAAGGGCAGGCAGAAAGGATTAGTTTGATTTGTTGTCATGTTCATCACAACATCATGGGCCAAAGGGCCCGTTCCTGTGCTGTACTGTTCAGTCATCTCAGCTCCAGGACATCTCTGCAGGAGTTCCTTAGGGTAGTGTCCTAGGCCCAACCATCTTCAGCTGTTTTATCAATGACCTTCACTCAATCATAAGGTTGAAAGGGCGCATGTTTGCCAATGATTGCAGAATATTCTACTCCATTTGTGACACCTCAAATACTCAACCAGTCCATGTTAAAATGAAACAAGATCTGGACAATATCCAGGCTTAGGCTGAAAAGTTGCAAGTAACAATCATGCCACATAAATATCAGTCAATGACCGTCTCCAATAAGAGATCATCTAACTACAAATCCTTGTCAATCAATGGTGCTGCCAGCACTGAATCCCCGACTTATTATCATCCTAGGGTTTGCCATTGACTAGAAATTTACCTGAACTCATTGCATAAACACAGTGGCCACAAGAGCAGGTCAGAGGCTAAGAATACTGCAGTAAGTAACTCATCTCTTGACTCCCCAAAGCCTGACCACGATCTACAAAGCACAAGTCAGGAGTGTGATGAAATATTCCTCACTTGCCTGGATGGGTGCAACCCCAGCAACACTCAAGGAGCATGACACCATCCAGGACAAAAAAACCCACTTGGCACCAGATCCACAAACATTAACTCTCTCCACCACCAATGCTCAGTAGCAACAGTGCAACCATCTACAAGATGCACTGTAGAAATTCACCAGAAGTCCTTAGACAGCACCTTCCAAACCCGTGACCATATAGAAGGACAAGGGCAGCAGACAAATGGGAACGCCACCACCTGCAAGTTCCCCTCCGAGCTACTCATCATCCTGACTTGAAAATATGTCACTGTTCCTTCACTGTTGCTGGGTCAAAATCCTGTAATTACCTCCCTCAGGGTATTGTGGGTCAACCTACAGAACATGGACTGCAATGGCTCAAGAAGGCAGATCACAACCACTTTCCAAGGGCAATTAGAAACGGGAAAGAAATGCTGGCCCAGCCAGCAACACCCACATCCTGTGAGTTAAAAAACAGGTAGTATTTCTTCTAACCTCTGACGATTTGCTTTAAAATGTAAGACAGTGTAGGTTAGAATGTGTGACTTGGTAATCATTAAATTTAACTCATGAAAATATTTGACCCTTATGGTTCATGGGAACTTAACTTGTTTAAGTATTCCTGACCATTATTTCATGCTGTCTCGACAATTCATTCATTGCTTATTAGAACAGACCTATGATATCCAGCACTTTATTTCATCTCTGTATGTTCCATCATCTCCACATTCAGACAGGCCAATTCATTTTTGCCCGAGCATCATGTTTTGCACATATTAGAATAACCATAATTGAACTTCTCATCTATGTATGTCATTGTATTCAGCTCACTTGATAGAACGTAATATGAACCTTTAGAACCATAAGAAATAGGAACAGGAGTAGGCCATTCAGCCGCTTGAGCATGGTCCATCATTCAATATGATCATTGCTGGTCTGATGTTCCTCACATACACTTTGCTGCATTTTCCCTGTAGCCCTTCTTTTCCTGACTGATCAAGAATCAATCTCAGCCTTAAGTATACACAAGGACTATGTTCACACAGCTCTCTGTGACAAGGAGTTCCAAAGCCTCTCAACCCTCGAAGAGAAGAAATTCCTCCCCATCTCAGTTTTACACTGAGACCGCTTTATTTGGAGATAATACCCTCCGGTCCTCAACTCGCTCATGAGGAGAAATGTCCTCTTAGCATTTAGCCTCTGAAGAATCATATGTTTCAATGAGATCACTTTCTATGCTTCTAAATTCTGCTGAATTGAATTCTCAAACTGTTTATCCTTTGTTCAAAAGACAATCCTTATGTAGCAGGGATCATCCTATTGAGTCTTCTCTGAGCTACCTCCAATGAAATAATAACTTTCCTTAAATAGGGAGACCCAAAACTGCTCACTATATTCCAAATGTGGTCTCCCCAGAGCCTTGTGCGGTTGCAGTAAGACTTCCCTCTTCTTATGTTGCAACCCCTTGAAATGAGGGCAAAATTCCATTAGCCTTCCTGATTACCTGCTGCACCTGTGGGCTAGTTTTCTGTGTTTCAGGCATAAATCACAGAATCCTGACAGTGTAGAAACAGGCCCTTTGGCCCAACAAGTCCACACTGACCCACAGAGCATCCTACCCAGACCCATTCCCCTATAACCCACATAATTTATACATCCCTGAACACTATGGGCAATTTAGCATGGCCAATTTACCTAGCCTGCAGATCTTTGGACTGTGGGAGGAAACCGGATGAAACCCATGCAGACACGAGGAGAATGTGCAAACTCCACACAGTCACCCGAGGGTGGAATCAAACCCAAGTCCCTGGTGCTGTGAGGCAGCAGTGCTAACCACTGAGCCACTGTGCTGCCCCACATCCTCCCAAGTCCTTTTATATTGCAACTTTCTGCAGTTTTTCTCGATTTAATTTTCTCCATTCCGCTTTTGTTGTATTCTTCCTTCCAAAATGAACAACTTCACATTTTCCCACATTATACCCCATTTAATCTATCAGTGTCTCTTTGTAAACTGTCTGTGTTCTTCTCGCAGCCTGCCTTTCCGCCTATTTTTGTGTTGATTGCAAATTTAACTACAGTATATTTGCTTCCTTCCTCCAAGTCATTAATATATATGTAAACAGCTGCAGTCCCATCACTGATCCCAGTAGAATCCCACAGGTTACAGGTCACCAACCTGGGAATGAACACTTATTTCCACTTGCTGTTTCCTGTCCTTTCGCCAATTGTCTATCCATGCCAAAATACTACCTCCAACATCATGGGCTTTTATGACGTAGCCTTCTGTGAGGTACCTTTGTTGAATGCCTTCTGAAAGTTCAATACAACATCTATTGGCTCCCCTCTATCCATTCTGGTTGAGGTTTTTTCAAAAAACTTCTTTAAATTAGTCAGACATGATTTCCCTTTCATGCTGCCTCTGGTTTGATTAGGTTATGATATGATGTACAATGTCATAGAATCATAAGTAGAGAGGAGGCCCTTTGGCCCATTGAGTCTATACCACAAAAATGCACTGGTACAAATACCAGTCTTACTTTCCAACACTAGGCCCATAGCCTTGAATGTTATGATATTTCAAATGCTCATCCAAGTACTTTTTAAAGGTTATGAGGTTACCCACCTCAACTAACCTCCTCGATAGGGCATTCCAGACCCCACCATCCTCTGGGTGAAAAGATTTTTCCTCAAATCCCCTTTAATCCTCCTGACTTTCACTTTTTGACCCAGAGTTAAGAATTTGAGTTAAATGTGTCACCTGGACATTGATTTTTATGCTGACTCAAAGTTCAAATATCTGCAGAGCCTTTAAAAAAAACTGAATAGATCCCAGAATTCTTTGACTAAATTCCATCCGGTAAGTGTTTGAATACAGGTAGGATGGTTAGATATCTAATCGGGCAACTTCAAAGTCTATTACAATGAACTCTGTAGGGTTCACATTTTCAGATGCATAATGGAAACTTGTTATGAATTCATGGCTGAATTCCAAACCTCATAAATGAATTTAGCTCAGCAGGGCTCATTGACTCAGCTGTGCAGACAATTATGTACTTTGCTTAATTGATAGCTTTATGAGCTTGTAATCAGATTAAATGTTCCAGAGAGGCCTTTCAATTGGTTTTATTATAGATTAATGAACATTTTATCAGAGACAGTATTTTTTCAAGGGGTTTTTCAATGGCTATGTGTTTGTTCGACCGACTGTTTCACAAGCTTCAAAGAGGAGCAATATGTTTTCAACTGTGTTGGAGTAAATTTTGTTTTAATTTAATGGGCATTTTAAAGAATTCTCATAAACATTATATGGCTCATAAGTTCTGTGCACAGCGAATACTGGGTGAATGGGAAAGAGGATGCGTCGCAACAGGAAGGCATGGATTGGATGTAGGGATTTTGGAGGATGCAAGTGGGCATGGGTGTTTGCATATGGAGGGGGTATAGGGGCATGGAGAGGACATAGTCAATGAGGGCATCTGAGGAAATGTGGATGGATTATAGCAGGTACATGAATGAGATGAGAAGTGGTCATATGAGAATGTGAGGGCTTGGCATTGATGTAGAGAAGTGGGCCAATGTCCTAATGAACTGAGGCCTTTGAAAATGTAGGCCCCAGCATCCACCGCCTCCACACACACCCCAAGTGGAAAATAAAAATTCCATGAAAGTGGGTTGACTTTTAAAAGTTGTGAATGCAACAATGTTGTGACACATGCTTCCTGACTCAAAGGATGAAATTTGAACCGAGGACATGGATCTTATCTGTCCAGTTAAGGAGTAGGCTAAATGTGAAAAGGAATGGTTACTCACATGCATAATACAAGTTGATTTTGGTTCCATACGAGAACAGTACAGGACTGGGGGGTGGGGGGATGTGAGTTTTAAATTTTAATGGTGATGGTTCTATGCAACAGTGTGAAGAACAGAAACATGGAAAATAGGAGGAGGAGTAGGCCATTCAGCCTTTCAACCCTACTTTGCCATTCTGCTCTTGGCTGAGCTTTCAACTCAGGACCCAGTTCCTACTTTCTCCCCATACCCTTTGATCACTTTAGCCTTAAGAACCACATCTTAAGAACCATATCTAAGTGCTTCTTGAAGACATTCAATGTTTTAGCCTCAACTGCTTTCTGTGGCAGAGAATTCCACTGGCTCTCCACTCTCTGAGTGAAGAAATTTCTCCTAATATCATTCTTCAATTGCCTGCCGCAAATCCTTAAACTGTGACCCCTACTGTGGATTCCCCGTTCATTGGGAACATTCTTGCTGGGTTTACCCTGTCTAGTCCTGTTGGAACATTACATGTTTCAATGGGATTCCCCGTCATTCTTCTAAACCCCAGTGAATACAGTCCTAGCCTACCCAGGCTTTCTTCCTATGTCAGCCCTGCCATCCCAGGAACAAGTCTGGTGAACCTCTACTGCACTCCCTCCATACCCAGAACATCCTTCTTCCGATAAGGAGACCAAAACTGCACACAATACTCCAGGTGTGGTGTCACCGAGCCCTGTAGAAATGCAGCACGATATCCTTGCCCTTTCCAACATACCATCTGCCTTTCTTACTACCTGCAGCACCTGCATCCTTGCTTTGGTGGAAAAGGGGTTAAGCTATTAATATTAGGGCAGCACAGTGGCTCAGTGGTTAGCACTGCTGTCTCACAGCGCCAGGAACCCAGGTTCGATTCCACCCTCAGTTTATGTGGAGTTTGCATATTCTCCCTGTGTCTGCATGGGTTTCCTCTGGGTGCTCCTGCCTCCTCCCACAGTCCCCCAATGTGTAGATTAGGTGGATTGGCCATACTAAACTGTCCATAATGTCCAGAGATGTAAAGGTTGTGTGGATTAACTGTGGGAAATAAAGATTACAGGGGATAGGGTACGGATGTGTGTCTCAATGGGATGCTGTTTGGGAGTTCAGTATGGAATAATGACCTGCTTCCACACTGCAGGGATTCTATGATTAAATGGATGGTTATACATTACAACAGAATGGGCTGGTTAAATATCAAAGGGGATGAAATGTGTGGGGACAATATTGGGTGCATCTGAATGTCATTGTGGATAGTTCAAGTGGGAACAGTACGATGGGATTTTTCTGGTATGTAAATGTTGAAGGAGATTCACCGTGCAGGAATAGAGGTATTCAATTCTCTTCTGTAAAATAATCAGTGTGCACTTGTATGTTCCCCATCAACCTGCAGGTGTCATCCCTGCTCAATGGTTTGCTCAGTCTGTGACCAACCTTATTGTCCAAACTTTATTATGAACAGCTCGCTACTTTCAGCACAGAATCAGACAATACAGAAAAGACCAAACCTGTACTGCCAAAAATACACTACTTCCTACGTTAGTCCCACTTTCCTGGACTAGAGCCCTAGCCTTTAATGTGATAGCAATGAATGCATGAACAGCATCAACTCTCTGACATTTCACACAACACAACACGCAGCTCCAGTAATTAAATAGAGGCAATGGCTACATATTATTGCTCTGAATCAAAACATTATTAATAGCGTGTTTGGTCAAACGTCATTTTTAATGAAATAATTTCCGCTTCAAATTGTAGTTCCTTCACCAGCCATTAATGGGAAGGAAATTTTCTCATGGCATTGAGAAACCCTAACCGTTTCTTGATGTTATGTGGAGTGAATTCATCTCGCCCTCCTCCAGTAGTCCCCAGTATCACAGGTACCAATCTTCAGCAAATTTGATTCACTCCATGTGATATTAAGAAACAATTGGAGGAATTGACTATAGCGTAGACATGGGGCCCTGACAACATTCCAGCAATAGTACCGAAAATCTGTGCTCTAGAACTCGCCACTCCCCTAACCAAGCTGTTACAGTACAGCTACAACACTTGCATCTACCCAGCAATGTGAGAAATTGCCCAGGTATGTCCTGTACATAAAAAGCAGGACAAATCCAACCCGGCCAATTACTGCCCCATCAATCCACTCTCGATGATCAGTAAAGTGATGGAAGGTGTCATCAATTGTGCATTTAAGCAGCACCTGCTCAGAAATAACCTGCTCAGTGACAACAAGCTTGGGTTTCACCAATCCACAGTCTCCAAAATGATGACCAGAGGTCAGGCTTTTCAAAAATATAGAGAGTGTAGGATGTTTCTTAAAAAAGGAAACTAGGACGGCAAAGAGGAGCCATAAAATATTTTTGGCTGATGGGGTCAAGGAAATCCCCAAGTTTTTTTTTTAATAAATATATTAAGATTAAGAGGATCGCCAGGGGAAAATGTGGAATCTACCAGAGACTAAAGGGGCAATCTGTGTGTGGACCCAGTGGCCATGGTTGACGTCTTAAATGAATACTTCTCATCTGTATTCTCAGAGGAGCAAGGCATTGTAGCCGGGATTTCAGTTGGGATTGTAAGGTTCTAGAATATGTTAAAATTAATAAGGAGGAAGGTATTAGATGCTTCAATATACAGGGCATAAATTCTCAGGGCCTGATGAGATGTATCCTAGGCTGCTGTGGGAGGTGAGGGAGGAGATTGTTGGGGGCCATGGTGGAGATATTTAATACTTCACCAGCCACAGGTATACGTGTCAGATGACTGGTGGGTAGCTCATATGGTTCCTTTGTTCAAGAACAGCAGCAGGGATAGGCCAGGTAATTAGAGACCAGTTAGTCTAACACTGCAGTGGGGAAATTATTGAAAATGTTCTGAAGGACAGGATCAACCAATACTTGGAAAGGCAGGGGTTGATCGGGTATAGTCAGCATGGATTTTTTGGAGGAAGGTCCTGTCTAATATGAGATAACAAGGTGTAGAGCTGGATGAACACAGCAGGCCAAGCAGCATCAGAGGAGTAGGAAAGCTGATGTTTTGGGCCTAGACCCTTCTTCAGAAATGAACTAGTCCTGTCTAATATTTTGAGTTTTAGAAAAGGTAACTAAATATATTAATGGGGGGAAAGCAATTTGGCAAACTGGATCCAAAATTAGCTTACAAATAGGAAGTAAAGGGTGATGGTGGAGGGCTGTTTTTGTAATTTGAAGCCTGTGACCAGCATTCGCTCCACAAGGATAAGTGCTGGGACCCTTGCTGTTTGTCAGGCTCATGAATGCCTTGCATATGATAGTAGAAGGTACAATCAGTAAGTTTGTAGTTGACACAAAAATTGGGAGAGTTGCTGATAGTGAGGAGGATAATCTCAGGCTACACTCTGATAGCTTGACCTTTTGGGCCTAAACCCTTGATCAGAAATGGGGGAGGGGAAGAGGGTTCTGAAATAAATAGGGAGAGAGGGGGAGGTGGATAGAGGATGGATAGAGGAGATCTCCTCCCTACCCCCCTACCTACACTCACCTTTACTGGCTCCATCCCCGCCTCTTCGACTTGTCTGCCTCCTCTCCACCTATCCTCTCCTCTATCCATCCTCTATCCGCCTCCCACTCTCTCCCTATTTATTTCAGAACCCTCTTCCCCTCCCCCATTTCTGATGAAAGGTCTAGGCCCAAAACGTCAAGTTTTCCTGCTCCTATGATGCTGCTTGACCTGCTGTGTTCATCCAGCCCCATGCTTGTTATCTCAGATTCTCCAGCATCTGCAGTACCTTTTATCTCTGATACACTCTGATAGCATTAGGTTTTAGAATCAGTATTAGCTTTATTGTCATGTGTACTCAAGTACAGGAGTACAGTGAAAAATGTACAACATCACCACACATGACTCCATCTTACGTTCAAATTACATAGTTAAAAATCTTAGGTATTGAAATAGATTAGGTACAAAAAATAGAGAAATAAAGAAAAACGCTGATGTTCTGCATCACATTTCTTCATAGTATAAATGATACTAGGGACCCGGGTTCCATTCCAGCCTCAGCCTCAGCCTCAGGTGACTGTGTGGAGTTTGCACATTCTCCCCGTGTCTGTGTGGGTTTCCTCCGGTTTCCTCCCACAGTCCAAAGATGTGCAGGCTAGGTGGATTGGCCATGCTAAATTGCCCATAGTCTTCAGGGGTGTGTGGGTTCTAGGGAGATGGGTCTGGGTGGGATGCTCCAAGGGTCGGTGTGGACTTGTTGGGCCAAAGGGCCTGTTTCCACACTGTAGGGATTCTAATTCTAATATAGATATTTTAACCATCCAGTAGCCTGCAATCACTCTATGCTGGGGGCTTTCTACCAACTCCATCCAGGCTCCCAAGCTGCTGACCACCACCTGTGACAGGGGGACCACACCAGGGCCCAGTCAGTCGGTCACTCTGCTCTACTCCAGGCCCCACCATTCCACTCCACTCTGGGCCTGCCCACTGCTCATCATCCTGCTTTGCTCTGCCAACCCCTGGCCATCCTGCTCCAGCCATTTGATCAGCAGGCAAATTGAGCAGAGCAATGGCAGATGGAATTTAATACATTCAAGGTAATGCATTTTGAGAGGTCTAAGAAGGGAAGGACAAACACAATGAATAGTAGGTCCCTCGGGAGTACTGAGGAACAAAAGGACCTCGTTGCCTGTACAGTTAAACAGGGTGGTGAAGAAGGCATACAGGATATGTGCCATCATTAGCTGCAACATTGCACTGGAGAGACTGCAGAGGAGATTCACCAGGTTATTGTCTGGGATGGAAAGTCTCAGTTTTGAGAAGAGATTGGATAGGCTGTGTTTGTTTTCCTTGGAAGTAGACGAAGCTCTGGAGGGAGTCAGATTGAGGCTTAATATTATCAGAGGTACAGACAGAGTAGATTGCGAGAATCCCTTCCCTATGGCAGACGTGTCTAAGACCAGAGTGCTAAGTTTAAGGTGAGACGTAAATGGTTTGGAAGAGCTCTGAGAAAAAACTTTTTTTCACCCAGAAGTTGGTAGAAATACGAAGCGTGCTGCCTGAGAGGGTGTGCAGGCAGGTATGCTTGCAACATTTAAGAAACATCTGAATGAGCACTTATAATACCAGGGGAGATAGTAAGAACTGCCGACGCTGGAGTCTGAGATAACAAAGAGTGGAGCTGGAGAACACAGCAGGCCAGGCAGCATCAGAAGAGCAGGAAAGCTCCATCATGGGCCTCCTCCAGTGTCACAACGATGCCATCCAGAAACTGGAGGAGCAGCACCTCATATTCTGCCTGGGAACCCTACAACCCAATGGTCTCAATGTGGACTTTACTAGCTTCAAAATCTCCCCACCCCCGACCTCATCCCAAGACCAACCCCTCCTCTCATCCCCACCTCCTTGACCTGTCCATCTTCTCTCCCACCTACCTGCTCCTCCCACCTCACTGACCAACCCCCACCTCCACTTCCTATCTACAGTCACTTTTACTAGCTTCATCCCCACCTCCTTGGCCTGTTTGTCTTCTCTCCACCTATCTGCTCCTCGATCCACCGTCTATCACCGCCCCTCTCTCTATTTATTTCAGAGCCCCTTGCCCCTCCCCCATTTCTTAAGAAGGGTCCAGACCCGAAACATCAGCTTTCCTGTTCTGAAAATACCAGGGGATACTCGTCTATGAACCAAATTAGATTAGTGTAGTCTGGTATTTGTTAGTCAACATAGGATTGGTGGGCTGAAGAGCATGTATCTCTGGCTCTGTGATGGTATAACTTCCTTCCAGAAGGACAAGGGCAGCAGATTTATGGGAACACCACCACCTGCAAGTTCCCCTCCAAGCCACTCACCATCCTGACTTGGAAATATATCGACATTCATTCATTGTCACTGGGTCAAAATCCTGGAACTCCCTTCCTAACAGTAATGTGGGTTAACCTAACTGTTGCCTGCAGCAGTTTAAGGAAACAACTCACCACCACCTTCTCATTCTGAAGGCGTCAATTCATTACTGCAGTATGTGTCAGTCAACTCTGGTGCCTCATTAAAATGAATATTTGTACATCAAATTTTGACAATGGATGTTGTCAATAAGCTAGTGAGAATGGAGGCATCTCCTATTTGTGATTTTTGTAAATGATTTGGATGAAGGTGTGGAAGGGTAGATTAGCACGTTCGCGGACGATACGAAAGTGGGTCACATTGTGGACAGTGCAGAGGGCTGTTCTAGGTTACAAAGGGACATTGATAGAATGCAGAGCTGGGCTGAGAAGTGGCAGATGGAGGTTAACCCTGAAAAGTGTGAGGTGATTCATTTGGGAAGGACAAACTTGAAAGCAGAATACAGGGTTAACAGAAAGATTCTTGGCAGTGTGGAGGAGCAGAGGGATCTTGGAGTTCATGTTCACAGTTCCCTGAAAGCTGCCACCCAGGTAGATAGAGTTGTTAAGAAGGCATATGGTGTGTTAGCTTTCATTAATAGCGGGACTGAGTTCAAGAGCCATGAAGTTATCCTCCAGCTATACAAAACCCTGGTTCGACCACATCTGGAGTGTTGTGTCCAGTTCTAGTCGCCTCATTACAGGAAAGATGTGGAAGCTTTGGAAAAGGTGCAGAGTAGATTTACCAGGATGTTGCCTGGAATGGAGGGAAGGTCTTATGAGGAAAGGTTGAGAGAGCTAGGGCTTTTCTCTTTAGAATGACAAAGGATAAGAGGTAACTTGATAGAGGTGTACAAAATGATCAGAGGTGTAGATAGAGTAGACAGCCAGAGACTTTTTCCTAGGGTGGAGGTAGCTGTGACAAGGGGGCATAGTTTTAAAGTGAGTGGAGGTAGATATAGAGGAGACATCAGAGGTAGTTTCTTTACTCAGAGAGATGTCGGGACGTGGAATGCATTGCTGGAGAGGGTAGTGGAGTCGGCCTCATTAGGAACATTTAAGCGGCTATTAGATAGGCATATGGATGATAGTATAAGGTAGCGGTGGAGGTTAGATAGACCTTAGGATCAGGGTATAAGTTTGACACAACATCGTGGGCTGAAGGGCCTGTACTGTGCTGTACTGTTCTATGTTCTATGTTCTCAACAGGAAATAAGAATGGGCGATAAATCCTGGCCCAGCTGGTGGTGCCCACATTCCATGAAAAAATACAGGGTTGATACTGTGGCCAGATGGTACTGGTGGAGTGGGACATGCCAGGCCATGAGGTTGCTGTTTGTGGTTGAATAAATTTCTGCTGATGACCCATAGCGCTTCATGGAGTTGCTCGATATTTTTGAAGTCTTTTCCATTTTTGAAATCTTTTCCACAGTGAAAGTCCCACACAATACAATGGAGGATGTGAAGATAAGACTTTGCCCGCCCAGTGACTATGTGGTAGTCAGTCTTGCCAATACTATCATCGACAGATGCATTGACAGCAGGCAGATTGTTGAGGTTGAGGTCAAGTATGTTTTTTCCTTCATCACTTGCCACAGGGCAGTGCAGTGACTCAGTGGTTAGCATAGCCGCCTCACAGTGCCAGGGACCCAGGTGTGATTCCACCCATGAGCAACTGTCTTTCCATGTCTGCCTGGGGTTTCTCCGGGTGCTCTGGTTTCCTTCCACAGTCCAAAGATCTGCAGGTTAGGTGGAATGGTCATGTAAATTTGCCCATAATGTTCAGAAATGTACAGACTAGGTGGATTAAGCATGGTAAATGCAGATTTATGGGATAGGGTAGAGGGTTAGGTCTGGATAGGATGCTATTCAGTGGGCCAAATGGCCTGTTTCCACACTGTAGTGATTCTATGACGTAGTTTAACAGCAATGCCCTTTAGGTCGTTGGTAAATAGTGATGCTGCTGAGCCATTCTTGGACATTGAAGTCCCCCAACCAGGATATGATCTTTTCCCTTGTCAACCTCAGTGTTTCCTCTAATTGCTATTCAACCAGGAAGAGCTGTGATTCATCAGCAAGCCACAGTATAGGAAGGGCCATAAAGGACATCCTTTGCACGATAACTACATCCTGGTAAAATAACTTTAAAAGATTGACCAATGGAACAAGAGTGTTATTACCGTTTGAGTTATTGAGCATTGATAATAAATTAAAGCAGGAGCAATAATTTTCACCAGTGAGTAAATGGACTCTGAACTCTTGGTTCTCTGAACCACAAACATTGACCTCCATTGCAAACTACAAACAAAGGCAGTTTGTTGTAACAAGATTTCTGTGGTAATTGCCACAAGTTACAAAGCAAAGAGCCAATCTGAAAGAAATTCCCCATCTCTCATCTTATTGGAAGACTGGGAGCATCAATTCCTTCGTTCCCATACTCCAGTAGCTGGGCCGATAGAAATCCCCTTCATGTCAGATTTATGTCTCCTGTTTTTGCTCTTCTTTGTAAACTATTCCATCTCAGGCTTCAACACTGAGACTAGTTTCAAAGAGATGCAATAATCTCTGACCTTTCCTTTCATGTACACTTATCCCTTTACTGCGAAAGATGCAGCATCATGACCTAGTTGCTAAGAGTGTCCCCGATGTGACTGGAATAACAATTGATGTCTTTTCTTTTCCCCTTTCTAGAGCAACTCCATGATCAGTTTATTTTGATTCTTTCTCCCTTTGATCCTTGTAACAAGTATTTGTGCCAGCAGACAACTTTGAATCTTCACTTGAATTAATCTGTAGTACATTTTCTACAATGAGTTTCATGCAGTAAATCAGGTTTGAAAAATGTCTCTCCTTTCGTAAGGACTGGAAGAGAGGTCATGGAACGTCGACACTTTGCAATAGCTCAATGGGCCTTTTATCTGAGAATCTGAGGTAATGGGCATGTCGTTCATTAGATTGTGTTAAATGTGAGACCATGAACAGTGCCAGCTGTCTATGAGCATTGTGTAGTGAGACATCATTAGGTAAAATGAATTCACAAACCCAGAACATGGGGTCTTTACACTGACTGGGACTCAGAACAGAAGAATTTTAACATTCCCGTAAGGATGAAAAAATCGTTTTGTTCTCTTTTTACGCAATGGCAGAGACCTCAATGTCTTGTGAATAATTTATGAAAAACTAACAGAGTGCAGATCCAACCCACTAGCATATGAGCACGCTGTCTCTTTGTAGTTCACTGGGCAGACCTCACTCCAGCTTTAGGCACAGCTCTACATAAGACTTTTGGCTCCACAGCCATTTAAAAATGGTGGACAGGACTCAATTCCTGGATTCTAGCCCTCGGTCCGTCCATCAGTAATTTTCGCTGGCAGCAGATAAGAGTGTTGGGTAGCAAGCCCACATCCTGCACTCTCAACCTGTTTGGCATCCTCTTGAGGGTGATATTTCCTGCCCCCTTCCCAGAATTTTCACAGAGTCAGGCTAGCTTCTGGAGAGCAACTAATAAGGAAGGAAAATGGAAGCTAAAGGAATGAAGTAGAAAAGTAGGGACGTTTCGCTGCAACTATACAAGACCACACCTGGAGTATTGCATACATTTTTGGTCTCCTTACTGAGGATGCAGTTCAGAGGAGGTTCACGAGATTGCTTCCAGAGATGACGGGTTTGTCTTATGAAGAGAGATTAAGCAGTTTAGGGCTATACTTTCTGCAGTTTAGGAGAATGAGAGGAGATCTAATTGAGGTGAATATGATGATAAAAAGGGGATTGACAAAACAGATGTAGTGAGGATGTTTCCTCATGTGGGGCAATCTAGAACAAGAGATTATAGGATAAAGCAGATTTAAAACGGAGATGAAGAGAAATTATTTCTCTCACAGGTTGTGAATCTACGATATTGGGACATTGAGTAAATTTGAGGAGGAGATACACAAGTTTTAAATTAGCAAAAGGTTAACGGGTAATGGACAGAGGGTAAAAAATGTGGGGCTGAGGCTGAGATGAGATCAGCCGTGATCACATTTAATGGTGAAGCAGGCTCGAGGAGCTGAACTGATTACTCCTGCTCCTAGTTCTTATGTTCTTATT
Organism: Ginglymostoma cirratum; assembly: GCA_024137785.1. Lineage (NCBI taxonomy): Eukaryota > Metazoa > Chordata > Chondrichthyes > Orectolobiformes > Ginglymostomatidae > Ginglymostoma > Ginglymostoma cirratum. The sequence goes on along the minus strand of JAHRHZ010000056.1, from coordinate 27,958,438 downwards.
TGGACTGTTAAACCATAGTCTGGATTTGGGAAACTTTAAAAGATTTATTCAAAACATCTCGCTGATGCCCTGATAAGTCTGCCAGACTGGGAGCTTTCTGCTTTGATGGTGAAAATCTGGCTCCGTTTAAAACGGAAATGTCCAGAGGGAAGCAGGGAAAGTCAATTGCCAGAGTCAACTTTGGAACTTAAAATATATTGAACTTTCAAAATGGCAAAAAGCCAGAAACTTTAGAGGAATGAAAAGAGCTCGGGGCCATCTGAATAAAGAGTTGGGAGGGATCATACACATAGATCATTAAAATACCATGAACAGGTACAAAAGATAATCCAAAAGTCCATGGAATTGCTCATTCTTATGTCGAGAAGATTAGAATATGTGGGGGACTGAGGTCGTGTTTGAGAGATATAAAGTCCAGGTTAGACCAAACATGGAAAGCTGTGAGCAGTTCTGAACACTGCACCTTCAGGAGGATGTATTAACACTATAGTAGTGCCATTTTACCAGAATGATGCCTGGGTTCCAAGGGTTTAATTACAGAGAGAGGTTACACAAATGAACATTTTATTCACTGAACACTTTACAGGTCAAGAGCTAATCTGATCATGGTTTTCTATCTGATTAAAGGGAAAGACAGGACAGTTTGGGAGAAACTATTTTCTTCACCTGGGGACTAGGAAGCAGGCACTAAAGATTTGAGCAAGAGCTTTCAGGGATACTAATGGAAAGACTAGACCTTTGAATTCTCTTCAGCAAATGGTGATGGTTGTTAAATTAACTATTATTTTTGAACAGTGGTTGACGGATGTTTTGTAACCAAAAATATGAAAGGAAACAGGGCAAAGCCAGGTATAGAGAATGAGATCACAGATCAACCATGATTTGAAGGGCAGACAGACTCAAGGGGCTCATTTCAAGCAAGACATGGCGTCAGACTCTTCATCTCCGTCTCCATGTTTATTTCATTGCACAGGAGTTCTTACCCTGTCCCACAGACCCTTCACCTACATCCAACACTCTCCCTCCACCTGACCCCTCCCTCTGGCCTCTTACCTGCACTCAACATGTTCATTGAGAACTGTGATGTCACATTAGTCACTTTAATTTCTTTGCTCATCCTCCTTACCCACTGGAACCTTTCTCCCTCTGAATTGACTGCACTCCATGCTCTCAGATCCTGACTTTGTAATGAAGCTGACTGACAAGGATGGTGCTGTCATTGCCTGGCATACTAACCTCTATATTGTGGAGGCTGAGTGCCAGCTTTCAGATACATCCTCCTATCTCTCCCTGGACTTGACTCCACTATTGAACATCAGGCTATTGTGTCCACAATGGTCACTAATCTCATTTTCTCTGGGGATCTGTTAGCCTCCCAGCCCATAGTGTCCCAACCCCATTCAACCCACTTCTACCTCCTTCCTGAGAATCAACAAACAGGACTACCCAAGCAGGCTGAATGCTTCTGCCTGCTCCTGCCCTACATAACTCATCCCTTTTTACCTCGACTCAATTTTCTCTTCCCCTGTCCAATCCCTTCTCACTTAAATCCACCATTCTTCTGATGCTTTACACCACTTTCAGAATTTCCAGTTCACCCTCCAGCTGCCTCCTCTTTACCATGGACTGTGCAATCCCTTTACATGTCCATCCCCTATCAGAATGGTCTCAGGGGTCTCCACTTCTTTCTGGAAAAAGGCCTGATATGTCCCCATCCTCCACCACAACTTCCATTTTAACTCCTCCCGCTTTCTTCAGGTCAGCGGTATGGCCATGAGTACCCACATGGAGCCCAGTTATGCTGGTCTTTTTGTGGGGAATGTGGAACATTCTTTATTCCAGTCCTATTCTGGACCCACCCACATCTCTTTGTCCAGAACATCAATGACCTCATCAGTGCTGCACCTGCCCCTTGCCCGGAATTGGAAAAATTTCTCAATTTTGCTTCCAATTTCCACCCCACTTTCACCTTCACCCGGCCCATCTCTGACTCTTCCCTTCTCTTTCTTGACATCTCAGTTTCCATCTCTGGGGATAGGCTGGCCATTAATATCTGCTACAAACCCACCTACTCCCATAGTTACCTTGACTATGCATCTTCGCATCCTGCTTCCTGTAAAGGATCCATTCCATTCTCCCAGCTTCTCCATCTCCACTGCATCTGTTCTGATGATACCACCTTCCATGGTGGTCTCGGAAATGTCTGTCTTTTTCCTCATCTGCGGATTCCTCATCACTGTGGTTGACAGGAGCCTCAACCATGTCTGATCTGTCTCCTGGACTTCTGCCATCAGCCCTTCTCCTCCCTCCCACAACATCTATAGGTCTCCCTAGTTCTCACTTACCATCCAACCATCATCCAAATCCAAAGGATCATTAGCTGCCATTTCCACCACCTCTAGCAGGATGTCACCACTAGATAGATATTCCCCTCCCCTCCCTTGTCAGTATTTCAGTGGGACTGTTTACCCTGGTTCACTCATCTTCCACTCCCAGTACATCCACTAACACCCACGGCGCCTTCCCATGCAATTGCAGAAGGTATAATACCTGCCTGTTACTTCCTCCATCCTGAGTGTCCAAAGGCCCAAACACACTTTCCAGGTGAAGGAGTGTTTTACCTGCACTTCATTCAATCTACTTTATTGCATTTGTTGTTCACAATGTCGTCTCCTCTACACTGGGTGGCCACTTTGCAGAATGCCTACAGTCTATCTGCAAAAATGACCTTGAGTTTCCAGTTGCCTGTCACTTCAACAAACCACAATATTCCCTGGTCAGCATTTCTGACATAGGCTTGCTGCAGTAGTCCAGCAAAGCTCAGCACAAGCTCAATGACCAACACTTCATTTTCCATTTGGGAACCCTACAGCCTTCAGGACTCAATATTGAATTCAATAATTTTACGTCTTAACACCTCCTTCCATGTCTTTTACTCATTCCCACACCCCAGGCCCTGTTATGTGATGGGCTGCTTTCATAGAGTCATAGAGTCATATAGTGCAGGAAAGGTCCTTCAGCCCAATGACTCTGCGCTTACAATAACTACCACTACAGGTTCGCTAATCCCAATCTCCTGTTTTTGTCCCATATCTTCAAATATTATGATATTTAAAGAGTTCATCAATTTTTTTTAAAGTTGTAAGCTTTCTGGCCTCCACAACACTCTCAGGCAGTACATTCCAGATTCCCACCACCCTCTGAGTGAAAACAATTTTTCCCAAAACGCCTCTGAATCTCCTGCCCCTTACCCTAAAACTCCATTCCCTCATGATTGACTGCTCAGCTATTCTCCCTATTCTCTCTATTCACCCTGTCCATATCCCTCATAATCTTATACATCTCAATCATATCCCCCATCAGTCTTCACTGCTCTAAAAAAAACAATCCAAGCTTATCTAGTCTCTTGTTATAGCTTATTTTCTCCATCCCAGGCAACATCCTAGTGAACCTTCTCTGTACTCCCTCGAGTGCTATCACATCTTTCCTGTAGTGAGGCAACGATAACTGCACACAGCACTCCAGCTGTGGCTTAACCAATGCTCCGTATGACTCCAACATTACCTCAATGCTCTTATACTCTATGCCATGACCGATGAAAATAAATGTCCTATAAGCCTTCGTAACTATCCTATTCAAGTGCTCTGTTGGCTTCAGGGATCTGTGAATAATTATCTCAAGTTCCCTCTTGTTCCTCTAAACTACCCAGTAGCCTGCCATTCAATAAGTACTCTCTCATCTTGTTTCTTCTTCCAAAGTACATCACCTCATGCTTATTAGGGTTTATCATATTATTACCATCTTACATTGCTCTCCCCATCTGACTAACCTATCTGTACCTTCCTCTAACCTACAAGCACCTTCTTCGTTATTAATCATTCTACGAACAGTTATTGGTGTCATCTGCAAACTTGCTTAATGTTTCTGCCACATTTTCATCTATATGATTTATGTATATAACAAACAATAAGGGTCCCAGTACTGATCCTTGTGGTACACCACTAGACACCAGCCTCCAGTCACTCGAACAATCGTCTATCCCTACCCTTTGTGTCCTATTACTAAGCCATTTCTGATCCATTTCATCAAGTTTCCCTCGGTTCCATGTGCTGCAATCTTTTCAACCAGACTTCCATGTGGGACCTTGTCAAAAGCTTTGCTAAAATCCATATGAACTACATCAACTGAACTTCTCTCATCCACACACTCGATGGTATTTTCGAAAAATTTTAACACATTTGTTAGACATGACGTCGCTTTGACAAAGCCATGCTGACTATCCAGAATTAACCTATGCTTTTTCAAGTGGGTATTAATTCTCTCCTTCAGAACAGCCAACCCATTGTCACCTACTAATAGTCGCTACTATCAGTTTTTCTTGCTCCGTGGCTCATCATCATCAATCCCTTTGTCTGCATAACTGCTATCTTTGTCTCTGGGCTCAATCTCCACCGAGGTAGCAGACAGAGGAGGGTGGTGGAGAGTTACTTTTCAGACTGGAGGCCTGTGACCAGCGGTGTGCCACAAGGATCAGTGCTGGGTCCACTGCTTTTCGTCATTTATATAAATGATTTGGATATGAATATAGGAGGTATGGTTAGTAAGTTTGCAAATGACTCAGAATTGGTGGTGCAGTAGACAGTGAAGAAGACTATCTCAGAATACAATGGGATCTTGATCAAATGGGTCAATGAGCCAAGGAGTGGCGAATGGAATTTAAGTTAGAGAAGTGTGAAATGTTGCATTTTGGTAATGAAAACTAAAGCAGGAGTTATGCAGTTAATAGTAGGGCCCTGGGGAGTATTGCTGAGCAAAGAGATGTAGGGGTACTGGAGCATAGTTCCCTGAAACTGGAGTTTCAAGTAAACGAGGTGGTGAAGAAGGCATTTGGTAAGCTTGCCTTTATTGGTCAGCCCATTGAGTATAGGAGTTGGGAGGTCATGTTGTGGCTGTACAGGACATTGTTTAGGCTACTTATAGAATACTGTGTTCAATTCTGGTCTCCATGTTATAGGAAGGATGTTGTTAGACTTGAAAGGGTTCAATGAAGATTTACAAGGATGTTGCCGGGACTGGAGCATTTGAGCTATAGGGAGAGGCTGAATAGGCTGGGGCTATTTTCCTTGGAGCATCGAAAGCTGACGGGTGACCTTATAGAGGTTTATGATATCATAAAGGGTATGGATAGTGTGAATAGGCAAGGTCTTTATCCTGGGGTGGGAGAGTTCAAAACTGGAGGGCACAGATGAGAGGGGAAAGTGAGAGGGGAAAGATTTAAAAAGGACCTGAGGGGCAACTTTTTCACTCAGAGGGTGGTCTGTATATGGACCGAATTGCCATGGGAAGTGGTGGAGATGGGTACAATTACAACATTTGAAAGGCATGTAGATAGGGTATTTGAATAGGAAGAGTGTGGGGGAACATGGGTCAAATGCTGGCAAATGAGACGAGATTTATTTAGAATATCTGGTCGGCATGGACAAGTTGGACCAAAGGGTCTGTTATGACTCTATTGCATACTTCTTTTCACCCCTCTACAATCATCTGTCTTCAGCATATAAACCACCTTTTCTTAGCTCCTTTCATTTTTGAAGAAGGGTCACGGCACCTGAAACATTAATTCTGCTTTTTCTCTGCCAATGCTGCCAGATCTGGTGAGTTTCTCCAGCAATTTCTAGTATAGACTCAAGTAGCTTGTGTTCCTATGTTTCTGCTGCGGTGTACTCTATGAGCTAGATCAATGTGTCTCCAGATAGTGAGAGATTGGATGTACCATGAAGAATTCATATCAGGTTGTCAAACATACAAACAAGAGTACAGCAGCACGGTGGCTCATGGCTTAGCACTTCTGCCTCACAATGCCAAGGGCCTGGGCTTAATTCCAGCTTCGGATGACTGTCTGCGTGGATTTTGCACATTCCCTGCACAGGTTTCCTCCAGGTGCTGTGGTTTCCTCCCACAGTCCAAAGGTATGCAGGTTAGGTGAGTTGGCCATGGGAAATTGTCCCAGGGATGTGAAGCTAGGTGGATTAGCCATGGGAAATGCAGGCTTACTGGGATGGGGTGGGATGGTCTTTGGAGTGGCAGTGTGGACTCAATGGGCTAAATAATATGCTTCCATACTGTAGGGGGTCTATGAAGAAAAGGCCACTCAGCCATACAGACTCTATGGTAATTGCATTGGAGGAGGTGCACAGGAGATTCACTGGGATGTTGAGCATTTGTAGCTATGAAGAAAGACTGACTGAACAGGCTTGGATTCTTTTCTTTAGAGCGTGGGGCATTCTATTGCTGCTAGGAACACAAACTAGACCATTACTTCTCCTCAATCTTCTCTGCATTAAATTATTTCTGCCACGTGTTTGATTATTTCCCTACCTATCTCCTCCTGAAGTCTGAAACAATACCATGTTATTCTTCTGCATGTTATTTACTACATTCCTGAATTTTTTCATAAGCTGTATACCCAGTACAGACAATTAACAATTCTAACAAAGAGCAGTCACCTAACACTGACCACTGGGGAACACCACTGTGTAATTCTCTCAAATTTGAAAAACAACCATCCCTTAGCCAAATCCATGTCCACTCTGTCACTGTCTGTTTAATCCCAGGGGCTTTAGTTTTGCAAAATAAGTCTATTATGTGGTCCTATCGCGAATGCCTTTTAAAAGTCCATGTAAACAATATCATTGAACTGCCCTCATTAACCCTCTCCATTACTTCACCAGTGAACTCAATCAAATGACTGAAACCAATTTTTCTTTAACAAATCCTTGCTGACTTTTATATATTAGCTGAAATTTTTCCAGATACCAAATAAATTTGTTCACATTACCATTACAATAGGTTTCTCCACCAGCAAGGCTACGGAACCGTCATATATCCTGCTGCTTGTTTAGCAATAATATTACATTCTCCACCCTCCTGCCTCTGGCACTGCCTGTATACCTAAGAAATTTTGGATTATTTTTCCTGGCAAACAAAGGCTAAGCTTCTATCTGCTTGAGTTTAGAAGAGTAAGAGGTAACTTGATTGAAACATGTAAGATCTTGAGTGTTGTTCATAGGTTAGATGTGGGGATGGGAGAGGATGGTTCCTCTTCATGGGAGGATCTAGAACAAGGGCCCATTTAAAACAAAGCTGAGGAGAATTGCTTTCTCTTAGAGAATTGGGTGTCTTTGGAACTCTCCACAAAAGGAAGTAGAGGCAATGTCCTTGAATGTTTTTTTTTAAAGGCAGAGGTAGTTAGAATCTTGTTGAGCAGGTGAGGTAATTGGGGGTAGGTGGGGAATGTGGATTTAAGCAGATCACCCATGACTTTGTTAAATGGTGAAGCAGGCTGAATGAACTGAACAGCCTACTCCTACTCTTTGTTGAGATGTTTACCAGATACATCCCACCCTAACTAGGTGATATTATTAAACAAATCTCTTCTCGTACTGGGATAACAAGGTGTGGAGCTGGATGAACACAGCAGGCCAAGCAGCATCACAGGAGCAGGAAAGCTTGACATTTCAGGTCTAGAACCTTCATTTGGGGTGGCACAGTGGCTCAGTGGCTCAGTGGTTAGCACTGCAGCCTCACAGCACCAGGGAACTAGGTTCAATTCCAGCCTCAGGCAACTGTCTGTGCAGAGTTTGCACATTCTCCCCATGTCTGCGTGGGCTTCCTCTGGGTGCTCTGGTTTCCTCCAACAGTCCAAAGATGTGCGGGCTAGGTGGATTGGCCATGCTAAATTGCCCATAGTGTTCAGGGGTGTGTGGGTTCTAGGGAGATGGGTCTGGGTGGGATGCTCCAAGGGTCAGTGTGGACTTGTTGGGCCAAAGGGCCTGTTTCCACACTGTAGGGATTCTAATTGTCTTTTTCAGATATCCTGTGCACTTTTCTATACTCACTTTGGGCTCCATTCCATTTGCCATTAGGCCCCAGTTTCATTCTCATTTTAATCTCTATAACTTTAGCTCACCGTGAAACTTGAGATTTGAGTGGCATAGGCTCACTCTTCATGGAAATGTGTCTACACTGTACTCAGCCAGCTTCTCCTTCAAGTCCTCCCACTGTTCAGTTACTGTTTTGATGACCAATTTTTGGACTCCAATCCACCAGAGCCAGAACTCTTTCAAACTTGGTGAAATTAGCTGTCCTTCAGTTAAGTATTTTAACACTGCTTATTCCTTGTTCTTTTGCACATCCACACTACAACGAAGATCTCTGTTGTCCAAACGCTCCCCCCACTTAAAGATATCTAATTACTCCATTCCATTCCCCAGGATGACATGCAATGATTGCTCCCTTCCTTGATGTCCTTGTTCAGGAAATTTGAAATGAATTTGCATTCAATGTGTTCATTTGTTGACACATATTCGATGAATTACTTCTCTTCTTTACCATTGAAGTTGTTACTATCAATGTCTAAACCAGGACAATGGAAGCTGTCCATTATCAATACTGAGATAACAAGGTGTAGAGCTGGATGAACATAGCAGGACAAGCAGCATCATAGGAGCAGGAAAGCTTGACGTTTCGGGCCTAGACCCTTCTTCAGAAATGGGGGAGGGGAAGGCCGACACTGGCCCTAAACTCCACTTCTTCCTCTGTTACATTGATGACTGTATCGGCGGCGCCTCATGCTCGCACAAGGAGCTCCAACAGTTCATCTACTTCACCAACACCTTCCACCCCAACCTTAAGTTCACCTGGACCATCTCCATTACGACCCTCTCCTTCCTGGACCACTCTGTCTCCATCTCCGGCAACCACCTAGAAACCGATATCTATTTCAAGCCCACCGACTCCCACAGCTACCTAGAATACACCTCCTCCGACGCATCTTCCTGCAAAAATGCCATCCCCTATTCCCAATTCCTTCGCCTCCGCCGCATCTGCTCCCAGAATGAGGCATTCCACTCCCGTACATCTCAGATGTCCTCATCCTTCAAGGACCGCAACTTCCCCCCCTCAGTGGTCGAGAACGCCCTCGACCGTGTCTCCCGCATTTCCCACAACTCGTCCTTCACACCCCGTCCCCACAATAACAACCAAAAAAGAATCCCCTTGTCCTCACGTACCACCCCACCAACCTACGGATCCAAAGCATCATCCTCCGACACTTCCGCCATCTGCAATCTGACCCCACCACCAAAGACATTTTTCCCTCCCCACCTTTATCTGCCTTCCGGAGGGACCACTCTCTCCGTGACTCCCTTGTCCGCTCCACACTCCTCTCCAGCCCCACCACCCCCGGCTCTTTTCCCTGCAACCGCAGGAAGCACTACACCTGCCCCCACACCTCCCCCCTCACCCACATCCCAGGCCCCAAGAAGACTTTCCACATCAAGCAGATGTTCACCTGCACATCTGCTAATGTGGTATGCTATATCCGCTGTTCCCGTTGTGGCCTCCTCTACATCGGGGAAACCAAGCGGAGGCTTGGGGACCACTTTGCAGAACACCTACGCTCGGTTCGCACTAAACAACTGCATCTCCCAGTCGCGAACCATTTCAACTCCCCCTCCCATTCCTCAGACAACATGTCCATCCTGGGCCTCCTGCAATGCCACAACGATGCTACCCGAAGGTTGCCGGAACAGCAACTCATATTCCGCTTGGGAACCCTGCAGCCCAATGGTATCAATGTGGATTTCACAAGCTTCAAAATCTCCCCTCCCCCTACCACATCCCAAAACCAGCCCAGCTCGTCCCCGCCTCTCTAACCTGTCCTTCCTCCCACCTATCCCCTCCTCCCACCTTAAGCCCCACCCCCAGCTCCTACCTACTTACCTCATCCCGCTCCCTTGACCTGTCCGTCCTCCCTGGACTGACCTAACTCCTCCCGACCTCCCCACTTACACTCACCTTCACTGGCTCCATCCCTGCCTCTTTGACCGGTCTGTCTCCTTTCCACTTATCTTCTCCTCTATCCATCTTCTATCCGCGTCTCCCTCTCTCCCTATTTATTTCAGAACCCCCTTCCCCTCTCCCATTTCTGAAGAAGGGTCTAGGCCCGAAACATCAAGCTTTCCTGCTCCTATGATGCTGCTTGGCCTGCTGTGTTCATTCAGCTCCACACCTTGTTATCTCAGATTCTCCAGCATCTGCAGTTCCTTCTATCTCCCCAGAACGTTACCTGGGTCTCTAGATTAATGGTCTAGCAATAATACCACGAGGCCATCGCTTACCCCATGATAAATGGCCATTTGTCAGAAATGGGGGTGCTTGGAGAAAATAATCCAAACACATGCCATTGTTATAAAAGGTAACTGATGTGAAAACCTTAACTTTTTCTCTCTCCACAGATGGTGCCAGACCTGCTGAGCGTCTCCAGCATTTTTAGTTGTCTCAACTCTTGCTGAAAGAGGTAGCACACTCGAGGGAGGGACTTCAGTGGGAGAGTTGGTGCAGTGAAGGGGCTAACTTTAATGAAAGACCTAAACCCCTTGCATTGTACCAGAAGTAATAAACAGCCAAAATTTAAAATACACAAGGGCACATCCTGACTGCCAAATCTAACAGTTCCACTGCAATAGAAGAGGCTTGGTCTTGGTCTGTTACAAATTAATGCCATGGGAGAGGCAAAGCAGGACTGTGACTCCTTCCACCTCCACCCCCACCCTCAACACCCCCACTTTCTCCACCGTCCCCCACCCCCAATTATGACCTTGCTGCTGTCAGTCTGAAGGTTTGGGTTAGAACTTGGGGGCAATGCCATCACCCTCCATGTGCCATGAGTGATCATTCTGAGAGATTCAGTAACTTCCACACTAGGGGACTGACAGCCAGGAAGGCTTGAAAGCCCAACAAGTGAATTTGTGAATTCTTCTCCTCTGGTTTGTGCCTAATCATAAAACAACATTGGTGAGATGGATAGAGAATATTGGGAGAAGATTGACCAACTAATAGTTGGGATAAAGGGGGCATTTTCAGAATGGCAACTTGTAACTAGTGAAGTGCCACAAGGATCAATGCTGGGACCACAATTATTTACAATATATTTCAATGACCTTGGGTGAGGAAAGGGCCAAGTCTGCAAAGAACACAAATATAGGTGGGAAAGTGAGTTGTGATGATAACACAAAGAACCTGCAGAGGGACATAGACAGGTTAAGCGAAAGGGCAAAAACCCTGGCAGATGAAATATAAGATCTTGCACATTTGTAGGAAGACTAGAAGAGCTCAATATTATTTGAATGGGAGCAGACTAGCTTTCTACAAAGCAGAGGGATTTCGGAGTCCTTGTGCATGCATCACAAAAAGCTGGCATCCAAGTTCAGCAGGTAATAGGGAAGGCAAATGGAATGTTAGCCTTTATTTCAAAGCGAATGGAGTATAGAAGTAGGGAGGTCTTGCTAAAATTGTACAAGGCACTAGTCAGGCCACACCTAGAATACTGTGAACAGTTTTGGCCCCCTGATATAAGGAAAGATATACTGGCACTGGAGGCAGTCCAGGGAAGGTTCACTAGGTTGATCACGAATATGGAGGGGTTTTCTCCAGAGAAGAGATTGGGCTTAAGATTCTTAGGAAGCTTAACAGGGTAGATGCAGAGAAATTGTTTCCTTAGCAGGGAAAATCAAGGACCAAAGGTTGTAATCTCGCCACCCATTTAAGAGAGAGTTAAAGAGGAATTGCTTCTCTCAGTGGGTAGTGAATGTGCAGAATTCTTTACCACAGCGGGCTGTCGAGATTGGGTTATTAAGTATATGTAAGGCTGGGACAGACAAAATTTTAATTATTAAGGGAATCAAGGGTTAAGAGAAAAGGCAGGAAATTGGAGTTGAGAATTATCTCTTCAGACATGATCTCATTGAACGGCAGAGCAGATTCAATGAGCCAAATTGTCTACTTCTTATAGAGTCTATGCTCTTATGAAGTGAAGTTATTAGAAAAGAAATTAAAAGGCTGTGGTGTGATTCTTCTTCTGCTCATTAGCACAGGCTGATCAGTGCATTTAAAATGCGAGTGCAGTTAGAACTCAACAGTCTGAACAGGTTTGTGAATCTCAGCTTCAGAAGACTGTGGGTGTTCCATTATCAAATATATTTAAGGTGGATCAGACAAGTCTTTGATCTCTCGGGGGATAGGGTATGGGCAGCAGTTATGAGAGTAGGTTTCAACCTCAAGATGAGGCTGATCATACTGAGTAGCAGAGCAGGTTCAGTGCGACCTCTGGTCTACACTCAATCCAGTTCTTGGATTTCTGAGTCCAAACCTTTGTACAAACTTGGTCTCTCAGGAGTAGCCTTCAACTCCTCCGTGATTGCTCAGGAGGATTGATCCACAAAGTTGAAGATCAACATCTGAAGGATTCTGTGATCTGGATTTCAAAATTCTAATACTTGGTTTCAATTCCTTTCCCTTCTGTATCTCTGTAATTTCCACATCTCTGAGCTATCTGAGCTCCTCCCATTCTAAGCTAAACTTAGAAGGGCAAGGGCAGCAGATGCATGGGGAACTCTACCACCTGCAAGTTGCCATTCAACATCCTGGCTTGGAAATATATTGTGGCCCTGAGTCAAAACCCTGGAACTCTCTTCCTAACGGAACTGTGGGTATCTCTACATCACAATGACTGCAGCAGTTTAGGAAAACAGCTCACCATGTTTTCAAGAGCTAGTAGGGATGGGCAACTTAATGGTAAAGTCCTAGGGAATGTTGTCGAGCAAAGAAGCCTTGGGGTGCAGGTTCATAGTTCCTTAAAAATGGAGTCGCAGGTAGACAGGATGGTGAAGAAGGCATTTGGTACACTTGCCTTTATTGGTCAGTGCATTGAGTTAAGAGTTGAGATATCATGTTGTGATGTTGCAGCTGTACAGAACATTAGTTACGTTACTTTTGGAATACTGCATTCAATTCTGGTCTGCCTGTTGTAAGAAAAATGTTGTGAAACTTAAAAGGGTTCAAAATAGATTATCAAGGAAATTGCTCGGGGTGGAGAGTTTGAGCGATAGGGAGAGGCTAAATAGATTGGGGCTATTTTCACTAGAGCATTGGAGGCTGAGGGGTGACCTTTATGAGTTTTATAAAATCATGAAGGGCATTGATAGGGTGAATAGCCAAATTTTTTTTCCAGGGTAGTCCATAACTAGACGGCATAGATTGAAGGTGTGAGGAGAAAGATTTAAAACAGATCTGAAGGGCAACTTTTTCACGCAGAGGGGGATGCATGTATGGAATCGGTTGCCAGACGAAGTGGTTGAGGCTGGTACAATTACACCATTTAAAAGGCATCTGGATCGGTATATGAACAGGACGGGTTTAGAGAGATTGGGCCAAATGCTGGTAAATGAGACTAGATAAATTCAGGACATGAGGTCAGAACGGAGGAGTTGGACTAGGGGGTCTGTTTCCATGCTGTATGTCTCTATTACGCTATGATAACAAATGCTGGCCCAGCCAATGATGTTTACACCTTATAAATGAACAAAAACAAAAACAATTCTGAAGTGGATTTCCACTTAATTTTGTAAACTTTAAGCTTTTCTAAACTGACCCTCAGAAGGAGATAAAACTCCCAGGAGATTCAGACTATCCTGTTGAAGTTTTCAGAGCTGGTCTGGAAGCTTCCAAGATTCAGAATGGAACAAAGTGTTCCCAAGACATTTTTTCAGGATTCTGTAACAAAACTGTGAGAAAAATATTGTCTGGATGGAAGGGAGATGCCAGTAAAAGATACTGAGCTAGAGCTTGTTCCAGTCCATTCAAAATCGGCCCTGCAATCACATTCTTTTGTTATTTGAAATAATGAAGTTCCATACAGACCAATGTGACTGCTTTTCACGAGGGGATTTGTGAGTGAAGTTGAAACAACAGGAATTAATAATAGTTTGGTTTGTATATGGGATTTTTTTGCCCCTTCCCCTATGCTTGCTTGGAGACAGGGTCCTACACTGTCATTCAGCTGAATAACTCACAGCAGACAGGACATTAGTCACTGGCAGCCACTGCAAGTTCAAAGACAATGCAGTTTTATCCACATGAAAGCCTCGCTTTATGTGTACAGCAGTGTCAGCAGCTCACAACCTGATTCAACAGGGACAGACTGGATGAAGGTGCCACTGGTCTGTAATCCCCAGTTTCAATCACATTCCTAACTCTTGTATTTATTTGCAGAAAAATGTTGGGCATAGCAGTATTACCTCTTTAAATCCCTCCATGCAGCTCCTGTCGCCTTAGCAGACAACATTCAGCCCCTACTCCACAGATGTTATGTGGTCATTCCTGCCGTCTTTCACCCGAGTATGGCAGGGTAGCACAGTTACAGGGTGGGAGAGGGAAGGGAATCGTTTTAATAATCAATTATCCAATCCAGTTTCCATTTTCCTGGCTTTCTAGTGGCTACTTACAAACAGTTTGGACTTGACCAGCTCCTGCGGAGTGACGACAACTCCCGCAATTTTATCAAGCTTTTTCAAGGTGCCTGAATGACTTGTGCCACAGTGTAACCAATGGGACTGCATTAATCAATGCTGGTAAAATAAATCCAGGAAATATTGTATAAAGCAGGCACAGCTATAAAGGAATGATAGGGTGGCTGCTAATTCCAAAGCAACAACTTGATTGGCAGGGGTAAGAAAGAAGAAAAACAGGAAGTGTTGTGAGTTCATCCCTTAACTTTGACCTTTGGAAATAAGATTTATGTGTATCCCAGAAAGCTTTAGAAGTAGGATTTTCTTTCTGAATGAGATTGACCAGTCTCATTTCAAATGGACAAATAACCTTGATATGGCCCCATTGCACTTTTAGCCAATAAAGGAGTGAGTTTTTTTTAATTTATTCATTTTGTGGGATGTGGGTGTCGCTGACTGGCCAGCATTTATTGCTAGTTGACCTTGAAAGGTGGTGGTGAGCTGCCTTCTTGAACCGCTGCAGACCAACTGCTGTTGGTTGACCCACAATGCCATTAGAGGGAAGAGTTCCAGGACTTGGACCCAGCGGCAATGAAGGAACAGCAATATATTTCCAAGTCAGGATGTTGTGTGGCTTGGAGATGGTGATTTTCCCATATATCTGCTGCCCCTTGTCCTTATAGATGGAAATGGTTGTGGGTTTGGAAGATGTCTGAGCACCTTTGGTAAACTTCTGCAGTGTATCTTGTAGATAGTACATGCTGCTGCTACTGAGCATCAGTGATGGTAGGAGTGGGTACTTGTCGATGCAGTGCCAATCAAACTTTATTCTACATCTAACTTCATGCTGTACATATGTATATATAAGATGACCCTCTGAAGAGGAAATCTATTCAGTATTAATTGTTCTCTCTGTTCTGGTGATCACATTATATTGAACAACTGGAAATCATGCATTTCAACATTCTTTGAAATCCTAGGCAACTGCACTGAGGTCTAAGCCCTTACTCTACATTGGGAAATGCTCGAGTCACCTTGATGTAGCTTCCAGAACCAGGCTGGATTCTCTCATCAGAGACAGATATGTCAACAATAATAATGAAGTATTTTCTTTGTTCAAAGTAAATTTTCCTGACTGTCCCACCAGGTTGTTGCTCTGGCCAATCCTCTGTATAACATTGACAGACTTTGATGCATTGCTGTTCCTGCGTCTGTTTCTAACAAATTTGTTTCAGTCTAGTCTGACTCACTGTGCATTGTGCTGCAATAGATTGGATGCACAGCTCAATTTCTTCAATAAAACTATCAGTCTGGAGTGGTGGTGGCATTATGCTAATACCACTGAACTAGAAATTCAGAATGC
Source organism: Ginglymostoma cirratum (assembly GCA_024137785.1). Taxonomy (NCBI): domain Eukaryota; kingdom Metazoa; phylum Chordata; class Chondrichthyes; order Orectolobiformes; family Ginglymostomatidae; genus Ginglymostoma; species Ginglymostoma cirratum. Next base: position 27,942,727 of record JAHRHZ010000056.1, on the reverse strand, counting down.
TGAGCTAGTGATCAGAGTCATGGGTTCCAAACCCAAAAAGCCAGCTGGGGAAATTTGAATTCAATAAAATCTGGAAATCAAGTCTGGCCGGTCTAATAGCAATAGTCATAAAAAGCCATATGGTTCACTAATGCCCTTTAAGGGGGGAAATCTACCATCCTTACCTGGCCTGGCAGAGGAGTGACTACAGCAAGCCAGGCAGTTGTACCAAACTGCTGCAAAGTCTGAAGATTGGAATGAAACTGATTGGACCACTTGGCATTGAACTAGGCACTGGAGATAAAAATAACAGACCCAGCCCTGTCGACCCTGCAAAGTCCTTGTTATGAATAGCTGGAGTCTTTTTCAGATTGAGAAGTCTCTCCAACAGACTAACATAACATCAGCCTAACATTGTCTGTATTGTTTAATTCTGTGAGTATGACTGTGTCCCAGACACCATCGTCACCATCTCAAGGTGTGTTCAGTCCCAACAGGAGCACAGGCCAAGAAGAAGTGGTGGCACAATGGAATACATTCGGGTGGGAGTTGCCCTGGGAGTCCTCAACATTAACTCAGCACCCGAAGACATCTCATGGCTTGAGGTTAAACACAGGCAAGGAAGCCTCCCACTGATTATCACATACTTGGCTGATAAATCAGTACTCTTCCACATTGACCACTACTTGAGGAAGCACTGAGGGTGTACTCTGGTTGGGGGACTTCAATATTCATCACAAAGAGTGGCACAGCAGCAGCACTACGGACGGAGCTGGTAGGTCTCAAAGGACATAACTGCTAGACATGGTCTGCAGAAGGTGGTGAGTGAACCAACAAGAGGAAAAAACATACTTGACTTCATCCTTACTAATTTGTCAGCTGCACAGGCCTCTGTCCACGACAATATTGATAAGAGTAATGATCAAAACTAGTTTGGCAGGGGGTGGGCAACCGGATTTATAATTCAGAGGATAAGGTATTCGGCCTTCCAACAGACACAACAGGGAGTGATGTGGTTTATAAAGAAATGCGGTCGACGGAGCGTAATTGCAGACACCGAGATGGTTTGAGGTGTGTATACTTCAATGCAAGAAGTATCAGAAATAAAGCGGATGAACTTAGAGCATGGGTCGGCACTTGGAAGTACGATGTTGTGGCCATTACAGAAACTTGGGTAACTCAGGGAGAGGAGTGGTTGTTGGAAATTCCGGGATTTAGATGCTTTAAAAGAAATAGGGAGGGTGGAAAAGAGTGGCATTGCTAGTGAGGGCGAATATAGCAGCTACTGAAAGGCAGTTCGAGAATGATCTGTCCACAGAGTCAGTTTGGGTTGAGGTCAGGAACAAGAAAGGAGCAGTCACTTTGTTGGGGTTTTTTTTTTTACAGACCCCCTAATAGTTGCAGAGAAGTAGAGGTGCGGATTGGGAGGCAGATACTGGAAAGGTGCAGAAGTCACAGGGTTATAGTCATGGGTGACTTCAACTTTCCAAATATTGATTGGAAACATTTTAGTTGTAATAGTTTAGATGGAGCAGATTTTGTCCAGTGCGTTCAGGAAGGATTCCTGACACAGTACGTAGATAGACCAACACGAGGAGAGGCCACTTTGGATTTGGTGCTTGGCAACGAACTGGGCCAAGTGTTAGACCTGTTGGTAGGAGAGCATTTTGGCGGTAGTGATCATAACTCTGTTTCTTTCACGATAGTCATGGATAAGGACAGGTACATACGGCAGGGTAAAGTTTATAATTGGGGGAAAGGTAATTACAATTCAGTTAGGCAAGAGCTGGGTAACATAAATTGGGAACAGATGTTGTCAGGGAAGAGCACCACAGAAATGTGGAGATTGTTTAGGGAATGCATATTGCATGTGCTCGATATGTTTGTCCCTAGCAGGCAGGGAAGATGCAGTCGAGTGAGGGAGCCACGGTTCTCGAGAGAGGTCGAACAACTGGTTAAGAGGAAGAAGGAGGCTTATGTAAGGTTTAGAGAAAGAGGAACGGAAAAGGCTCTAGAGGGATACAAGTTAGCCAGGAAGGAGCTGTAGAAAGGGCTTGGGAGAGCTATAAGGGGGCATGAGATAGGATCAAGGAAAACTCCAAGGCTTTTTACATGTATGTGCAGAACAAGAGAATGACCAGAGAAAGGGTAGGGCCGATCAAGGATTGCAAAGGGAATTTGTGCGCAGAGCCTAAAGAGATAGGACAGGTCCTTAATGAATACTTTTCTTCAATATTCACAACTGGGAGGGACCTAGTTGTGGAGGAGGACATTGTGAAACAGGCAGGTAGGCTAGAGGAGGTTGCTGTTAGTAAAGAAGATGTGCTAGGAATTCTGAGCAAGTTGAAGATAGATAAGACCCCCAGGCCTGATGGGATTTATCCAAGGATTCTATGGGAAGCGAGGGAAGAGATCGCAGGGCCTTTGGCGATGATCTTTTTGTCCTCACTGTCCATGGGTATAGTGCCAGAAGATTGGAAAGAGGCAAACGTCATTCTCTTGTTCAAAAAAGGGAACAGGGATAACCCCGAAAATTACAGACCAGTTAGTCTTACGTCAGTGGTGGGCAAATTACTGGAAAGGGCTCTGAGAGACAGGATTTATGATCCCTTGGAAAGGCACAGTTTGATTTGTGATAGTCAGCATGGATTTGTGAGGGGTAGATCATGCCTCACAAACCTTATTGAATTCTTTGAAGAGGTGACCAAACACGTGGATGAAGGTAGAGCAGTGGATGTGGTATACATGGATTTAAGTAAGGCGTTTGATAAGGTTCCCCATGGTAAGCTCATGCAGGAGGTAAGGAGGCATGCGATAGGGGGAAGTGTGGCAGATTGGATTCAGAATTGGCTGACCCTTAGAAGACAAAGGGTGGTAGTGGACAGAAAATATTCAACATGGTGCTCAGTTACGAGTGGTATACCACAAGGATCTGTTCTGGGCCCTCTTCTATTTGTGATTTTTGTAAATGATTTGGATGAAGGAGTGGAAGGGTGGATTAGCAAGTTCGCAGACGATATGAAGGTGGTTCACATTGTGGGCAGTGTGGAGGGCTGTTCTAGGTTACAAAGGGACATTGATAGGATGCAGAGCTAGGCTGAGAAATGGCAGATGGAGTTTAACCCTGAAAAGCGTGAGGTGATTCATTTTGGAAGGACAAACTTGAAAGCAGAATACAGGGTTAACAGAAAGATTCTTGGCAGTGTGGAGGAGCAGAGGGATCTTGGGGTTCATGTTCACAGTTCCCTGAAAGCTGTCCCCAGGTGGATAGAGTTGTTAAGAAGGCGTATGGTGTGTTAGCATTCATTAATAGAGGGATTGAGTTCAAGAGCCGTGAAGTTATGCTCCAGTTATACAAAACCCTGGTTCGGCCACATCTGGAGTATTGTGTCCACTTCGGGTCGCCTCATTACAGGAAAGATGTGGAAGCGTTGGAAAAGGTGCAGAGGGGATTTACCAGGATGTTGCCTGGAATGGAGGGAAGGTCTTACGAGGAAAGGTTGAGAGAGCTAGGGCTTTTCTCTTTAGAACGACGAAGGATGAGCGGTGACTTGATAGAGGTGTACAAAATGATCAGAGGTACAGATAGAGTGGACAGCCAGAGACTTTTTCCTAGAGTGGAGGTAGCTTTTACGAGGGATCATAGTTTTAAAGTGAAAGGAGGTAGATATCGGGGAGACGTCAGAGGTAGGTTCTTCACTCAGAAATTGATAGAGGCGTGGAATGCATTGCCAGAGCAGGTAGTGGAGACGGCCTCATTAGGGGCATTTAAGCGGCTATTAGATAGTCATATGGATGATAGTATAAGGTAGGGGTGAAGGTTAGATAGACCTTAGGTTTCGGGTAAAAGTTCGGCACAACATCGTGGGCCGAAGGGCCTGTGCTGTGCTGTACTGTTCTGTGTTCTGTGTTCTAATCACACAGTCCTTGTGGAGACAAACTCCCGCATTCACGTTGAGAATAACCTCCATCAACGCTCAGTAGCAGCAGCGTGTACTATCTACAAGATGCACTGCAAAAAATGACCAAAAATTCTCAGACAGCACCTTCCAACCCATAACCACTTCAATTTAGAAGGACAAGGCAGCCGATACATAGAAACCCCACCATCGGCAAGTTCCCCTCCAAGTTGCTCGCCATCCGGACTTGGAAATATGCCGCTGTTCCTTCACTGTCACTGGGTCAAAGTCCTTGAATTCCCTCCCTAATGGCATTGTGCATCAACCTACAGCATGTGGTCTGCAGTGGTTCATGAAGGCAGCTGACCACAACCTCTCAAGGGCAACCAAGGGATGGGTAATAAAATGCAGGCTAGCCAGCAAAGTCCATGTCCAATCAGTGAACAATAAGAAATAGAGACAACTGCCCAAGTATATCCTGTCCACAAAAAGCAGGACAAATCCAACATTGCCAGTTACTACCCCCTTACCCAGTTACTCTGGATCAAGTAATGAATATATTGATAACAATGTCAGCAAGCAGTATTCCAAGTGACTAACCTTCTCAGTGACGCCCAGTTTGGGTTCCGCCAGGGCCACTCAGCTTCCGACCTCATTACAGTTTTAGTTCAAGCATGGATAAATGAGCTGAATTCCAGAGGTGAAGTGAGAGTGACAGGCCTTCTCACCAAGGCCGCACTTGATCGAATGTGGCATCAAGGGGCCCCAGTAAAGCTGGAATCAATGGAGGCAAACTCTCCACTGGCTGTTGTCATAACTAGTATTGGTTGTAATTGTTGGAGGTCAGTCGTCTCAGCTCTGGGACATCCCTGAAGGAGTTTCTCAGGATAGTTTCCCAGGCCCAAACATCTCAGCTGCTTCATCAATAACCTTCCATCAGGTCAGAAGTGGGGATGTTTGCTGATGACTGCACAATATACTACGCCATCCAAAAATATTGGAACTCACTCCCCAACAACACCATGGATGTCTCTACATCGCACAAACTCCAGTCGTTTATGAAGGTAGCTCACCTGCACCTTCTCCGGGTAAATTATGAATAAGTAATAAATGCTGGCCTAGCCAGCAATGCTTATACTTAAGGACGAATAAAGAAAATATCTCATCATGTAAGACTGTCAATAAAACTGTTTTCAAACCAAGGACTGGGGAAGGAATTGCTGAACCTTTGAAAACATGTTACTGGGTCTCATTGTGAGTTGTATCTACAGTGCAAGTAGTAGGGACGGTGAGATGAGACAGCACAGCACAGGGGTCTGTGTGTGTGTGTGTGTGTGTGTGTAGAGAAAGAGATTCAGCCAGCAACAGGTTGCTGATTGATTTGAATAAATATGACCAGTTAAGGATATTGGAAGTAATCAGCCTGACAACACCTCTCTAAGTGGCTTCTGGGCAGGCAGACAGCCTTGGGATTTACAATAGAGGCCAATATGCTTACAATAGAGGCCAGATGAGCAATCACTACTTTTATCGCTCTCCAGTAAATGTACATGAAACTGAAGAAGGCCAGTTCTTTTCACCCACTAGTTGCTGTAAACTGTTACCTTTAACCAGCTGTAGCTAAGAGATTTTGTAAATATTGTATCAGTCACCTCCTGAAAAGAAGTGAAAGTACTTGGAGAAAGGGCATTGAAGAACAGAAAGCTTTGGGAAGTAAAAGAAAGGTGATGTTGAATTATGTTTCCTCAATTTTTATCCCCTCCGGTCAGTATGCTATTTCTTTTTTGTTTGTCTGTGTCTGCCTTTAATAGTGAATAGGGATTTATATTCAGCAAGTATCATCATAGTTATTCATTGGTAGATCATAATTTGTTTATGTATAGCTAGAAGGGGAGGGGATGGCCTTGTGGTATTATTACTGAACTGTTAATCCAGCAGCTCAGGTAATGTTCTAGGAAACTGAGTTCAAACCCCACCATGGCAGATGATGGAATTTGAATTTTTTTTAAAAAACTGGAATTAAGGATCTAATAACGATCCCGAAACCGTTGTTGGAAAAACTCATCTGGTTCACTAATGGCCTTCAGGGAAGGAAATTTCGAACCTTACCTGGTCTGACCTACATGTGACTCCAGACCCACAGCAATGCGGTTGACTCTTAACTGCCCCCTGGGTAATTAGGGATGGGCAATAAATTCCAGTGATGCTCTTATCCTGTGAGTGAATTTTATAAAAGCAATTTATTTGTAATAAATAGTAGTTATTGTTAAGTACAGGGTGTGGTCAGTGTTTTTTTGTTAATTTGATTCCATCAGTGTTGGTAAGTTGGGGACTCAGCATATTTTAATTAAATTTTAACTTTGTGGTAAACCCAGGAGTAGTGGAGTTTGAGGATCAGTGCACTTTCACAAGTGCATTGTAATAGAAGCACTTGGCCAGTGCTCAACAGAAAATGAGGATTTGAGTGTGGTAAATTTTGATTTTCTTTCTCAGTTTTTGCTGTTGTTTCTTAGTTACAATAGCTTCAACCACCATTGTCTTGGGACCATTGCTGCTTGCCTGACATGGTCTGTGGCTATTAGGGCCATCCATGTCTTTGGTCCATCTTGTTGCGATTTCAACAGCCGGATTACTAACAATATGCTGTTTGTTGTGTTATTACACGAACTTCCATGTCCTTCCCTCAATGTCTCTGTATTTCAGTCTATGTGACTGTCTGTGTGAGATCATCACAGTGGATGTTGCTTATCTCACTCTTCTAGATATCACACCTTCCAGACCCTTTCACAACATAAATGGCGATGTAACTGTGATCTCAGTGTGTACATGCCTTGCACTCTGCTAGAAGGTTGGAAACTATAGCGGAGAGAACGGCAGAGAACATACTGCTCTGTAGCCTTGCTGCAGATTAACACTGTTTAAAGCTAATCTAGAAATCTGTTCTGAGCTAATATGAAGATCTGAAGAACCCGTTCTAAACATTAAGCGTCCTGGGAGTGTTTGATGGGGACAGTGTAGAGGAAGTATTACTCTGGAGCAAACCCTGTGCTGTACCTGTCCTGGAATGTTTCATATGGGCAGTATAGAGGGAGATTTATGTATTGGCAAATCCCATGCTGTACCTGTTCTGGGGATGTTTGATGTAGACTGTGTAGAGGAAGTTTTACTCGCTATCAAACCCTGTGCTATGCTTGTCCTGGGAATGTTTGAGATAGACAGTGTAGAAAGAACTTTACTCTGTATCAAACCCCATGCTGTACCTGTCCTGGGAGTGTTGATGGGAGTTGCTCTTGCTCAGATAAAAAGCATTTAACCTTACTTTCTCACTACTAGCCTTTGCAATGATTTTCACTGACGCAGTATTGCCATTAAACTCTGTGTCCCTTCCTACTCCACCCTGACTGTCTTTACTCAACGCACCACACTACTCAGTCTCATTCCTTATCTGGAGTTAGTTTGATGCCACTCAGCTCGTCTTGGATGTCCTTTCAGCGACATCAATACAAGATCGCAGTTGAGTCAATACAGTGTTGAGCTGGAAGAACACAGCAGCTTAGGCTGCATCAGAGGGCAGGAAGATCAACGTTTTGGGTTTACACCCTTCATCAGGACTGAGGGGGGTAGGGTCCTCGGAAATAAATAGATGGAGGGGTGGGGCTGTGGGAATGTAGTTGGGGTGGTGATAGGTGGATGCAGATAGTGGGTAGTGGAGATTGTTCAGTGGGAAGGGTGGGGCAGATAGGTGGGAAAGAAGATGGACAGGTTGTATCAGGTCAAGGAGGCGGGGATGAGAAGGAGGAACAAAAACAAAGTTGCTGGAAAAGCTCAGCAGGTCTGGCAGCATCTGTGGAGGAGAAAACAGAGTTAACGTTTCGGGTCCGGTGACCCTTCCTCAGAACTGGAGGAGGAGAAGGAGGGTTGGACATGGGATGAGGTCGGGGGTGGGGAGATTTTGAAGCTGGTGAATTCTATGTTGAGGCCATGGGGCTGTAAGCTCCCAAGGAGGAAGATGAGGTGTTGTTCCTCCAGTTTACATTTGGCATCATTGTGACACTGGAGGAGGTCCAGGATAGACATGTCACCCAGGGAGTGGGAGGAGGAGTTAAAATGCTTGGCAACTGAAAGGTGTTGTTGGTCATAGTGTATAGAATGCAGATGCTCCACAATGCTCTCTGTGCTTGGTCTCACTGGTGTAGAGGAGACCACATCGGGAACGATGGATACAGTGGAGCAAGTTGGAGAATGTAAAGGTGAATCCCTGTTGGATTTGGAAAGACTGGACAGAGGTGAAAGGGGAGGTGTAGGGGCAGGTATAGCACCAACTGCAGTTGCAGGGAAAGGTACTGGGGGTGGTGGTGTTAGTGGGGAGTGTGGAGCAGACAAGGGAGTCACAGAGTGAGTGGTCCCTACGAAAGGCAGATGGGGTGGGGAGGAAAGTATCTCTTTGGTTGTGGGGTCAGATTGGAGGTGGCGGAAGTGGCCCTGGTCGATCCATTGTCTCTGCCTGCTCCTGCCCCACCGACCTCATCTCCACTTACCTTGACTCCATTTTTTTCACACCACCAGTCCAGAAACTCCTCAATTATATCCAGGACACCACCCACACTCTCCATCTCCTCCAAGACTTTCAATTCCCTGGCCCCCAACACCTCATCTTCACTATGGACATCCATTCCCTGTACACTTGTATCCCCCATGTGGATGGCCTAAAAGCCCTCCGCTTCTTCCTCTCCCACAGGACCTACCAGTCCCCCTCCACCAACACCCTCAAAGGCTTAACGAGCTCATTCTTACCCTTAAAACTTCTCCTTTAACTCCTCCCACTTCCTGCAGACTAAGCAGGTGGCTATGGGTACCCGCAGGGGTCCAAGCTGTGCCTGCCTCTTCTAAGGAACTGTCCCTGTTCTGCTGCTACACTGGCACTATTCCCCACCACTTCCTCCACGACATTGATAACTGTATCAGCGCCATCTCGTGCTCCCATGAGGAGCTTGAACAGTTCATCAACTTCACTAACACCTTTCACCCCAACCTCAAATTCACCTGGGCCATCTCCAACACTTCCCTTCCTTCCCGGCCTCTCCATCTCTATCTCTGGTAACCGCCTCTGCACCGACATCTATTTCAAACCCACCAACTCCCACTGCTACCTTGATTACACCTCCTCTCACCCACTCTCCTGCAAGAACGCGATCCCTTATGCCCAACTCCTCTGCCTCTGCCGCATCTGACCCATCTCCATTACGCCCTACCTGCATCCACCTATCACCATCACACATACCTTCCACCAGCCCCACTCCCCTCCATTTATTTCTGATTTCCCTTCATCCTCCCCATTTCTGAAGAAGGGTCCTGAGCCAAAACGTCGACTTTCCTGCTCCTCTGATGCTGCCTGGCCTGCTGTGTTCCTCCAGCTCCACACTGTGTTGACTCCAGCACCTTCAGTTCTTGCTATCCCCTAAGATCTCAGTTGATCTGTTTCTGAAGGCTGTGGCTTTTAACTTCCTGACCCTCCACCATTCTTTGTGCCCTTACTTTAAGGTTGGCTGAGTTTCTCCCTGGTGTCTAGAGCTGTACCATCTCCACTACTTTTTGCTGAGACTTGTCTCCAATTGTTTTCCATTCCCCATGATTTTGAGACTTTGAGGTTGTGTTTTCAAAACTGGTAATTTGTTTCTAACTTCCCCAGTAACAATTCAGTACACACAAGTTGGAAATATTAACACAGGGCCCTGTTATCTGAGCACAGGAAGAACTGTTCACACACTCTGCCATTTCCAACTCAACAACAAAACAGGTGACAGACATTCTCTGGTTTATTGAGCAGTGCATTTCTCTGACCAATAAGAGTTAACTTGAAAAAAAGATCCAAAGAACTGAGGAACTGGAAATTAGAAACACAAACAGAAAATGCTGGAAAAACTCAGCAGGCCTGGCAGCATCTGTGTAGAGAAAGCAGTGTTAACATTTTGGGTCCAGTGACCCTTGCTCAAAACTGATTGTAGCTAGGAAAATAGCAGTGTAATGAATGATAAATGGAGATGGAATCCAGAACAACAGTTGGGCAGACAAAGGAGTGGGTAATGGACAGCCTGGGAGAACAAATAGCTGCTAATAGGGACTGTTAGTGGCTGACAATGGATTGGTTGTGGCAGCAGCCCATGTGATAACAAGGCCTGGTGTGTGGGGATTGGGGTAAGGACAAGGGAGAACGTGCTCAGGCCCTAAAAGAAGTGAACTCAATATTGAGCCCAGAAGGCTGCAGGGACCCGACGTGGAAAATGAGATGCAATTCTTCATGATCGCACAGAGCTTCACTGGAACATTGTAGTAAACCTGAGTCAGAGATGGCGGCCAAAGAACACAGGGGTGTGTTGGAAATTCTGAAACTGATGCAAAGTGCCTGAAGAATTGTGGATGTAAGTGCGAAGGCACTGGACAATGGGAGAAAAGATTGAGTCGAATGGTTTTCATATTCCATCGGTTTATATTGAATACTCCTAACCCTGGATGGTACAACTGCTATAAGTAATGTTCTAAAACGATAACAGCAAGTAAGTTTTTTAATTGCTTCAGAAGCTGCAGTCTGTCCCTGACTCCAATGCTGGCTTTTTTTCAAAAGCCTTCTTGTGGATTGAGTAAAACTGGTTCAGTTGGTATTAAACATTCCCACTTGATTTATTATGGGTAAGAATTACTGGACATCATTTACACACGTCACTGCTGATATTTCACTGATGGTTTTTGTCTTTCTTCGATCTGCTGTGATACCTTGTTCTTGAACAATGTCCTGGGAACGTAATCATCATTCAGAAGGTTTGACATTTCTCACTTAGTATAAGGCCTACATTCCCTGGTGCCTTTAACACAGTCCTGGCCCTCTGGTCATGCTCTATTTTTGTTTTACCAGGATGTCCTCAGTGTGGCGAATATTTCTCTGTTTCCCTTCCACAATTCCATACATTGCCATTTGGAAAATCTCTGGTGAAGGGGAGATCACAAATCACCATAGATGCTTCAATTAATATATCCTGCTCCATAGCACTTCTTCCCATGCTTTGGCTTACTAGAACATCATCCGCTATTGGACCTATAGCATATGAAATCATGCTGACTTGACAGTACTGCTGCTTCATGTGTAAGTCTGAACCTGGTCTATAAAACTGAAACTGTCCCTTCCAAAGCCCCTACTTCTGGCCTGGTTATGGGCCTTCCATGTATCGAATGTTTGGGGTATTAGAGGGATCTCTACCAGAACTGCCATTCCCGATGATTTTCGCACCAGACTTATCTCTGGGATTGCTTGGATTTTTCCTTCTTACTCTTAAAGTGTTCTGATCCCATGTTTTTCCACTCTGGAATGTTGCTGGTTCAAGCTAGGCTTTTTCCCATTTGTTGGAGCCTTCCTACTCAATAGTTCTCTAAGCAAAGACACAAGTTTCTTGTTCCTTGACCGCTGTCCTTTTCCAACTTTTCTTTCTCAAAGTCTTCCCAAGGTCTTGACTTGTTGCTTTATTATGAACTGCGTATTCCGATGTCCTGTCCCACCTGAGAGACCCACATTTGTCCCTTGGATTCTGTTTTTAGCTCAGATCTGCTACTGTGCTTTGGTTTATTCTTTAATCCAATGCTGCTGCTTACACATTGAGAACGCAGTCTGGAGGCTCTCGGGCAGTGAGTGACTGCACATACACCCTCCCTGAGGCTGCTTGCTCCTTAGGTAAGGATCTTCAACTCCTTTTACACCACAACACTCCTTTACTTACATCTGTATACAGTGTGCTATAGAGTCATGCAGCAAGAAAATAGATCCTTCAGTCTAGCTCATTCATCCCGACCAGACATCCTAATCTGATCTAGTGCTATTTGCCAGCAATTGGCCCATATCCTTCTAAACCCTCCCTATTCATGTATCCATCTAGATGCTTTTTAAATGTTGTAATTGTACCAGCCTCCACCACTTCCTCTGGCAGCTTGTTCCATACACAGACTAACCTCTGTATGATAAAGGTACTCTTCAGGTCTTTTTTAAAAATCTTTCCTCTCTCACCTTAAACCCTATAGTTTTGGACTCCCCTACACTGGGGAAAAGACCTTGGCTATTCATCCTATCTATGATTTTATACACCTCTCAGCATCTGGTAGTCCACGAAGAAAGACCCAGCCTATTCAGCGTCTCCCTATGAATCCAGTCCCAGCAACATGCAAATCTTTTCTGTGCTCTTTCAAAGTTTAACATCATCCAGAATTGTATGCAGTTTTCTCTCTACTGCAGTGTGTAAGACCTGTGTCTTCACAAGCTCATTCTAGATGTGACTCCTACTGACATCAGAGTCATGTGATCATCACCATGATTTACATAAACCTCAATATCCCACATATTGTACACAAATTACATATAGAATGGGAGAAACCTGGGCTAATGATCCTGAGATGTGATCTATTCCAGATATATCATAAGAATTGACTCCCCTGCAGCGATGGTGGTATAGAGTTGAGCATAACTGACTTCCATGCAGTTGACCCAGGTTCAATTCCCAGTCATTGCAGTGTTATGATTTAGGGCGGCACGGTGGGTCAGCGGTTAACGCTGCTACCTCACAGCGCCAGGGACCTGGGTTCGATTCTGCCCTCAGGCGACTGTCTGTGTAGAGTTTGCATGTTCTCTCTGTGTCTGTGTGGGTTTCTTTCTGGTGCTCTGGTTTCCTCCAACAACCCAAAGATGTGCAGACTATGTGGATTGGCCATGCTAAATTGCCCATGGTGTTTAGGGGTGGGTACATTAGGTGGGTCATATGGGGGTGGATCTGAGCGTCTGTGTGGGGCAGAAAGGCCTGTTTCCACAGTGTAGGTATTCTATGAGATTTAATCCATAGTTAAACAGATGGAGTAGGTCAAGGGGAAATAGTTTCAACATAGTCAAAGTTAACTTGCAGAGTAGGGTCATGGATTCATGTTGATGTAGATATGATCAGCTCAAGGGATGTACTCTCCACAGAGTCCTGGAACCAGGAACCTTAGTGTCTTTTTTGGTGCAATTCCAAGCAGCAATAAGTAGGCCCAGGACAGGCTGAACAGCCTTGTTCATTGTGTGATTGCTATCCTGTGACTTGTTGGATATCAAAGCTAGTTGTCTAAATGGACTCCAAACCTAACCCTGAGAGGCTTCAGGAACTCAAACGTCACACTTAAAGGTAAATCATAGGCCTCTTAGAATCGTAGAATCCTACAGTGTGGAAGCAGGCCATTTAACCCATTGAGTCCTCACCAATCCTCCAAAGAGCATCCTACCCAGACCGAACACACCCCCACTCTATCCCTATAACCCTGCATTTCCCATGGCTAATCCACCTAGCATGCACATCTCTGGACACTATGGGCAATTTAGCATGGCCAATCCACCTAATCTTTCAACTGTGGGAGGAAACGGGAGCACCCAGGGGAAACCCACGCAGACACGGAGAGAATGTGCAAATTCCCTACATACAATCGCCTGAGGTTGGAATCGAAATAGAGTCCCTAGCACTGTGACACAGCAGTGCAAATAACTGAGCCACCATGCCACCGATATTATTACAGACCTCACTATATTAGTAAAGACCTTTCCTTCACTACATACTATACAATATTCTGGGAAGGTTTAATCATTTTCTGGTAAATAATGCCGCCACTACGAGCAAACATAGATACAAAATGAAACACCTTGCTATGTTACCAAACATTATAACCTGTCTACAAACAGGCCGAACCTGCTTCACAAATTCTCATTACACATTTCAGAAAGTGTGCCTTGAAGGAGAGGGATGAGTTTGGAGTATTTCAGATTTTTAAAATTACATTCCCATGTCCACATTAAAAATTGACACAACCCTTTGTCACCCTGTAATTGCAAAACGCAGCCACTGAGTGGAGCTATACTATCTGAACGAGAGGTTCACCAACTTAAGCTACTGCGTACTCACTTCCAGATCCACCAGCTGCTCTGGCATCTTTACCAAGAAACAGGTTTCTAATTTTAACCCCTTCAATTCCCAAACATTGCACATAACACAAAAGCTATCGTACATATCCACACTGTAAACTTCATTAAACAGCTCATCATCAATATGTGGGATGAGCTAACTTGAACACATGACATTTAGAGACTTAGCTGACAATTCAGGTTATACTTTGTTTTCTACACAATGACTTCACTGGTCCCCTAAGCTCCTGTGTAGAGATTGATGGATTTCTGATCACCAGCGGCGTACAGGCCAATGGGGATGAGGTATGTGTATGTAAAATGTCAGCCTTGATTGCATTGAATGGCTGGGCAGGCTTGATGGGCTGAATGGCCTTTTCCTGTTCTAATGTTCCAAACCTATCAAAGACTCAGTAACCTCCACCAGCTTAACTAACTAAATAAACAAGAGCATCAGGGACAGAATGAGGCAAAAATATTTTGACACAGAGATAAAAGGTACTGCAGATGCTGGAGAATCCGAGATAACAAGCATGGGGCTGGATGAACACAGCAGGTCAAGCAGCATCATCGGAGCAGGAAAACTTGACAATTCAGGCCTAAACCCTTCATCAGAAATCATTTTGACACAGTTTGGTTCTGCAGAGCCAATGAAAGTGGTGGAGGCAGGTTCAAACACATCTTTCAAAAGGGGAGTGGATAAGCACCTGGGGTGAATAACCAAGGTCTTTTCCCCAGGGTGGGGGAGTCCAAAACTAGAGGGCATAGGTTTAAGGTGAGTGGGGAAAGATTTAAAAGGGACCGGGGCGGGGGGCAACTTTTTCACGCAGAGGGTGGTCCATGTATGGAATGAGCTGCCAGAGAAAGTGATGGAGGCTGGTACAATTACAACATTTAGAAGGCGTCTGGACAGGTGCATGAATAGGAAGGGTTTAGCGAAATATGGGTTAAATAACAGCATATGGAACTAGATCAGTTTAGGATATCTGGCCAGAGCAGATGAATTAGTGCGAAGCTTTTGTTTCAGTGCTCTATGACTCTATGACCCCAAGAGAAAAAGGTTGCAGGCCTCCAGGGGAACAGCAGGGGAGTGGGACCAGCTACACAGATCTTGCAGAAAGATAGTGTCACAGGAGCAGGAAAGCTTGTTATCTCGGAGTCCAGCTCCACACCTTGTTATCACAGAATCCAGCTCCGCACCTTGTTATCTCGGATTCTCCAGCATCTGCAGTACCTTTTATCTCTCTTGCAGGAAGATAGTGCAGGCTTGTGAGGCATATGGTGAGTTTTATCTGGTCTAACTATCCTCTCATGTCAATATTCATGTCTATCTGTGCTCTTCATTTGAATCAAGTTGGCTGAAATCAGTGGAAACCATAACTACTGGGTCTTCACCATCCATTTCCAAACACCTTCGCTGACAGGGGAGAACTGAAAGGAAACAATGCACAGGAGACAGGCATATCATAGATCCAAGAATCCCTACAGTGTGGAAACAGGCCCTTCGGTCCAACAAGTCCACACCGAACCTCAGAGCATCCCACCCAGACCCATCCCCCGAATCTACACCTCCCTGAACACTACGGGCAATTTAGCATGGCCAATCCACCTAACCTGCACATCTTTGGACTGTGGAAGGAAACCAGAGCGCCCGGAGGAAACCCATGCAGACAGGGGGAGAACGTGCAAACTCCACACCTCAAAATACGTCTGAATATCTGGTCAAGAAGCAGTGATGAATTAAAGAAAATTAAAATCGATTCGTTGTTAATTTCTGGAAATTTGAAAGAAATGTGGAATACTGGAAACTCAACAAGTCAGGTAGCAACTGTGGAGGGAACTGAATGATTAATATTTCACAAAAAAAGGGATTTGTCGACAATGGCAATTTACTGACATTCCCATACATTCCATTTTATTTCCAAAGTTAGGTATGTCTATCGTTGTACGTTTTCGATACTGATGCTATTGTGTTTGACTTCACATTTTCCATTCCCAGGCTTGGCTGTCTATTACCATATTTGCTAGAGCAAACACTATCCTCCCTTTGTAATGCAACCTAAAGACCTGCATACATTTACCACCAATCATTCACACATTTAACTTGATTCCACATGCACTGTAAATTCTTAATTGGAAAGACAGTCGAACAATGGAACTATTAACTGCTTGTGCCTTAGCCACATTTATTTTATGTGAGTGTGTGTCTTGCTTCATGATACTTTACGATAATGTTTAGTATCTCTGGGAAGCACAATAAATTTGTTGAACTCCGAATGAAGACTTTTCTCACTGTTCATACAGCAGCCTAAAAGCTCCACCGAAGCTGTAGGCTTTCTCAGAACAGTTTGAAAGTTGGCACTAAGCCCAAAGCTTTTTCACAAAATAAAAAGCAAAAGAACTGCGGATGCTGTAAATCAAAAACAAAAACAGAAGTTGCTGGAAAAGCTCAGCGGGTCTGGCAGCGTCTGTGAAGGAGAAAACAGAGTTAACGTTTCGGGTCCGGTGACCCTTCCTCAGAACACTGAGGAACAATGCACCCTCCCATGGACGAGCCAAATATCTACCAACACAATCCCCCTACCAGTAAATGGTCTCAAATATCAATATCCCACATCCCGCACCCCTCCCACCCCATCCAACACCCGGACACTCCCCACTCCCGCACCCCCTCCCTCTCCCATCCCTCACCTACTACCACCCCCATCCCGCACCCCCTCACTCACCCCAATCCGGCACCTCCTCCCTCCCCCATCCCACACCTCCTCCCTCCCCTATCCCACACTACCTCCCTCCCCATCCCAGACCTACTATCACCCCCATCCCGCACCACCTCCCTCCCCCATCCCGCACCCCCTCACTCCCCCCAATCCGGCACCTCCTCCCTCCCCCATCCCACACCACCTCCCTCCCCATCCCATACCTACTATCACCCCCATCCCGCACCACCTCCCTCCCTCTTCCCGCACCTACTATCACCCCCATCCCGCACCACCTTCCTCCCCCATCCTGCACCTCCTCCCCTCCCATCCGGCACCTCCTCCCTCCCACATACCGCACCCTCTCCCCCCCCCGCAATCCCGCACACCTCCCTCCCCCATCCCACACCTCC
>JAHRHZ010000056.1:27884135-27915776 GCA_024137785.1 Ginglymostoma cirratum | reverse complement strand
CCCGAAACGTCAAGTTTTCCTGCTCCTATGATGCTGCTTGACCTGCTGTGTTCATCCAGCCCCATGCTTGTTATCTCGGATTCTCCAGCATCTGCAGTACCTTTTATCTCTGAGTAATGGGGTGTGTGAGTTTCAGTGCCAGGGTGTTGCCAGGTATGTAGACCATACGTTCGATAGATGATGGATCCTATCAAACACAAGTTTGATTGTTTTCAACAACTTGCCACTCAGCCTGGACGGCTTTATTCAAAAGCAAGTTTAAAAAGTGATTGCTGGACTTGTGTAGGAGCTGCCGGGTGATATGTGTATGGACTGTTCAAGAAATGACACAAATGACACTGAAACTCATATACCCCATTACTCCTTTGTGTGATAGATAGAACACCTTTTTGGCTTGACAACAGCATCCAGTTTGTGTTGAACACCACTCGTGTTACTACTGCATGGCTTCAGCATTAAACAGCTAAACATTTGAGAGATTTTACATTTCCAGAATAACCTAAGGTAGACTATGCATTTTCCAGGGCCTTCGATGAGTGAGATATGCCCTGTTTCAGCATGGAATTTGCAAAGTGAACAAATGATTCAGGATCTATTTATGAGATTTCCAATAATGACAGTCTTACACCCAGTGGAACCATTGGGATCTCAGTGTGTACATTGACCAGTGAAGTTAGGCTTGCAGCAAACACTAGCAGAGAACACCCTGGCTAATTTCTCACTAGAACATTGAGGGAAGTTGACTTGCCATGGATTGACATTGAGGAGAGTTGATTCTTGTTGGATCAGTTGACTTTTCCATTTCACGAATTGAATCTAAAATGCAGGATGGAACCCAATAAGAAATTACTCTCTGCAGCTATGCTCTCAAATATAGCAAATATATCATTAACATATCAGAAATAAGCAGGGTAGGAGGTTAGGGTGTTATCCAATCAAAGACATGTTTCTCAAGGAATCCAACATAGAATTTTGCAGGAACTAGGAGTCTCTATTTGGGCAAACATGATGTTGTTGAAACTGAATTCAATTGTGTGAGTTGTTCAGTTCATAAGTTTAATGAAGACAAATTCACACAATGGCAGAGGGTCCTCATCACCATGATATAGTGCTGCAGCACGGATGGCCAGGGTTTTTCTGCATGGTTCATTGGTGAACAGGACAGGGATGCCAAACCAGCACATGGACATTGCATTGTTATCAATATGCAAGTCTTGTGTGATCTTCATAAAGGTGAAGGAATCCTTCCCTATTTACATTGAAGCTTAACACTGGCTGTGGCAGTTCATTCAACCATTTGGCCAGCTTACATTTTGCAGAACTGGTCATAGAAAAGGTGGGATGTAAAGGAACATCAGCTTTTGAGCAATCCATGCACATATCACCCAGCAGCTCCTACACAAGTCCAGCAATCACTTTTTAAGTTTGTTTTTGAAAAAGGCTGTCCGGACTGAGCTGCAAGTCCAGTGGATACAAATTTGGGCCTGTCCTTGTGAATACTGTGTACTTTGTGATGTAGTCATGTTTTTTATGGATGCCCATTGCAGTCCCTTTATCAGATTTACTGAGATATATGTCCAGGTTTACTTTGAGACTTCACAGCACTGCCTGACATTCAACTTGCAGATGAAAATCACATAGAATCCCCTGATATACGTGCGCTGGATCAGGGAGTTGCACCCTCAAGGAACCACCTGTCTGCAGTCAGCAAGGGAATTGTGGCATGACAGCCGGAATGGGGGAGTTCAAACTCAGCAGATACCTCTTTCTGTTTAATTTAGGGTGAAGGCACACCAAGATTAAAACCATGTGCAAGGAACAGACTCCACATTTGCACATAGCACACGGTCTGAGAGATTTACTACATGTTTTGAACCATCATTAATCATTTGGCAAATTATTTCTGCTTACATGAGTTTATGGTGCAGTCAGCTATTGAGGCAATATAGCTGCTGAAATGGATTAAATCAAAAAATGAAAGTAATTGTGAATTTCTGACCAAATACAGTGTCGGTCATAGTGTAAATTAGTAACCCCATTGCCATCAACAACTATTACCATCAGTAGCCATTCCTGTGGCAACTACTTGAGTCACCTCCTCAAAAATTTAATCAGGTTCATCAAGCAAGATTGATTGTTAACAAATCCATGTTGCCTCTCTCCGGTGAGCTAATTACTTCCAAATTGTTCAGTTCCCAACCTTAGTTAATGGTTCTGGTAATTCCCTGATATGACATGTTATTCTAAGTGATCTACAATTCCCTGTTTTCTGACTCTTACTTCTTTTAAATAGAGGAATGGCATTAGCCTTCTTCCAACCTAAAGGAAGAGTTCCTGAATCAAGAGAACTTCGAAATGTTACAAAATAAAGCAGAACATACTGGATAAACGCAGCAGCTTGGGCAAGCATTTGAGGACAGAGAAAACACTGGTTTAAAATTAGGAGTTTTCCTTTCAGAAGCGAGAATGAGGAGAATTTTTTTCTCTCAGACGGTTATGTGACTTTGGCACTCTTTGCCTCAGAAGATGGAGGGATGGATTCAAGGAATAGTTCTAAGACATAGGTGGATAGATTCTGGTAGGCAGGAGAGCCAGAAGTAATCACGGCTAGACAGGAACCTAGAGGGGCCAAAGTGAGCAGCCATGATCTCACTGAATGATAGATTTTGGGGAGGGGGTTGTGGGCAGCATGGCGGCTCAGTGGTCAGCACTGCTGCCTCACAGCACCGGAGACCCGGGTTCAATTCCACCCTTGGGTGATTGTTTGTGGGAAGTTTGTACATTTTCCCCGTGTCTGCATGGGTTTTCTCCAGTTTCCTCCCACAGTCCAAAGATGTGCAGGTGAGATGGATTGGCCATGCTAATTTGCCTGTAGTGTTCAGGGCTGTGCAGGCTAGGTAGATTAGCCATGGGAAATGCAGCATTACAGGGATGAGGTGGGTCTGGGCCAGATGGTTTTCGGAGGGTTGGTGTGGACTCAATGGGCCAAATGGCCTGCTTCCACACTGTATGGAATCTATGATTCTACGATAAGGCTCAAGAGTCCAAGTGGTCTATTTCTGCTCCTATTTCATGTGATTGTATAAATGTTTTTGTTAATCCATTTGTCCAATTGGACTCGAAACATTACCCATGCTTCTCTCTCCCTAGACAGCTCCAATACTCTGTCATGCCTCTCAATCACCAAGCACTCAAGTGACTCTAACAAGGGATTTGAACTTTCATGTAGATTGGGATAAATGTACTATCAGCTCAGATTGATGGGCTGCAAATCTTCAGAATTTAGGCAGCAGACTATTGGTTAGGCTAAAATCAGGGATGGAAATAATTCAGAGATAGTAGGAACTGCCGATGCTGGAGAATCTGAGATAACAAGGTGTCCAGCTGGATGAACACAACAGGCCAAGCAGCATCAGAGGAGCAGGAAGGCTGATGTTTTGGGCCTAGACCCGTCTTCAGAAATGGGGGAGGGGAAGGGGGCTCTGAAATAAATAGGGAGAGAGGGGGAGGCGGATAGAAGATGGATAAAGGAGAAGATAGGTGGAGAGGAGACAGACGGGTCAAAGGGGCGGGGTTGGAGCCAATAAAGATGAATGTAGGTGGGGAGTTAGGGAGGGGATAGGTCGGTCCAGGGAGGACGGACAGGTAAAGGAGGCGGGATGAGGTGAGTGGGTAGGAGATGGAGGTGGGGCTTGAGGTGGGAGGAATGGTGAGGGAGGCGGGGACGAGCAGGACTGGTTTTGGGATGCAGTTGGGGGAGGGGAGATTTTGAAGCTTGTGAAGTCCTCATTGATACCCTTGGGCTGCAGGGTTCCCAAGCGAAATATGAGATGCTGTTCCTGCAGCTTTCAGGCGGCATCATTGTGGCAATGCAGGAAGCCCAGAATGGATACGTCGTCCAAGGAGTGGGAGGGGAAGTTGAAATGGTTCGCGACTGGGAGGTGCAGTTGTTTGTTGCGAACTGAGCGCAGGTGTTCCGCAAAGCGGACCCCAAGCCTCCACTTGGTTTCTTCGATGTAGAGGAGGCCACAACGGGAACAACGGATACAGTATACCACATTAGCAGATGTGCAGGTGAACATCTGCTTGATGTGGAAGGTCTTCTTGGAGCCTGGGATGGGGGTGAGGGGGGAGGTGTAGGGGCATGTGTAGCACTTGATCTGGTTGCAGGGAAAAGTGCCAGGGGTGGTGGAGCTGGAGGGGAGTGTAGAGCAGACAAGGGAGTTGCGGCGAGAGTGGTCCCTCCAGAAAGCAGATAAGGGTGGAGAGGGAAAAATGTCTTTGGTGGTGGGGTGAGATTGCAGGTGGCGGAAGTGCCGGAGGATGATGTGTTGGATCCGGAGGTTGGTGAGGTGGTACGTGAGGGCGAGGCGGATTCTGTTTTGGTTGTTATTGTGGGTAGGGGGTGTGAGGGATGAGTTGCTGGAAATGCAAGAGACATGGTCGATGGCGTTCTCGACCACTGAGGAGGGGAATGTTGCGGTCCTTGAAAAACGAGGACATCTGGGATGTCCGGGAGTGGAATGCTTCATCTCGGGAGCAGATGTGGCGGAGGCGAAGGAATTGGGAATAGGGGATGGCCTTTTTGCAGGAAGGTGGGTGAGAGGAGGTGTATTCTAGGTAGCTGAGGGAGTCGGTAGGCTTGAAATGGATATCGGTTTCCAGGTGGATGCCAGAGATGGAGACAGAGTGGTCCAGGAAGGAGAGAGAGGTATCAGAGATGGTCCAGGTGAACTTCAGGTTGGGGTGGAAGATGTTGGTGAAGTGGATGAACTGTTCGAGCTCCTCGTGGGAGCACGAGGCGGCGCCGATACAGTCATCAATGTAATGGAGGAAGAGGTGGGGTTTAGGGCCAGTGTAGGTACGGAAGAGGGATTGTTCCACGTAACCTACAAAGAGGCAGGCATAGCTTGGGCCCATGCAGGTACCCATGGCCACCCGCTTTGTCTGTAGGAAGTGGGAAGAATTGAAAGAGAAATTGTTGAGGGTGAGGAAGAGTCCGGGTAAGTGGATGAGGCTGTCAGTAGAGGGGGACTGGTTGTGCCTGCGGGACAGGAGGAAGCGGAGGGCCTTTAGGCCATCTGCATGGGGAATGCAGGTGTACAGGTACTGGACCTCCATGGTAAAGATGGGGTGTTGGGGACCGGGGAATTGGAAGTTTTGGAGGAGGTGGAGGGCGTGGGCAGTGTCACGGACGTAGGTAGGGAGTTCCTGGACCAAGGAGGAGAAGATGGAGTCAAGATAGGTGGAGATAAGTTTGGTGGGGCAGGAGCAAGCAGAGACAATGGGTCGACTAGGGCAGTCAAGTTTGTGGATTTTGGGAAGGAGATAGAAGCGGGCGGTGCGGGGTTGG
Organism: Ginglymostoma cirratum; assembly: GCA_024137785.1. Taxonomy (NCBI): domain Eukaryota; kingdom Metazoa; phylum Chordata; class Chondrichthyes; order Orectolobiformes; family Ginglymostomatidae; genus Ginglymostoma; species Ginglymostoma cirratum. Next base: position 27,910,423 of record JAHRHZ010000056.1, on the reverse strand, counting down.
GGAATGATGAGGTTAGAGGCTGTGGGTGGGATGTCACCTGAAGTGATGAGATGGTGAATGACTTGGGAGATAATGGTTTGGTGGTTGGGGCTGTGATCATGATCAAAGTGGTGGTAGGAGGAGGTGTCAGAGAGTTGGCGCTTGGCCTTGGCGATGTAGAGGTCAGTGCCCCATACTACAACTGCGCCTCCCTTGTCTGCTTGTTTTATGGTGAGGTTGGGCACGTACCACCCCACCACACCCAGCACCTTTCCCTGCAACCGCAGGAAGTGCTACACCTGCCCCTACACCTCCCCCTTCACCCACATCCCAGGCCCCAAGAAGACCGTCCGCATCAAACAGATGTTCACCTGCACATCTGCTAGTGTGGAATACTGTATCCGCTGTTCCCATTGTGGCCTCCTCTACATCATGGAAACCAAGCGGATGCTTGGGGACCGCTTTGGCGAACACCTATGCTCGGATCGCAACAAACAACTGCACCTCCCAGTCATGAACCATTTCAACTCCCCCTTCTACTCCTTGGACAACATGTCCATCCTGGGCTTCCTGCATTGCCACAATGATGCCACCCAAAAGCTGCAGGAACAGCATCTCATATTTCGCTTGGGAACGCTGCATCAATGTGGACTTCACAAGCTTCAAAATCTCCCCTCCCCCAACTGCATCCCAAAACCAGGCCAGCTCGTCCCCGCCTCCCTCACCATTCCTCCCACCTCAAGCCCCACCCCCATCTCCTACCCACTCACCTCATCCTGCCTCCTTGACCTGTCAGTCCTCCCTGGACTGAGCTATCCCCTCCCTAACTCCCCACCTACATTCACCTTTATTGGCTCCAACCCCGCCTCTTTGACCTGTCTGTCTCCTCTCCACCTATCTTCTCCTTTATCCATCTTCTATCCGCCTCCCCCTCTCTCCCTATTTATTTCAGAATCCCCTTCCCCTCCCCCATTTCTGAAGAATGGTCTCGACCCGAAACATTAGCGTTCCTGCTCCTCCGATGCTGTTGTGTTCATCCAGCTGTACACCTTGTTATCTCAGATTCTCCAGCATCGGCAGTTCCTACTGTCTCTGTAACAATTTTAATCCCACTGCGAAGCATCTTCTAAGGATGCCTACCTTGAAGAAGTTACTCTCCTCCCTCCAGAAAGACCTCAGTGAATCTCTCCCACTGCAACCCTCCTGTAATCTCTTCAGCCCTGAAACTGCTTGACCATGTCCTGAAGCAAACCAGGTATGACAGTCACATTTCCTTTCTCAGTACCTGCCTATGGAACCAGATCATCCCCAACGGACTGCAGTCTACATTCAGGCCATTTCCAATTTAGCCCCAACCGCGACGACCACGAAGTACAGAACATTCAGATCATCCAAAAACATTTCTCTCTGCGACTCCTCAAACACACACTCGCTGCAATGTGCCAGCATCTCCAGATACTCCAATTAAGCCTACCCCAGCTCAGAGCCTCCCTCTCCCAGACCTCCAAAGGACCTCTCCTGTTTTTAATTCTTCGTAGGATCCACAACCTGAACTTACAATTCTACTCGGCTTTATGGGACACTAAAAACCGAAAGTACTTTAAACTTACTGGTGCCTGCTACCCTACCCAAGACCTTCCGCACCATGTGCCTGCCGCCATTGACCATGTGGCCACCTTCGGAGCACCAATGGTTTCCATGGATGACATCACATCCGCTGCCGCCCGTTTGCCACTTCCTGTACAGCCAACGCCATCGACACCGCTGCTGATGTTGCCGCCTCCATTTCCGAGGCCAACACAGACATCGAGGACACCGCTGCCTCCAACATCCTATGTCGCTCCGCCCACTGCCGAGGTCGCTCCGCCCACCACCTCCACAGCCAGCAGCTCCAGATGAGACAGTAGCACCCAGCCCTGCCAGGTCTTCACCATCCCCCCTGACCCCTTTACTGAGGACGAACGGTCAATCCTCGTAAAGGGCTCACCTTTGTCCCCCTCCACCGAAACATCGACAAATACAACTCACATTTGGACATTGAACAGTTATTCCGCTGCCTCCGCCTCTGCGCTTAATTCTTTAACCGTGAGCCCAACTCCCCCCCGCCAATGACCCCTTCTCACATCTCCAACACACCCCCTCCTCCTGGACACCACCCCAAGTCCTCCTACCCTCCCTCGACCTCTTCATCTCTAACTGCCTTCGAGACATCAATCCCTTCAACCATTCCACCCCCCTCACCCACTCCAACCTCTCCCCCACAGAACATGCAGCGCTCCGCTCCCTCCGCTCCAATCCCAACCTCACCATAAAACCCGCAGACAAGGAAGGTGCAGTTGTAGTATGGCGCACTGACCTCTACATCACCAAGGCCAGACGCCAACTCTCCGACACCTCCTACTGCCCCCTTGATCATGACCCCCACCCCCGACCACCAAACATCATCTCCCAAACCACCCACAATCTCATCACTTCAGGTGACCTCCCACCCACAGCCTCTAACCTCATCATTCCCCAACCCTGCACCACCCGTTTCTATCTAATTCCCAAAATCCACAAACCTGAATGCCCTGGTCGATACATTGTCCCCGCCTGCTTCTGCCCCACCGAACTTATCACCACCTATCTTGACTCCATCTTCTCCTCCTTGGTCCAGGAACTCCTTACCTACGTCCGTGACACCACCCACGCCCTCCACATCCTCCAGAACTTCCAATTCCCTGGTCCCCAACACCCCATCTTTACCATGGACGTCCAGTCCCAATGTACCTGCATTCCCCATGCAGATGGCCTAAAGGCCCTGCGCTTCTTCCTGTCCCGCAGGCCCGACCAGTCCCCCTCCACTGACAGCCTCATCCGCTTGGCCGAACTCTTCCTCACCCTCAACAACTTCTCTTTCAATTCCTCCCACTTCCTACAGACAAAAGGGGTGGCCATGGGTACCCGCATGGGCCCAAGCTATCCTGCCTCTTTGTAGGATACGTGGAACAATCCCTCTTCCGTACCTACACTGGCCCTAAACCCCACCTCTTCCTCCGTTACATTGATGACTATATCGGCGCCGCCTCGTGCTCCCATGAGGAGCTTGAACAGTTCATCCACTTCACCAACACCTTCCACCCCAACCTTAATTTCACCTGGACCATCCCTAATACCTCTCTCTCCTTCCTGGACCTCTCTGTCTCCATCTCTGGCATCCACCTGGAAACCGATATCCATTTCAAGCCTACCGACTTCCACAGCTACCTAGAATACACCTCCTCTCACCCACCTTCCTGCAAAAAGGCCATCCCCTATTCCCAATTCCGTCGCCTCCGCCACATCTGCTCCTGAGATGAGGCATTCCACTCCTGGACATCCCAGATGTCCTCGTTTTTCAAGGAACGCAACTTCCCCTCCACAGTGGTTGAAAATGCCCTCGACCGTGTCTCTTGCATTTCCCACAACTCATCCCTCACACCCCCTACCCACAATAACAACCAAAACAGAATGGCCCTCGTCCTCACATACCACCCCACCAACCTCCGGATCCAACGCATCATCCTCCAACACTTTCGCCATCTGCAATCTGACCTCACTACCAAAGATATTTTTCCCTCCCCACTCTTATCTGCATTCTGGAGGGACCACTCTCTCCATGACTCCCTTGTCCGCTCCACACTCCCCTCCAGCCCCACCACCCCCGACACTTTACCCTGCAACCGGATCAAGTGCTACACCTGCCCCTACACCTCCCCCCTCACCCACATCCCAGGCCCCAGGAAGGCCTTCCACATCAAACAGATGTTCACCTGCACATCTGCTAATGTGGTATACTGTATCCACTGTTCCCATTGTGGCCTCCTCTACATCGGAGAAACCAAGCGGAGGCTCGGGGACCGCTTTGCGGAACACTTACGCTCGGATCGCAACAAACAACTACACCTCCAGTCGCAAACCATTTCAACTCCCCCTCCCACTCCTTGGATGACATGTCCATCCTGGGCCTCCTGCAGTGCCACAATGATGCCACCTGAAAGTTGCAGGAACAGCACATCATATTTTGCTTGGGAGCCCTGCAGCCCAAGGGTATCAATGTGGACTTCACAAGCTTCAAAATCTCCCCTCCCCCTACCGTATCCCAAAACCAGTCCTGCTCGTCCCCGCTTCCCTAACCTGTCCTGCCTCCCACCTCAAGCCCCACCCCCATCTCCTACCCACTAACCTCATCCTGCCTTCTTGACCTGTCCGTCCTCCCTGGACTGACCTATCCCCTCCCTAACTCCCCACCTACATTCACCTTTACCGGGTCCAACCCCGCCTTCTTGACCTGTCTGTCTCCTCTCCACCTATCTTCTCCTCTATCCATCTTCTATCCGCCTCCCCCTCTCTCCCTATTTATTTCAGCGCCCCCTTCCCCTCCCCCATTTCTGAAGAAGTGTCTAGGCCCGAAACATCAGCCTTCCTGCTTCTCTGATGCTGTTTCGCCTGCTGTGTTCATCCAGCTCTACACCTTGTTACCATGGAAATAATTCATCTTCGTGATAAGTGAACATGGCCTCAGCAGCTCAACTCAGACTCATGTGATGTCAAAATTGCAATGGCACTTTCGTCGGTACCTACTAGTTGCATCATGTGTTCTATACCAGCCAAGGCACAATCAATTAACACTTGGTTCACAATTCAGTAACATCATCAAGAAGTTACAGCCCAAAGATTCCAATATCTGGCTCATCAGAGACCAGGAGTGCGATGGAAGATGCATGTTGGCTCTCTGTGGACATCCTGACATATAAACATGTGTGGAAATTGGCCAGGAAGCTTAAACTTCCAATGAGCAGTTCTCCAGTTCCCAGATCCCAGCACAAATGTCTCTGACTTTGAGCTAGAATTGAAGGCTTGGGCTAGATTCATGCAGTACTTAACTGGATAGTCATCCAGAATAGATTAGATAGTTTGAAACCAGATCTAACACTGTAGTACCCTTGGTCACTTCTTAACCAACCCAGCAACCAGCCCCCTTGACTACCTGACCAAACCTGACTAAACCCAATGAGCTCCCAACCCAACTTACGTCGAATTGGATCATTTCATCTAGTATTTCACAATCGTCCACCCTGATGCCTATACTTGCATCACCCTTTTCCTTTGTAAAGCCCAATGCAAAATATTTATTAAGGACAGTGCTCATGATTTCCGGTCATGGTCTGTGGTCCCTAATGGGCTTTAACCTGTCCCTAGTTATTGTCTTGCTCTGTATATGTTTCAAAAAACCCCTTTAAGTGTTCCTTTATTCAGTCAATGTTTTCTCACATACTCTCTTTGTCTTCCTAATTTCCTTTGTAAGCCCCCCAACAACCCACCCTCCACACCTTTTATGTTACTTTGCTGTATTGAGCCCTTGGTATCTGCCATAAGCTTCACTTATTTTCTTAATCTTAGCCTTTATGTCCCTTCACACCCAGGGTTCTCTGGTCTTGGTCCCAGCCTTTGTCTTTATGGGAACAGATTTGCCTAATTTTCTTGCTATTTCCTCCTTGAATGCCTCCCACTGTTCTGACAGTTTTATCTGCAGGTAGCTGTTCCCAGTCCGCTTGAGATAAATTGTATCTTATCTTAGCAAAATTAGCCTATCCCCAGTTTAAAACTTAAATTCCCAGCCTATCCCTATCCCTTCCCCAATTATCTTAAATCTAGCTGAGTTATGGTCACTATCTCCTAAATGCTCCCATATTGATACACCATCCACTTGCCCGGGTTTATGTTCGAATATTAGGACCAGAACTGCCCTCTCTCTCTCTCACTGGTCTTTCTGAGCGCTGGCCGATATACGTCCTCCCGGATGCAATTTAAGAATTTTGTTCCCTCCCTACCTTGCATACTAAAACATTCTCCAATTGATAATTGGGTAATTGAAATGCCCAACTATTACTGATATATTAGCCTTAGACTTCTCTGAAATCTGATTACATACTTGAACTTCTATTTCTCCCTGACTGGAGCATATAGGACGCACCCATCAGCCCCTTTTATGTTTTTTCAGTTGTACCCAAATGGCTTCATTTGATGACTCTTCCAAGAATTTATTGCTCCTCACTGCTATAATTGATTCCTTGATCAATACTGTACCAGCCCCTAAAACATTTTTATCCCTTTCTCTACCTAGGTTGAATATCCTTAGAACCAGGAATGTTGAGTGCTAATTCTGCCCATCTTTCAGCCAAGTCTCAGTCACAGCTATTATAACATTCTTCCACGTGTGTATCTGTGCCGTCAGCTCAACTATCTTATTCCTCAGGCTCCTTGCAATAAAATATATTGCTACGTGCTCCACTTAACTTTGCCAAACTCACTTTTTTCTTCTCGAACATTGATTGTTATTGGGCCCTCACTTACGCAGTTATGTGGGGAATACTCCAACACACTCCTGACTTGTGCCTTGTAGATGGTGGACAGGCTTTGGGGAGTCAGGAAGTAGCTCACTTGCTGCAGGATCTACTCTTGAGTCCAGTTCAATTTCTGGTCAATGATAACCCCCAGAATGTTGATAGTGGAGGATTTAGTGATGGGAACTGCAGTGATTGCAATGAGGTCAGACAGGTGGATCTCACAGAAAATGAACCCCTGATTAGAGGTGTTAATCTGGTCCAATAAGGGAGTGTCAGACGTCCCGTTCACTCTGAGAGCTCGCTGTAAGGGAATTGGATCAGTGTCAAGGACTCTCCACACATAAATAAAGGGTGACTTGGTGATGGGATACTGGTCTCTGGGGAGTCATTTCAGTGGCACTGAAAGAAAAACACACTTCTGAAGAAATTCACTCTCTTTGAGTTGGGGTAAGTGTTTCTGGCATCATGCTGTTATTTGAGAAGCTTGACTCATTCAATCCTCCCATTGAAGGCTGGGCTCAGTATGTGTTATTTTCTCCAGGCAAATGAAATTGGGGCAGATGAAAAGCAATGAGTAATTCTCCTGACAGCTTGTGGATCCACAGCTTTTTCAGTTATTAGGAGTCTAACTTTTCCTGAGGCATCATATACTAAAACCTTTCAAGAGTTGGCGGATATAGTTAAGGGATATTACAACCCCAAGACTCTTCTAACTCTGAGATGCCATTGGTTTTACTCTGCAATTTGACAACCAGGGGAATCCGTATCTGGATTTTTGACTACTTTAGGATGACTGGCAGAGGCAATGTTACTTTGGTTTAACCCTTAATGAGATGCAGAGAGATATGTATGTAAGTTTAAGATGTCACCATGGAAAAGTGCCGACTAACTGAAGCCCAACTGGACTTCAAACAGGGACTACAACTGGCTTTGTCATTGGAAAAAGCTGCAAGTGGAGCATATGAGTTACAGGTTATGCCGAAAGAAGTGGACACCCCTCACCAGGCCGACTGAGGCTGGGAAAACCACATGAGTGAAGGCAATTGCATAGCCTCACTCAGAACATATCTTGGGCTACTCTAGGTCAGTCCACAGCAAAACTCCAAAACAAAACCAAGCCTCGACCAAACGGTTAAAATTTTCTTCAGGATCCAAATTGGCAAGCCATTACAGTTGCTGCCAGTACATGGACCTGAGACAGCAAGAGAAACCCACTAGGCCTAAACTGAGTAAGAGAACTCATAAACCAGTATCCAGCAGAGCTACGAATGGGGACAAGTCTCCGCACGAGGTTAAGTCTGATCTTTCCGGATGTGGTGGGGAGGGTGAAATGGCATCAGAACCGAGAGAGGCAGTTTACATCAGGGGTCAAAGTTTGGTGTACGAACCATGGGAAAGGCCCTACATGGGTAAGCGGCATGGTCAATGGAAGGTCAGGTCCAGGGAAGTAGGGACACTCCTGAACAAGGATATGGACCATGTGAAAGCTGCAAACTCGCAAATGGTGCGGGAGCAAAACATGCCTAGCTCCTCAACTGCCTGTCTGACTGTTCCAGAACCCGTGAGTTCTCCCTTTCCGTCAAGCATTGAAGATACCTCAGAATCTGAAATGGACACAGCCAATCTCACTGCCTCGACATCTTTGCCGCCTGAAGAGGAGAATGAACTTCTTCTGAGATGCTTCGGGTGCAAGAGGTGACCTACTGTGCGTTACATGCTGCCTGTATCATAGGCAGAGTTGAAGGAACCTGGCCTGGTGCTAAAGTGCCTCAGGAGGAGCTACATAAAAATAAGTGGCCTGTGTCCTTGCACTCAGAGGGGGAGGGATTAATGATTGTAAAAAGGTCAGCCAAGTGGATCTCATAGAGTATGAGTTCCCTGATTGGTCCAGTCAGGTAGCCCTGACTGACAGATAAGAACAGAGGTGTCAGACATCCTGCTCTCGCTGAGAACTGGCTCTGAGGAGTTGGATCAGTGTTAAGGACTCTCCACGTGTAAATAATGGGTGACAGGAAATTGGCATCTGCAGAGTTATTTTAGTAACGCCATTGAATATCAAGGCACTGTTGTTAGGTTATCTCTTATTGGAGATGATCAGTGCCTGGCATTTATGTGACCTGATTGTCATTTGCCATTTAATTGGCCAAGACTGGATATTATCCAAATCTTGCTGCATCTGAACATGGACTGCTTCAGAGACCAAGGAGTCATGAATGGTGCTGAATATAGCCTTCAGCAAACATCCCCACTTCTGATCTTATGATTGATTCCAACAGGCTCAGCCGCCTTTCTTTGTGGCTGGTCTGACTCCAAATAGCAGAACTTTTCCCCCTGATTCACATTGACTCCAGTTTTGCAAGGGCTCCTCAATGCCACACTTGGTCAAAACCTGTTCGGGTATCAAGGGCTGTCAGTCTCACCTCCCATCTAGAGTTAAGCTGTTTTGTTCTCGTTTGAGCCATGGATGGCAGATCCTATCAAACAGCATGTCCTTTTGGCTGTTCACAGCAAGCAAGGCACTGACCATATCCATCAGCTCTTCCATATAAACATCAATACAGGGTCTAAGATTAAACATGATTCTGTGTTTTTTGACAGAATATGCTAAATAATCCTGAGTGTGCTAGGAATTGCAATGAAAACCAATTAAATATTGTTGTCAGGCTTGCAGTGCGGCAAACCTGCTGATATTTGCAGCTACACATGCTCATTACATCACCCTGTTCTTTTCAGACAGGAAGAGTATGTACACACATTGCATTCATTTCAACTTAACAGAACAGGTGACAGCCCAGTCTCTGGTCCATTCCCTAGGGCAATGGCGTGACCCAATCAGAATCCGCTTGGGAGATCCAGTGCCACGGAAAATGCACGAGGTGTATGATGATCGACAGTTTGACTCTGGTTTGCCAACAAATCAAGTTGTTCTTCTTGTAGAGCGTAAAAATGATTTCCCCTTACATTGAGAAAATGAAGATGAGCACAAAACTAAAACTTCTGATAATATGTGTTTTTTTTTTAGCAATAGTCAAGTTCCCTACCACCAAACCAATGGAGAGATCAAGGCATAACCAAGCACAATGAAATATTAAATAATATCAGCTTTTGTACTTACTGGGCAGACTAATGGAATGTACTTGTTTAAAAAATTTCTAAAGTAAAAAAATTTAAGACAGAAAGAGAAATTAATTCATAATTAAACTTGGAGAATGTTAAGTTTTTGTTCTAAATGGATTGTATCCTTATATATTAGAAGCTGTTAGGGAGAAATAGCTGAGGCATTTTTGCACATATATTTACACATAAAAAATATTAGAAAAGGGAACAGTGTGAGAGAATTGGCAGATAACTAGTGTTACTTGTACATTTGAAAAGAGAGAAAAATTCAGGAAACTGTAGGCAAGTGTGTGAAACAGCAGCAGCAGATTTACTCTATATCTAATCGTACTGTACCTACCTTACAATGATGCCCTGTCAAGGTAACAGTACTCTGGAACAAAAGCTATGGTGTTCCTCTCCTAGGTGTGTTTGATGGGGACAGTGTAACAGAAGCTTTGTTTTCATTCAAAAGAGTAGAGGAGGCTTTACTTTGTATCTAACTCCACATTGTATCTGCTCGCACTAAACTGCCTGCATTAAAAAGGACAGGTACAGCACAGTGTTAGATATGGACTAAAACTCCCTCTCCACTGTCCCCATCAAACACCGGCCCCAGAGAGGTACAGCACCATGGTAACTACAGAGTAAAGCTCACTCTCCACTGCCAACTGGAAAAAACACCCTCAAGATGGGGCCGGCATGAGATTAAAGTTCCCTTTACATTGTTCTCATCAAATACCCCCTGGAAATGTTTAATGGGGACAGCGTTGAGGAAGCTGTAATAGCAGATTAAAAGAGTAGAGGAGGCTGCACTTTCAATTTAAAAGAGTAGAGCGAGCTTCAGTCAGTATTTAACACTGTGCTGTCCCTGTCCTGAGAGTGTGTGATGGCAACAGTGTGGAGAGAGCTTTACTCTATATCTAACCCTGTGCTATCCCTGTCCAGGAGTGTTTGATGGAGACACTCTGGAGGGGGCTTTACTTTGTATCCAGACCTGTGCTGTTCCTGTTGCAGGTGTGTTTGATGATGACAGCGTAGAGGGAGTTTTACTCTGTATCTAACGCCGCGCTGCCACTGCCCTAGGATTGTTTGAAGTTCAGAATTCACACAGCAGACACCTTCAAGATACATTAGGTGTGATGGCTCATTCTGCCTGTGTGGTAATACAATTGACTCCTAATGTTGATGTGCATTAGCTTTTGTGTGAGCTTTTCCACAAATAATGCATTGAATGATTTGTTCATGACAGATAAGTGAGCAATGATTTAAAACAAAAGAACTGCCGATGCTGGAGATCTGAAACAATAACAGAAATTGTTGGAGAAACTCAGCAGGTCTGGCAGCATCTGTGGGAAGAAAGCAGAATTAACATTTCGGGGGTTCAGTGACTCTTCATCAGAACTGATAATGGGCATTGCCCAGGTTGGGCTGGTTCTTTTCCTGGGTAATTGTTGTGGACTCCTCAAAATAACCCATGAGAAGGAGCAGAAAGAGTTTCACTCTACACGGAGCTTCGAGATAGGGATTGAAAACGTACATTGTTTATTCTGCAGCTCAGGCTTGGAAATGTAGCACAACATTTGTATCTTTGAGCCTGGCTGTTCAATATTCTTAAGATCCCTGCACACACATACACAATTCACAGGCTTGAAGGCATAAGTCAAACAGTAAAGAAGATCAAGGCTTTCCATAATCCAGCCTCTTTATTTCTATTTAAACTTCTAATGATTAATTAGCTCTTTTGATGTGGAAGGGAATCTCTGCATTGCAGGTCAGGAGTCCTCATGGTCCTAATGATCCTCAGAGGTATCCACCTCAAAAGTAATCAGGGATTACTTTGACTTAATGAGATTATGTGAAATGATAATGAATTACTGGACGGTTTTACATTTCTCTCCACCTTTATTTCCATTCAATTAATAGGATACAAACATCAGTGGAGATGTAAAATGGGCATCTGCTCACTGTTGCACAAAGCTGAGATCCACAACACTGAGCTCTGTGCATTCACCTCAAACGTTTTTTTGTGAGGTTTTGTACTCTGCAAGCTGGAGACTACAGCTGGCAATACAGCACATTGTATTGGAGCAGCAGTTCTAGGCAATTCTGCCCTCCAGGCAATTTGAGATATTTTAATAACACCAAATACAGCCACCAGAGCCTGTATACATACAGATGGTGCCTGAGACCTCAGGCAGTCACAACAGGAACTCAGTTTCCAGTAACAGTCTGTGCATATATGGATGATGTCAGCGCCAATATATTTTATTGAACAGTTCAAAGTTATAGCATCATAAAGTCATAGATGCAAACGGCACGGAAACAGACCATTGGGTCCAACTCGTCTGCACCACCCAGGTATACTAAAGTGATCTCATCCCATTTGTCAGCATTTGGCCCAATCCATCTAAAACTTTCCCATTCATGTACCCATCCAGATGCCTCTGCAAAGTTGCAATTGTACCCACTTCTGCCACCTCTATGGCAGCTCGTTCCATACATGCACCACCCTCTGTGTGGAAAAAGTTATACCTCTTAGGTCCTTTTTAAATCTTTCCCCTCTCATCTTAAACCTACATCTTCTAGTTTTAGACTCCCCCACCCTAGGAAAAAGACCTTGGCTGTTCACCCTATCCCTGCCCCTCATAATTTTATAAACCTCTATAAGGTCATCACTCAGACTCTGATGCTTTAGGGAAAAAGCCTCAGCCTATTACTGGGGCTATTTTCCCTGGAGCATCAAAGGCTGAGGGGTGACCTTATACAAGTTTATAAGATCATGAGGGGCATGGATAGGGTGAATAGACAAAGTCTTTTCCCCAGGGTAGGGGGGCCCAAAACTAGAGGGCATAGGTTTAAGGTGAGAGTGGAAAGATTTTTAAGAGACCTAAGGGGCAACTTTTTCACGTGTGGAATGAGCTGCCAGAGGAGGTGGAGGCTGGTACAATCACAACTTATCTGGATGGGTAAATGAATAGGAAGGGTTTAGAGGGATACAGGCCAAATGCTGGCAAATAGGACTAGATTTATCCAGGAAAACTGGTCAGCATTGACGGGTTGTACTGAAGTGTCTGTTTCCGTGCTGTACATCTCCATGAATCTATGACTCTATGACTCTATTAAGCCTCTCCCTTTTAACACAAACCTCCAGTCCCAGCAAAATCCTTGTAAGTCTTATCTTCACTCTCTAAATTTTAACATCGTTCCTTTAGAAAGGTGACCAGATTGTACGCGGTATTCCAAAAGTGGTCTCATCAATATCCTGTACAGCCACAATATGATGTCCAAACTCCTATAATCAATGTTATGACCAATGAAGGCAAACATGCCAAATGCCTTCTTCACCACGCTGTCAATCTATCATTCCACTTTCAGGGAACTGTGAGCCTGCATCCCAGGCCTCCAGTCAGGAAAGCAACCCTCTACCGCAACCCTCTGTCTCCCACCTTCCAGCCAATTTTTGTATCCAATCGGCTAGCTCCCCTGGATCCCATGTGATCTAATCTTACTAATCAGTCAACCATGTGGTAGACCTTGTTGAATGCTTTGCTGGGGTCCAGATTAACAATGCTTTGCTTTCATCCATCTTCTTTGTCACCTCTTCAAAAAACTCAAACAAGTGACATAATTTCCCACACATAAAGCTATGTTGTCTATCCCTAATCAATCCTTGCCTTTCCAAATACATGTAAATCTTGTCCCTCAGAATCCGCTCCAACAACTTACCCACAACTAATGTAAGGCTCACCGGTCTTTGGTTCCCTGGCTTTTCCTTACAGCCTGTCTCAAGTAGTGGCACCCCATTAGCCAACCTCCAGTCTCAATTTTTTTTAAATTCATTCATAAGATGTGGGCATCACTGACTAGGACAGCATTTACTAACCATCACTAATTGCCCAGAGCGTAGTTAAGAGTCAACCACATTTCTGTGGGTCAGGAATTACATGTAAGCCAGACCTGGTAAGGATGACAGATTTCCTTCCTTGAAAGACAGCAATGATTCAGATGGGTTTTCACAACAGTTTGACAATGGTGCTCATTGGACCAGCTTTTTATTTGAATGTAAATTTCACCATCTGCCATGGTGGGGTTCAAACCCCTGCCCCCAGAACACGAGCCTGGGTTTCTGGATCACTCATCCAGTGACTTTACCATTACACTATCACTTTTCCCATGTTGCTCCAGATGATTCTGTTTCCATTTTGCTGTGGCCCGTAATTACTTTGCCCACCAGCTAAAGCTAAAAACACCTTAAATTGGTGACCTGTCAAATTTTAAAAAAGAAAGCTCACCATTATTCTTATATATTTCTTACAACCATTCTTTGCTTCTATTTGCTGTAGCAACTTATCAAAGGCTGTTGTGAATTGTAATCAAGCTGTTGGTTAGTGCTTTCAGTGGAATGGTTACACTGACAATACAATTTTTAAAGGTTCCATACATTAAGTAAAAACTGCCTTTGATAAATTGTTTCATCACAAAGAGGCGAGGAACGATTGAATTTAAATATATGGTGCCTGCCAGAAGTGCAGAAATAATTGATTCATTTTTGTCACCCTGTCCTGTGAATATACGGACAGCACCACCTTTGAGACATGCAGTAGTCATAGTTTCATACTGCAGTACCTTTTATCTCTGATACAATTTTAACCCCACTGCGAAGCCTATCCAGCCCCATGCTTGTTATCTCGGATTCTCCAGCATCTGCAGTACCTTTTATCTCTGATATAGTTTCATAGTGTCACTGTTTCATAGTGACATAACACTACAGTGCTGTTTTTCTGCACATGCACGATCATTGCACCACCAAGCAGTGGTGTGGACAATAACCACAGCCTTTAAAACCGCTTTCATGGGATGTGCGTGTCATTGACAAGTTCAACATTTGTTACCCACCCCTAAATGCCCTGAAGAAGGTGGTGCTGAGCTGTCTTCTTGAACTACTGCAGTCCATGAGGTGTAAGTGCATCCAGAATGCTGTTGGGCAGGGAGTTTCAGGATATCTACCCAGTGACAGCGAAGGAAGAGTGATATATTTCCCATTCAGGATGGCAAGAGGCTTAGGGAGAACCCAGAAGGTGGTGCCCTTGCCCTTCAAGATGGTAAGGGTCACAGATTTGGAAGATTCTGCCTAGAGAGCCTTGGCAAATTGTGACAGTGCACTTTGCAGATGGCACACGCTGCCACTGTGTGATGGTGTTGGAGGGAATGATTGTTTAAGGATTTGAACTGGCTGCTTTGTCTTAGATGGTATTGAGCTTCTTGAGTGTCCTTGGACTTGTGTTCATCCAGGCAAGTGGAGAGTATTACATCACATCCTGACTTCGAATGTCAAGGGAAATTATTTAGATTCTCTCTTGTTGGAGATGGCACTTGTGTGGCATAAATGTTACTTGCCACTCATTAACCATTGTCTGAATGTTGTCCAGGTCTTGTCTTTTGCAGAAGTGGATCTTAGGAGTCGGGAATGGCATGGAACATAATGCAATCAGTGAACATCCCCACTTCTGACCTTATGATGGAGGGAAGATCATTGATGAAGCGGTTGAAGATGGTGGGACTGAAGACACTACCCTGAGGAACACCTGAAAAGGTGTCCTGGAGTTGAAATGATTGACCTCCAACAACCACAACCATCTCCTTATGTGTTGGGTAGATCAGAGTTGGACTTCCTGAATACATCGTCCAGAATGCTGTGCTCAAACAGTGAAATGGGATATTGCCGAAACACTTTCTCTCATCTCCAAATCTACAATGTTGCAATTGTTCTCAGAGTGCTCATTATTGTCTGTTTCACCCTAGTACTATCTTGGCATGGTCAGACTACATGCCCTATATTCAGTTCATAGAAATTGGGCCCACGGAAATAAAGAGCATGGCAGCTCAGTGGTTAGCACTGCTTCCTCACAGCACCAGGGACCCAGGTTCAATTCCAGCCTCAGGTGACTCTCTGTGTTGTGTTTGCACGTTCTCCGTGCATCTGTGTGGGTTTCCTCCGGGTGCTCCAGTTTCCTCCCACAGTCCAAAGATATGTAGGTTAGGTGGATTGGCTATTGGAAATGCAGGGTTATAGGGATAGGGTGGATCTGGGTGGGATGCTGTTCAGTGAGTTGGTATGGATTTGATGGGCTCAATGGCCTGCTTCCACACTGTAGGGGTTCTATAACTCAAAATCGCTGATTAAGGAATGAAAGTCAGAAAGACTACTACACACAACTGGTTTCTTCCACAAACTGGAATGTTGCCAGATCAGCTGTTAATTATTTTTAAATGTCTCTATTGAAATCTATTAATGAAATAGAGCAGAAGGAGGTCTGTGAAATGAGGTCACAGATCAGCCAAGATCTTACCAAATGATGGAAAAGGGTCGAGGGACCAGAGGGCCTACTCCTTCTCCTTTCCTTACAGTTTCATTCCAAATTTTAATCTCCCATATTTGGAAGTCCTACTATTAGCTGCAGAACATAAGAACCAGAAGTAGGAGTAGGCCATCCAGCCCTTCGAGCCCATTCAATAAGATCATGGCTGATCTTTTCGTGGCCTCAGCTCCACTTACCCACCCTCTCACCATAATCATTAATTCCTTTACTGTTCAAAGAATTACCTAGCTTAGCTTCAAAACATTCAATGAGGAAGCCTCGACTACTTCACTGGGCAGGGAATTCCACAGATTCATGGCCCTTTGGATGAAAACGTTCCTCCTCAATTCAGCCCTAAAGTGTGTTCCCCCTAATTTTGAACATAAACCGAAAGAACTTCAGATGTTAATCAGAAACAAAAACAGAAGTTTCTGGAACAGCTCAGCAGGTTTGGCAGCATCTTATCTGTGAAGAAAAGTCAGAGTTAACATTTCGGGTCCGGTGACCCTTCCTCAGACGGATCCCCCTAGTTTCAAGGTTATGCCCTCTAGTTCTAGTTTTACCCACCAGTGGAACCATCCTCCATGCTTCTAACTTATCTATTCCCTTCAAAATGTTATGTTTCTATAACATTCCCCCCACCCCTCCCCCCTTCATTCTTCTAACTTCTAATGAATATAATCCTGTCTACTCAGTCTGTCCTTCGGAACTGTCGCAACTGCGGAATCAAGCTGGTGAATCTCCTCTGCATTCCCCTCCAGTGCCTCGTCTGAACTGTCTCCAATGCCAGTGTATCTTTCCTTAAATAAGGGAAACAAATGGTTGTTTTGGTGCGGCCTAACTAGTGCCTTGCTTAGTTTTAGCAACACTTCTCTATCTTTACACTCAATTCCTTCTGAAATAATGAACAACATTTTATTTGCCTTCCCTAATTACCTGTTGACTTTCAATAGTAGCTTTTGAGAATTATACATGAGGACCCCCAAATCCCTCTGTGCTGAAGCATCTTGCTGTCTTTTTCCATTCAAATAATATTGAACTCCTCTATTGTATCGGCCAGAGTGCATATTCTCACATTTTCTCACGTTAGGTTCCATTTGCCAAGCTTTTGTCCCATTCATTTTAACCCATTTATATAATATTGTAGACGCTCTGTGTCTTCCTCATTATTTGCCTTCCCACTTATTTTTGTGTCACCCACAAACTTGGCTATCATACATCACATTCCTCATCTGAGTCATTAATTAATGTTGTAAATAATTGTGTTCACAGCAATCATCCCTGTGGCAAGCCACTAGTTGCATGTTGTTATCCTGAAAAAGATCCCATTATCCCAACTCACTATCTTCTCTAGCCAATCTGTTATCCATACTAATATACAACCTCCAACACCAAGGGGTCTTAAGTAGCATCATATGCAGTATCTTATTGAGTGCCTTTTGGAAGATGTTAAGCCTTAAACTTTAGAGTTTCACTTCTACTTCTCTCTCCCTATCCATCTCTCCTTTCCCTTTAACCTACCTCATTAACTAAACTCTCCTACTCTATTGTGTCTGGTTTGAGGGCAGGTCTGAAAAGAGGAAACAGACTCACACAGCAACATTTAGGGAGGGAACTACAGAGCTTGGGCATATTTCTTTTTCAGGCACCTTCAGTTCCAGAAACAGTCATAGGGGCTCTGTTTCTCTCCCCTGACTTGCTGTGTTTCTCTGGCACTTCCTATTTTTATTTCAGATTTCTAGCATCTGCAGTGCTTTGCACACATTCTATCTCTGCTGAAATAACCTTTTAGGGAGTCTGGCTTTGAAGCCTTTATTATTGATACTTTAATGGCTTGTCTGATTTACACTTTTATAGAGTTATGGGTATAGCAAGTACCTTTATTTTCCAAAAGGTTTGAGAATGTGTAATTTTTTTAAACAATTCCATGCATTCCGTTATTGCTATATGGCTCGTTGGTTCTGTATATGGCGTACACTGAGTGAATGGACATGGAGGGACCAAAAGTTGGCAGGGAGAAAACTGAGGTGGCATGGAGAGTGGGTAGGTGGGGAGCATGAGTTGGCACTGAGTTGAAATGGATGGGGTATGGAGGCATGAAACAGGGAAGGGGAGAGAACTGGTAAGTCATTTTATCATACCTTCCAAAAGTTTCCTAAATCCAGATAAAGGCTGACAACACCTCTGAGGGGGTTGTGAGACACATCATATAGTCATACAACACTGGAATAGATCCTTCGGCCCAACTTGTCCATGCCAAACAGGTTTTCTACACTGAACTAGTTCCATTTGCCTGTGTTTGGCCCATGTCCCTTTATCTCTCAAATTCATTGCTAACTCCATCTACAAATTTGTTGCTGACACCACCGTAGTGGGTAAGGTCTCGGACAATGACAGGACAGAGTACAGTAAAGAGATGGAGAGCTTAGTGGTATAGTGTAAAGAAAACAATCAGTCCCTCAATGTCAGCCAAACAAAGGAGCTGGTCATCAGGAAGCAGAGTGGAGGACACATCCCTGTCTGCCTCAATGATACTAAGGCAGAGATGGTTGAAAGCTTCAAGTTCCTTGGAGTAAATATCACCAGCAATCTATCCGGGTCCATCGCCTCTACTTTCTCAGGAGGCTAAGGAAATTCAGCATGTCCACAATGACACTCACCAATTTTTATAGTTGGTACCATGGAAAGCGATGCAATCTATCTGGTTGCATCACAGCTTGGTATGGCAACTGATCCTCCCAAGACCACAAGTAATTACAGAGAATTGTGAACATAGCCCAGTCCATCACGAAAACCAGCCCTCCTTCCATTGACTCCATCTATCCTTCCCACTGCCTTGGGAAACCAGCCAACGTAATCGAAGACCCCTCCCACCCCTATTATACTCTCTTCAACCTTCTTCCATTGGGCAGAAGATACAAAAGTTTGAAAAAACATACCAACAGATTCCCGAACAGCTTCTTCCCTGCTGTTATCAGACTCATGAACAGATGTGTCATTTATTAGAGTTGATCTCTCTCTGCACCTTCTCTGTAGCTGTAACACTATATTCTGTATTCTGTTCTATTACCCCCCGATGTACTCATGTAAGGTACGATTTTTCTGGATAGCACACAAAACCATAATTTTCACTGTATCTTGATACTTGTGACAATAGTAGACCAAATCAAATCAATATACCTGTCCAAATGTCATTCAGAAGCTGACCTGATGCTGTAAAAATAACAGAGGGCTAGGTTGTGTCAAGCCCAAAATGGTATCGGACAGACCAAGAAGTGTAGGATGAGGGCTTATGACCTACACCTTTACCCTGCACCAGCTAAAATTCGGGATTAAAAGAATGGGACTGGTCATCCTGCAATCAGGTCCTGCCCATCATGTTGAGATGGCTCTGGAGTGATTCTCACTCCCAAGAAATGAAGGCCCCAATCATGGTAATCATCCACAAGTTTCACCTACAAGAGACACACTGGCAGCTAAAAGCATTGCAGCTGATTCCTAACATGTACACCTTTCTTTCGGAGAACTTGGACCAGTCCAATTAAATAGATAACAAATTGCCCTGAGAACGATGATATCTCAACTATTAACAACTTGCCTGAGGTGGCAGAATTAAGGGTCTCCCACAATATAAATAATTGGGGTTTATAGGTACTCCCTTGCCCTGCCATCAATTAAAAAATTGAAAGTTAAAAAATTGTAGAGCAAGCTGACTGCTCATTCTAATTCAGTCCTGGTTTAATGGTGCTGAGATTGATAGGATTTGGCTCAGGGACAAACTTCTGAGTTGTTCTCAGGGGCTTCATAAATTCAGCAGAAGAAGTGAGTGTCTGGCTGCGAGGAAGTTCTCCCGAGTCCAGATCACAATATTTTTTATGACTGGCTCCCCCAAGTTCAAGTTCTGCATTACACAATTTACAGGGCAAATGGAGGACATTCAGCCCATCAATCCAGTGTCAGGTCTGAAGCTTTTCATTTAATCCCCAATCCCTGCATTTTTTTTTCCTGTATCTTATTATGAATCCAGTTTAGTTGGCAGGTACAACAAATAGGCTAATTAAACTTTCAGTTTTATCTCAAAGAGGCTACAAGTTACAGCAGTAAGAGCTCTGATTACACCCTGTCTGCAATAATTCAGTCCTGGATAATACACCTTGGAGCAAGAGCAGCAACCATTCACTTGAATGATGTTGGGCCTAAATTGCCAGAACAGCTTGCATAGCCTCGACCTATGGAATATTAAGGGAAGATCCATTTGAGTTGTTTTAAGTGGTGAAGGGAGCCAAGAGGGTTGACATGCTGAAATGATTTACTCTGGTTGGGGGAGTCCAGAATGGTGGCTTATAACCTTACAGTTAGAATAAGACTGATATCATCTTTATAAAAAGCATTGTTGAAACCTAGAACTGTCTGCCCACCACATAGCTGCAGATGCTGGGGTTTTAGTTGGGCGGTGGGAGGGGTGGGGGTGAGTTCCCGCAATTGGAAATTTCAGAATGAAGATGGAGAGATTTTTGGTGTCTGTGAGTTTGAAGGAATATGTACAGAAGGTGAATAAATAGAAACGGCATGATCTAACTGAATAGAACAATCTCAAGGCATTGAATAAACTCTTCCTATTCCTGTGTTCGTATTCCTACACTACAATCCGTGTTTGAATGATGTTACAGGGATGTGATTAGACACTAAATACAATAACGCTGTTATTTAATTGCTATTTTCACATGGATAGCAATCATTCAGCGAGATAGGTGCAAAACATCCTAAAGAATCCAAACATAACAAAAACACTCACTGTTGTACTGGTGAAACACACAGCCATCACCTCAAACTTGCCTGGAGATGAATGGTCTTTACTGATGTTGGTTGAGAGACAAACATTGGATACTTGGAGAATCCGACTGAATTGTGACATTCTATCAAGTCAGTGCCAATGGTTGTTTCCCCAAGAACCAACTTGTCCTGTCCCAATCTCTACAGTCTTATTACCCTACATTTGTATCCTCTTTTTAATATTGAAATGGCCTGTGGAAACTGTGTCATTGCTCCTCGTATCAATATTCTTCATTACCTCAAAGGAATGTCAGGGCTGTCCTAAACCTCTTCCAGTCCAGTTTTAAAAATACTCAGCGTTTTCAAGTCTCCCTTGATATCTGAAGCTCATTGTGGTTGAATTGTACTGAATCTAAGCAGCAGCTTTTGCTATGGCTTCACACGCATTTCATATCAAGGATAGAACCTCATTTCTTGGCCCAGTCTGACCCCCTGTTCTCACTATATTTAAGATCACCTTAGACTTCCATTAACATTCACTGGTGTGTTACACCTGCCAGTTCATAGGATTTCCGAAGAAGGGTCTAGGCCCAAAACGTCAGCTTTGCTGCTCCTCTGATGCTGCTTGGCCTGCTGTGTTCATCCAGTTCTACACCTTGTTATCTCAGATTCTCCAGCATCTGCAGTTCCTACTATCCCTGAGTTCATAGGAGATTCTGGTTTGTGAACCAAAATGGAGGGATCCATTCAGGAAGACAAAGTAAGCATTGAGAACACTAATTGGAAACATGCAGGGGTGAAGTCAAGGAGTCAGAGGGGGAGCACCGCCTGCCCACATGCGGTGGTGTCTATAAATCACCAATCTCAGAACCCATCAGACTGAAGAAGAAACAGGTCCTTCTTGATTCCTTCTTGATAAAAATACCTTGATGCTCTCTAACCATCCACAACCTCATCACCTCAGGTGACCTCCCAACCACCGCCTCCAACCTCATCGTTCCCCAACCCCGCACCGCCCGCTTCTATCTCCTTCCCAAAATCCACAAACCTGAATGCCCTGGTCGACCCATTGACTCCGCCTGCTCCTGCCCCACCGAACTCATCTCCACCTACCTAGACTCCATTTTCACCCCCTTGGTCCAGGAACTCCCTACCTACGTCCGTGACACCACCCATGCCCTCCACCTCCTCTAGAACTTCCAAATCCCCGGTCCCCAGCACTTCATTTTTACTATGGACATCCAGTCCCTATACACCTGTATTCCCCATGCAGATGGCTAAAGGCCCTCCGCTTCTTCCTGTCCCGAGGACCTGACCAATCCCCCTCCACCGACACCCTCATCCGCTTCCGAACTCGTCCTCACCCTCAACAACTTCTCTTTCAATTCCTCCCACTTCCTACAGACAAAGGGGGTGGCCATGGGTACCCGCATGGGCCCAAGCTATGCCTGCCTCTTTGTAGGATACGTGGAACAATCCCTCTTCCGTACCTACACTGGCCCTAAACCCCACCTCTTTCTCCATTACATTGATGACTGTATCGGCGCCGCCTCATGCTCCCACAAGGAGCTTGAACAGTTCATCCACTTCACCAACACCTTCCACCCCAACCTGAAGTTCACCTGGGCCATCTCTAACACGTCTCTCTCCTTCCTGGACCTTTCTGTCTCCATCTCGGGTCACCACCTAGAAACCAATGTCCATTTCAAGCCCACTGACTCCCACAGCTACCTGGAATACACCTCCTCCCACCCACCCTCCTGCAAAAATGCCATCCCCTATTCCCAATTCCTTCGCCTCTGCCGCATCTGCTCCCAGGATGAGGCATTCCACTCTCGTACATCTCAGATGTCCTCATTCTTCAAGGACCGCAACTACCCCCGCCCCCGCAGTGGTCGAGAACGCCTTCGACCATGTCTCCCGCATTTCCCGCAACTCATCCCTCACACCCCATTCCCGCAATAACAACCAAAAAAAATCCCCCTCGTCCTCACGTACCACCCCACCAACCTCTGGATCCAACGCATCATCCTCCGACACTTCCGCCATCTGCAATCCGACCCCACCACCAAAGACATTTTTCCCTCCCCACCCTTATCTGCTTTCCGGAGGGACCACTCCCTCCGTGACTCCTTTGTCCGCTCCACACTCCCCTCCAGCCCCACCACACCCAGCACTTTTCCCTGAAATCGCAGGAAGTGCTACACCTGCCCCCACACCTCCTCCCTCACCCCAATCCCAGGCCCCAAGAAAACTTTCCACATCAAGCAGATGTTCACCTGCACATCTGCCAATGTGGTATACTGCATCCGCTGTTCCCGTTGTGGCCTCCTCTACATCGGGGAAACCAAGCGGAGGCTTGGGGACCGCTTTGCAGAATACCTACGCTCGGTTCGCAACCAACAACTGCACCTCCCAGTCACGAACCATTTCAACTCCCCCTCCCATTCCTCAGACGACATGTCCATCCTGGGCCTCCTGCAATGCCACAGTGATGCCACCCGAAGGCTGCAGGAACTGCAAATCATATTCAGCCTGGGAACCCTGCAGCCCAATGGTATCAATGTGGATCTCACAAGCTTCAAAATCTCCCCTCCCCCAACCGCATCCCAAAACCAGCCCAGCCCGTCCCAACCTCCCTAACCTGTTCTTCCTCTCACCTATCCCCTCCTCCCACCTCAAGCCCCACCCCCATCTCCTATCTACTAACTTCATCCCGCCCCCTTGACCTGTCCGTCCTCCCTGGACTGACCTATCTCCTCCCTACCCCCCCACCTACACTCACCTTTACTGGCTCCATCCCCGCCTCTTTGACTTGTCTGCCTCCTCTCCACCTATCCTCTCCTCTATCCATCTTCTATCCGCCTCCCCCTCTCTCCCTATTTATTTCAGAACCCTCTTCCCCTCCCCCATTTCTGACGAAGGGTCTAGGTCCGAATCGTCAAGCTTTCCTGCTCCTATGATGCTGCTTGGCCTGCTGTGTTCATCCAGCTCCACACCTTGTTATCACAGTGCATTGTTATCTAGTTAATGTGATCAAAACAGCTTCATTGTAGCCAACCCTGTTAATAGCTTCTCAGGACTTGTAAAAAAGAGGCCAAATTCACGAGCTTCCCAATAGGTTTTTTATATAAAGTGGTTTCAAAATTATATCTGACAGGCTACCTGTGACAGGAAGCTTTGAAATCTTTTGGTTTCTATCACAGGACAGTTCCTCTTTGCTATATTTTTATAATGGATGGGTTTTATAATAGACACGTACTGTAGAATAATGGTTATCTTACTAAACAAGTAATGCAGGGACGTACATTAACAATTCCAGATTTAAATCCCACAGAAGTGTATCTTGGACAAGTTAAGTAAGTGGGTAAATGCATGGCAGATGCAGTATACTGTGGATAAATGTGAAGTTCTTCACTTTAGTAGCAAAAAGAGGAAGGCAGATTACTATCTAAAAGGTGATAGTTTGGGAAAGAGGGACGTGCAATGAGCCCAGGTGTCCTTGTACACCAGTCCCTGATAGTGAGCTTGCAGGTGTAGCAGGCAGTGAAGGAGGCAAATGGTACATTGGTAATTGTACATGGCCTCAATGAGACTTCACCTGGAGTATTGTGTGCAGTTTTGGTCTCCTTATCTGAGGATGGATGTTCTGGCGATGGTGGGAGTGTATGCTTACCAAACTGTTTCCTGTGATGGTAGGACTGATCTCGGAAAAGAATCAATTGGGATTATATTCTTTGGAGTTTAGAAGATTGAGGGGAATCTTGTAGAGATCTATAAAATTCTGACAGAACTAGACAGAGTAAACAGGAAGGATGTTCCAGATGAGCTGAGTGTCCAAACCAAGAGTCAGTTTAAGGTTATGGGGTAAGTCATTTAGGACAGAGATGTGGAGAAACTTCTTCACCCCGTGCCTGTGGAATTGTCTACCACAGAAAGCCATTGAGGCCAAATCATTGAATGTTTTCAAAAAGGAGTTAATATAGTCCTTAGGGCTAAAGAAATCAGAAGAGTCTGTGGAGAAAATTAGAACACGGTACTGGGTTGGATGATCACCCATCACCATATTGAATGATGGAGCCGGTTTGAAAGATCAAATGGCCTAACCCCGTTCCAATTTTCTAGGTTTCTATAAAAGCAGCTGACAAATTTTACTTAAATTTATTAAATAAATCTGGAATGAAGAGCCACAATCCGTAACGGCCATGAAACCACCAGATTGACAGAAAAACCCATCTGGTTCATAAATATTCTTTAGGGAAAGAAACTGTTATCCTTACCTAGTCTGTTCTACACATGACTGGAGACCCACAGCAATGTGTTTGACTCTTAGCCCTTTGGAATGGCTGAACGAGCCACTCGGTTTTATTTGTGAAGACTGCTCACCAGCAACATCTCTGTCGAGTTATCTCTGAGGTGAGTGGCCCATCTACCTACTCAGTTTTACGTCCCCTGACAAGCAGAAATTCTGGCCTATTGTAATACATCTAGGTAGGGGCCTTCACTGATCTGAATGATCGGTCACTTTAATTCTAATTTATTTGTGTGACTTCTGCAAATGAAAATTTTAAGAAGACTAGCTGGTAATAATGACCTGTTGGAAGACACTGATTACACAACCTCTTGGAGGAGAGGGGAGGCGCTAGGACCCTGTGGCATTTTTCTGGCACCCAGCCTCTATTCAGGGGAAGGGCTGTGTATATAAGCAGGCTGAAAGCGGGCACAGTGTTCAATGCAGGATCTCTAAATTGCAGTACATAGATACAAATTGGGGAAAAAGATGAGTATGAGCATCGAGACAATGCAGACCTCGTCTTACAGAAAGCGTTTTGGGGGCCTCAGTACCATCCCTCCGAGCAGATACAGCTTCACAAAGAGGTACCCAAGTAATGCAACAATCCTTTTGCAGTTTTGCTTGTAACCTGAGCCACAGCCTGTACAATGGGACTGTCAGACAGCAACTTGCTGGAGCTCTGTAACTGCAACTGAGAGCTACACTTTCAGATACAGATACTGGGTCATCAGGAGTTTCAAACAACTTCCACCAGTTACTTGTCAACTCCTGGAAGCTGGACTGGTTTAGAACTGGTCTAGTCCCTTACTGTACAGTGCCTGGGCTCATTCAGAAATATTGTAGCTTGTTTGAACCAAACTTGTTCTTGTTTCAGTTAATGGGTTGGTTAAGAATTTGTCTAACTCTGGAACAATCTGTGGTGCTGTTTGTACCCAGCTGATGTTTTTTTAACCAGGTTTGCAGGTTCAATGTCCTCGGTGTACCCATTGTTTAACTGTCACTGATTAGCTTTACATTTTAAGACTTTTCATGCATGTGTGGGTTTACACAGAGAGGGCAAGCTGCAATCTGAATTTCAATAAAGTGAGGGAGGGGTGCAGGCTGAGGGGTTTGGAAAAATTGTCTCAGTATGGAAGAGAGGAGGGTATCACGATGAGGGGAAGAGCGAGAGAGAGAGAATGGGGATCACTGTGGGGGGCTGGTGAGGGAGAGAGGAGGGTATCAGTGGGGTAGGAAGAGGGAGAGGGTCTGTTGGGGGGATGAGGGATGGAAGGTATCAGTGTTGGGTGGAGTGTGGGGAGGGGATGGCTGTCAGCGTGGGGGTGAGTGTGGGGAGGAGCTGGGATTTGGTGTGGGGTCAGTGGTGAAAGGGCAGGGTGTCGGTGTGGGGGTAGAGTGGTGAAGGGGCAGGGTGTC
>JAHRHZ010000056.1:27857452-27883560 GCA_024137785.1 Ginglymostoma cirratum | reverse complement strand
GGGTGCCTCAGTGGCGGGGGGAAAGTGAGGGAAGGAGGGAGGGTGCCACAGTGTGCGTTGCGGGTAGTGAGGGAAGGAGGGAGGGTGCCACAGTGTGCGGTGCGGGTAGTGAGTGAGGGAGGGTGCCACAGTGTGCGGTGCAGGTAGTGAGTGAGGGAGGGTGCCACAGTGTGCGGTGCGGGTAGTGAGTGAGGGAGGGTGCCACAGTGTGCGGTTGGAGTGAGTGAGGGAGGGTGTCACAGTGTGGGGTTGGAGTGAGTGAGGGAGGGTGCCACAGTGTGCGGTGCGGGTAGTGAGGGAGGGAGGTTGTGAGAAGGGGTGGCCAGTACAGCTGCTGGGAAAGTAGGTAAATCGGGGAAATGTGCGGGAAATGGTTGGTCTCAGTGTTGGAGGGGAAGGGGGAGAGCGGAGTGACCTGAATCAGTCAGAGAGGGAGTGAGGAAACCGCGTAGGGAGATGAAAAGGGTGTGTTGGGAGGGGTCTCAGTGTGAGTTAAAAGAGAAAAATTCATCTGATATTGGGAGAGACGAAAGGAGCGAAGGGGCCATTGTATTTCACAGGCCGATAAATACATTCTTTATTATTCAAACCTTTAGTTGTTACGAAGCACTTTTAGATAAATGGCGCCTCCTAGTGAATTATAAGAATATTACTTTGCAGACGTGAGAATTGACCTGGGTCAAAACCCAGCGTGCAATACTGTGAAAATACAACTATTTAATCACTGAAACACAGACAGAAATTGCTGGCGAAACTTAACAGGTCTGACAGTATCTGTGGGGATAAAGCACTTCTGAAAAAGGGTCTAGGCCCGAAATGTCAGCCTTCCTGCTCCTCTGATGCTGCTTGGCCTGTTGTGTTCATCCAGCTCTACACTTTGTTATCTCAGATAAAGGAGTGGAAGTGTGCAGCCAGAAATTGAGAAAGCCAGAAAAGGATAAGAGAAGGAAATAGGTGTGGGGTGGTCAGAAGAGAACATGGGAAAGGGAGGAAGAGGGAAAATACTGGGTGTGCAGGCAGAGCAAGGATACCGGGGAGCAACAGATAGTGGGGAAGAGGTGTTTTCCCATCAGGGTCACTGCACAGTGGTCTTCAGTGATTCATTTCGCCTTCCAGTCTCTAGATGAAGTTTTGGGTTCTGCAGGCAATTTCCAGGCTCAAAAAGAACAGAATAAGGGTGGGGAGAGTACACAAGGACCATATGAAGCGGCTGCAAAAAATTCCATAGCATTGCTTTGATAAGAAGAGGTGCTCCTTGGGGCCTTAGCCAACATTTCATCCCTCAGATTCAATGCAGTGGGGGACTGGAGGAACACAGCAGGTCAGGCAGCATCAGAGGAGCAGGAGAGTCAATGTTCTGGGCCTAGACCAGCTGCCTGACCTGCTGTGTTCCCCCAGCTCCACACTGTATTGACTCTGACTCCAGCATCTGCATTTCTTGCTATCTCACATAGTCAGATTACTGAGTCACTATTACATCGCTGCTTGTGGGATCTTTCTTTGTGCATACTGACTTCTATGTTTCCTACATTACATCAATGCCTACTGTGAAATGTACATAATACACAATAATATCAATAAACACAGACTATGGACACGTCTGTGAAGTTATAACAGTGTAAATTATGTTGTGAATGAACCGTGAGATATCTGTCTCAACGAAAAGCTGCTTTCTGTGATATGTACATGAACTAACACATAGAGCAGCCTTCGGACCATATCATACCAGCTTTTGGCGCAAGAAACCATATCATCATGACAACAAGTGGGTATTAAAACCTAACGGTGGCAGCTTGTTAGTGGCAACTAATTGTATTCAAAGGCTGAGAAGATGATCACAGTAGGTTTCTAAACACCTACTTGAATCCAGAGCTGAAGTTGCAACAGCAACCAAAGGAGCTACAAGCCTGTACTGAAGCATTGCCTGGGGAAAAAAACACTCTCTCGCTTTCAAAACAAAGCATGCTGACAACTGATCTGATTTTTAATGCGGGAATATTTTAAATTAAGCCGTAGGACATCTCCAATCGAAGAAAACAGTCCTGGAGCGACACTGAAAAACTGGTTTATACATCAAAAAGGATTTACCTGTGTCTAGACACTGATCGATTTTGCCACCTTGTTTTCCAGAAATGGGGCAAAAATGCAGGGTGCACATGACATTCACTTTTTCTTGGGAGGGGGTGCAACACCACCTACAGGTCCAAATCTGTGACTTACAAAGCAACAAGTACAAAAGAGAGAAGCAAAAAGAGCAGAAGATATACTACAGTGCAATATAGATTCCTATTCTGATACTTTCACAAAGCATAAAGAGCATAATAAGGATGGAAAGCAAACACATAGCATGACATTCTGCCTGTATTTCAGTCCATAAGATTGCACGCAATAAGCTAAAGGCTTACATTAGATTACATGTCGTCTATCAATGGCTTTATCCATCTTCATGGTTGCTACAGATCCTCAGAATGGACTCCTTTTGCACCTTTATTACAACACGAACTTCTATCTTTAGTCTACCAGTGCGGACAGATGTGTTCCCCAGAGTCATAGTAACTAACAACTTTTAGAACACGTTTCTGTAGATCCTATTTCCACAAGTTCACATTTGTGTTAACCATTAGTCATGATATATTCCAACAACATATGGATCACACCATCGGCAATTTAGCACATTGTCTCTGCTCACAGATGACATCACAGTCCTTGGAGAGCTTAAACACAACCCAAACTTCATAGAATTCATAGAATCCCTACAGTGTGGAAACAGGCCCTTCGGCCCAACAAGTCCACACCGACCCTTGGAGCATCCCACCCAGACCCATCCCCCTATAACCCACCTAATCTACAGACCCCTGAACTACGGGCAATTTAGCATGGCCAATCCACCTAACCTGCACATCTTTGGACTGTGGGAGGAAACCGGAGCACCCGGAGGAAACCCACGCAGACACAGGGAGAATGTGCAAACACCAGCTCATGACAGCAGCGAGGAAGCATTGTCCTGTTTCTCAAAAAAAACGTCAACTCAGCATGAGCTGTGAGCCACTCAGCGAGAAACCAATTTCTTCAGGTCAAGCTACTTGTCAAACAGTATTAGGCCTGATCCTATCAAAATAGAAGGTGTCTACACCAGCAAAGAGAGACGGTTTACAAAGGAGTCTCAAGTTCTTTAACTTTACATCTCCGCACTTTCTGAGTTATTTGTGACTGAGGTACCTTTTCCTTGAGTTCTTTTCCACAAAAGCACCTCATATATGGCAGCAAGATCACCAGGATACTTTTCAATCTTTTAAATCCTTTATCATCCAGAAAGTGTTCTTCAATACCACGGCTCCCCCAAGCTCCCAGAAAGGTCTCAGAGCATGTCTGCTACAGGACACCAAGCCTATTGTGTTTGGTTCAAAGAACTGTACGACAGCTCAGGTAAAATTCTCTACATTGAAAAAGAGAATGTTTCTATAATTTTTGGGATATAAGTTTCATATGTATCTCTTCAGCAAGCATTTCATTGTTCATACTGACCACAAACCATTTAAACTGTTCTATTGAAAACTCTCTCAAGTACACCTGCATGACTTCAGATATTTGTGAAGATCTAAGGATATGATTCAGGATTTCAATACAAACTATATTTTCAAGCGACTACTTATGAACCTCTTAGCCAAGTTCCAAGCCTACTAAGATCAAACTTGTTCCTTTAGACTTACAAATGGATATTATCAAACTTGAATTGGAAGATAGTCTTAATGTAGAACTCAGACACTTTAAAGACTGCTGAGCAGAGCAGATTCAGCAAGCTACAACTGCAGATCCAACTCAAAACAGGTTGTCGTCGTCATCATCACCAGAGAACCAAAAAAGAAATTTAACAGGCCTCAGAGCTTTCTTTCTTGTCATTCAGAGGTGAACTGGGACTGGCTAAGAATGTAATCTTCAAAGACAAGCAAGTGGTCATTCCACAAGCTTATGTCAAGATGTGCTGGTTCATATATATAAGGCACATGGCACAGAAATGTACAAGAGATTTGTGTGTGAATCCACCTATTGGCCCAGCACTAATAAAGACATCCCATTGTTTAAAAAGGGTATCAGGGATAATCCAGGAAATTACAGGCCTGTGAGCCTCACATTAGTGATAAGGAAATTATTAGAAAAGATTCTCAGGGCCAAGATCAATAAGCATTTAGAAGCAAATGGACTGATGGGCAAGAAACAGCATTGTTTTGTGCAGGGAAGATCATGCCTCACTAACTTGATCAAGTTTTTGAGACGGTGATAAAGATGATTAAAGGAAAAGCGGTCGTTATGTCAATTTCAGTAAAGCCTTTGACAAGGTGCCTCATGGCAGACGAGTACAAAAGGTAAAGTCAGGGTAACAGGGGTGAGCTAGCATCATGGATACAGAACTGGCTTAGTCATAGGCAACAGAGGGTAGTGGTGGAAGGACGCTTTTTAGAATGGAGAGTCAGTGGTGAAACCTCTGCTGTTCATGGTCCAAATAAATAAATAATAAACATAGCTGGTCTAATTAGTAATTTTGCGGGTAATACAGATTGGTGGAGTTGTGGATAGTGAGTAGGATTGTCTAAGGATACAGCAGGATATATATCAGTTGGAGGCATGGACAGAAAAATGGCAGATGGGGTTTAATCCGGACAAATGTGAGGTGATTCATTTTAGAAGATCATGTACAGGGGGAAATTATACAATGAATGGCAGAATCCTTAGGAGTATTGATATGCAGAGAGATCTGGGTGTTGAAGGTGGCAGCGCAGATAGACAAGCTAGTAAACAGGGCCAATGGCATGCTTGCCTTCATTGGAAGGGACATTGAGTATAAGGATAGACAGGTTGTGCTGCAGCTTTATCGAACTTTAGTTAAGCCACACTTAGAATATTGCATGCAGTTCTGTTCACCACAATACCAGTTTCACTGGAATGCAGGAGGTGGAGGGGCTACCTAATTGACATTTATAAGATTGTGAATGGCGTGGATAGGGTGGAAAGTATGAGGCTTTTTTCCAGGGTGGAAGGGTCAATTATGAGAGGACACAGTTTCAAGATGTGAGGGGGGATGTTTAAAAGAGATGCGCGAGGCATGTTTTTCACACAAAGGGTGGTGAGTGCCTGGAATGTGCTACCAGAGGAGGTGGTGGAAGCAGACACAATAGCAGCATTTAAGGAGCACCTGGACGTATACATGAATAGGAAGGGAATAGAGGGATATGGATCCTGTAAGTGAAGACAGTTTTAATACGAAAGGACAAAATGTGGCAGCACAGGCTTGTAGGGCCAAAGGGCCTGTTCCTAAGCTATATTGTTCTTTGTTCTTTGTAATCAACTAATGAACTCATGTGAAAATTGTCAACTCCATCAACACATGGGTTTTTTTATTCTTGATCCCCTGGTACCTAGGGGTCTGAGTAATCTTGTGGTCATCTCTGATAAGTCTCTGATCTACATATAGACTAGCTAACAGAAACTTGAAATACTTAGTTGAAAATACTACCCACTCCATCCATTCCTCCCAAGATTTCCTCAACATCATCAAGGACATCCAAATAGAAGAGGATGAGCTAATGATATTCTTTGACGTAACAGCACTATTTACATCCATAAACATCAACCTCGCCAAAGAGACAATTGCCACACTGCTGGATGAATCAGGAAGGCAGGCATCCCACGACCCCAACAGCATCAATAAAGACAGCCCCCTGAAACTGCTGGATCTGTGCCTCACAAGCCACTTCACCATCAACGACCGTATATTCAAACAAATCATCAGAATATTAATGGGATCCCCAATATCAGGACTGATTGCAGAAGCAGTAATACAAAGGTTAGAACAAACAGTGCTCCCCACTAGACAACCCAAACTCTGGGTCCGCTATGTCGATGACATCTTCATGATTATCAAATGCACAAGACTAGAAGAAACCTACCAAAACATAAACAACATCCTCACCAAAATAAAATTCACAAAAGAAGAAGAGAACAATAACCAACCACCCTTCCTAGACATAGCGGTAGAACGTAAGAACAACTGGGAACTCCAGACTAGCAAAAACAGAAAGACCACACATACAGATAAGACACTTAATTACTCCTGCAACCATCCCAACACCCATAAATGGAGCTGCATCAGGACATTATTCAAATGGGCCACAACACACTGCAGCAAACCAGAATTACACAAAGCAGAACAGGAGCACTTATACAGTTTTTAAAAGGAACAGATGCTCAAAAAGCACAATCCGCCATTACCTCCGCGACAGACCACAACAAGAAGACACAACACGGCCTGACACACTTGTCACCCTACTCAACATCAGGGACGTATCAGAGATGACCACAAGACTACTCAGACCCCTAGGTATCAGAGTAGCTCTCAAACCAACAACCACCCTGTGACAGCTACTGACGAACATAAAGGATCCCATACCCACAACCAAGAAAATAGACAATAGGTGCAGGAGTAGGCCATTCGGCCCTTTGAGCCAGGACCACCATTCATTATGATCATCGCTGATCATCCGCATCAGTATCCAAAACTATCATAATATACAAAATACCATGAAAAGACTGTGAGAAGCATTACACAGGCCAAACCGGAAGAAAACTGACAATAAGGATACACGAACACCAACTAGCTACCAAGAGACGTGACAAATTCTCACAGGTCTCATTACACATGGACAAAGAAGGACATGAATTTGACTGGGACAACACATCCTAATAGCACAAACCAAACAGAGACATGCCAGGGAATTCCTGGAGGCCTGGCATTCCAACTGGAACTCCATCACCAAACACATTGATTTAGACTCTGTGTACAAACCTCTGAAAAACAGAACCGGAAGTCATGCCAACCACCCGAGCAATATTATGATAGTTTTATTGGTTGTGGGTATGGGATCCTTTGTTTGTCAGTAGTGTCACAGGGTGGTCATTGGGTTGTGAGCTACCCTGATACCGAGGGGTCTGAGTAATATAAATAACAAGCAGGACAGAACACCGACACTTCACTGGAGGCGCACTGATGATGTTACCTGGCAGGGTGATGAAATGTCTGCAACCAAACACACCGGCTCGCCAATCAAGTCTCTATAACCTCATCTGCTACCTGCGCTACAAATCTTCTCAAAAACTTTAAATATCATAGCATTGTAAAGTGTTATTCATAAACTTCAAGATATTGGTCTCAACAAGAACCCACCTTCTATGGTGCATGTCATGTGAGCTAATGCATAAGGCAGAACTCAGACCATATCTTACTGGCAATGGTGTTTCACCCACGGAAACTATATCAAGGTGGCATGTCAGTTGTGAACTGCACTGCGGATATGTTCGTTCGTTCGTTTGTTCTTTGTTTCGTTCGTTCTTTCTTTCGTTCTTTCGTTCTTTCTTTCTTTCTTTCTTATCTTCCGGTTCGGTGCTTTTGTATTCTTTGTAGAATTAGGCATTTAGATTTGAGAACATTGACCAGAGCTAATTGACCAGCAAGCTATTACATGGACCTCATGGAGCTCACTAGATTAAACAGATGCTTGGAGTTTCACTGACCTTTCTTTCAGTTACAGAATGGAATAAATTATACATTTATAACGAGAGGTTCTGGAGAGTTCTGAGGAAAAAGAACAGGAACCAACCGAGCAAATGGGTGCTTCAGATTGAGCTTCCCTGACATTCTTCACCAAGAATGTTGCATGTTTATTTCTTGGGAAATGGATTTAGAAAAGGTAAAGTCACCATTGTCCCAGGGGACCACGGGGCATTAGAGGGAGATGCTGGCAGTAAATCTAGGCCAAGTGGCACCTGACGCAAGAACTTTGACCTGAGCACCCACTGAATCGAGCAGTCACAGAACCGTTACAGCACACAATGAAGACATTCAATCCATCGTCTGTGCCAGCTCTCTGATTAAGCATCTTACTCTGTACTTAGTGCCATCTCCTACCTCCTCCATGTAACCTTGCACATTCTTCCTTTTTAAAGTAACTGTTTTAATCTGTACTTAATGCTTCAATTGAATCTGCTTCCATCACAGTCCTAGGTGCACTCTAGACTCTAGTAACATAAAACCTGAAAGGGTGTTTTTTGTTTGGCTTCTTTTACCAAATACTCTACACCAACACCCTCGTATTCTCAATCCTTTCAAGAGGGGGTGGAGTTTCTCCCTATCTACTCTGCTATATCCTTCACCAGCATCTCACTGATTATAGGGGATCTGAATATATAAGCTGCAAATTTGAAGTGGGTCATGGGGACACCTATCCCATATATTATCGATCTGTAACTTCATTCCATCCTCCTCCAACCAACCATATGTACAGGGAACTTGTTTTTTGACATAGTTATACATTTGAAAATTACCATGGGCTTTAATCACATTCTACTAGTGAAGCAGTCTTGTACCAACCTAAATTTTGTCTCATGTCCTATGGTTGTTTCAAGAACCTTTTCAACTCCACAGGCCAGTTGTTGACCACATTAAATATTTATGGACATTTCATCACTGTTGCTTTTGTCTTTCAAAATGATCATGCCTGTGCTGCTTCATTTGTTGGGGAGATGTCGTGGCTCAGTGGTTAGCACCGTTGTCTCACAGCAGTGGGGACCTCGGTTTGATTCCAGCCTCGGGTGATTGTGTGGAGTTTGCACATCCTCCCTGTCTCAGTGCGGGTTTCCTCTGGGTGCTCTGGTTTTCTCCCACAGTCCAAAGATGTGCAGGTTAGGGTGGATTGGCCTTGGGCAAAATTATCCATAGTGTGCAGGCTAGGGAGATGAGTCATGGGAAATACAGGGTTATAGGGATAGGGTGGGTCCAGGTGGGGTGCTCTTCAGAGGGATGGGTGTGGACTTGATGGGCCAAATGGCCTGCTTCCACACTGTAGGGATTCTCTGATTCACTTTACCTGTTTTCTTTTTCCCACTTTCTTTGGTACTCCAATTCTGTCAACGTCAGTCTTAAATGCATTCAACAACTAAACATCTGAAACCTCTGGAACAGACACTATCAAAGACTGACAACTTTGAGCGAAGAAATTTCTCCTGATCTCACTAAATGGCCAGTCCTTCACATGAGACTATGATCCCTGTTCCATACTCTCCAGCTGGGAAACATGCTCTTGGCATTTATCTGTCCTGCCCTCTCGGAAAGTTTTACATTTCAAAGTTGTATGTTAAAATACGAAGTTTAACTAATCTTGTGTCTCTCAAACAATCTGCTTTTCCATTCTTCCTACTGGTTTGGAGATGACTTCTCATTCTCTAATCTCCACCGATTGCAGGCCTTTTCTACACATTCTCTGGTGGGCTCACTCTCTTTCCAGGAGTAAATCTAATAAGCCTTTGTTCAGCCCTGCTCTGAGACAAATAAATGCTTCCTTCAATGAACAAAGCAAAACACTGCGAAGTACTCCAGCTCTAGTCTCAGTAAAGTCCTATGCTCTTCTCCAACAACCCCCTTAGAATGATAGGAGATATATCCTTTGCCACCTTAGCTGCTTGCTGTGTCTACAAAATTGTTGTTTCACGCAGGCAGACATCAAATTCTCCAAATACAAATTTTAACAAATCTCTCATTCCTTAAATCTGCTTTTCCATTATTCCTACCAAAGTGGGTATTTTTACACTCCACATAAAACCCACTCACTTAAATCGCTTGTCTCCCTTTACAGCCTCTTTAGGTGATTTTTACAATTTACTTCCTAACCTAGCTTTGAATTGTCAGCAATATTAATTATATTAACACTATCTCCATGTCATTACATTGTTACAGATTGAAAGTGCAATGATTCCACACCTCACTGGGGTAATTTTTTTTTAAAAAGTCATTCATGGGATAAGAGCATCACTGACTAGACTAGCATTTATTGCCAATCCCAGAGGGCAGTTAAGAGCCAATCACATTGCTATCAGTCTGGAGTCATGTGTAGTCCAGACCAGGCAAGGATGGCAGTTTCTTTCCTGAAAGGACATTAGTGAACCAGATGGGTTTTTCCTGATAATCAACAATGGATTCATGGCCATCATCAGAATCTTAATTCCACATTTTTATTGAATTCAAATTCCACCACCAATTTGAACCCAGGTCCCCAGAACATTACCTGGGTCTCTGGATTAACAGTGAGTCTATAATCCATTGAGATACCGGCTGTAAATACAGTGGAATACTGGCTGTGAAGTAGCGAGCTTATATCCTAGTGGGATACATGGTGCACTGAATACAGTAAGTATCCAGCTTGTCACCTAGTGTGCCTTGTGGTTGCTTGTTTCAGCTGGGACAGTGTCTTTTAAGAAGGTTCAAATGAGACAACGGTCTCGCTCCTGCTCATTACACTTTGTGTCTGCATTAGAAATGGTGTAATTTTAGTTCAAGGCATGTTTAGCTTTGCCTCCAAGGCCCACTGTTACCAATATCGTCCAAAGCTCACACCAAGCAGGAAGGCCTGCACTTGAGCAAAATTATTGGCAATACAGCGTTCCTCCAGAAAATTAAATTGGAATAATGAAAATTGTTTACATTACGATAGACTACGGAAAAATAAATGAAATATTTGCTCCTGCTGAGTTATGAGTCATAGAGTCATAGAGTTGTACAGCATGGAAACAGACCTAACTCATCCATTTTGACCAGATATCCTAAATTATTCTAGTTCCATTTGCCAGCATTTGACCCACATCCCTCTAAACTCTGGCTATTCATGTACCCATCCAGATACCTATCAAATGTTGTAATTGTACCAGCCTCCACCATTTCCTCTGGCAGCTCATTCTGTATACGCACCACCATCTGTTTGGAAAAAGTTGCCCCTTTGGTCTCTTTTAAAACTTTCCCCTCTCACCTTAAACCTATACCCTCTAGTTTTCTCTGTGTATTCTCTCTGTACAGGTCTGTTCTGCCAAGTTCCTCCAGAAGCTCAATGATTCGATTGAAGCACATCAACTACCCAACTAAAAGTTCCACCTTGTTCCAAGAGAAGCTCGATTTCTCCCTATCTGATGCCCTCAATGCTGAGTTCAAGGAGACACGGACCAATGAGAAATTTGAGATGATGGAACTAAACGACCGCTTTGCCAGCTACATTGAGAAGGTTCGCTTCCTGGAGAATCAAAACAAGGTCCTAGCCACTGAGCTCAACCAGATCAAGGGGAAGGAGCCTAGCCGGCTGGGGGATATGTACCTGGATGAGATCCGGGAGTTGCGACAGCAGTTGGACCAGCTGAACAGTGCCAAGGCCCGTCTGGAGATCGAAAGGGACAACTTACTGGAGGACCACAACAACCTGAAACAGAGGTATGACACTCTCAGATATGTACACCAACTGGGTTTCCAATTCCACCCTCTGCACTTTTCCCTGCCCTACCTCCCTGGTTAAAACAGCAGATCACCCAGCTGTTCCAGAGCCTGTTCTAGGACAGGGTAGGGTCTGTGTTGACACAGACTTTGCCTCACTAGTGAATCACCAGAAGGTGGCAATGAAAGCTTAGCCCCATTAGTCAAACTATCCAGGAATAGAAGAGGCCATTTAACTTATCATGTCTGTGCACATCTTTGAATTAATTTCACTCTCCTGCCTTGTCGCCAAATTCTGCCAATTCCATTTCTTCAAGGTTTATCCAATTGCCCTTTTGAAAGTCACTGTTGAATCAACTTCCAATTACCTGTCAGCTAATGATTCCAGATCACAACTGCATCATAAACTGTTCCTCATCTTGTCTCGGGGTCTTCTGCCATTTATTTTAAATTTGTGTCCTTTGTTCACCAAACCCTCCCACCACTGGAAGCAGGTTACCCCCAATTATTTTCCATTTATTTTGAATGCTTTTCTGAAGTTCCCCCCTTCACCCCCAGGAATATACAAGGGTCATTCTTATGTGGCATCTTCACCCATTTTTTTTTCTCCCCTTGTTATCCTTTTCAGGAGGAGCTGGGTGAGATAGCACCTTGGTCTTTCCACTCCAGCATCTAGAGTGGTTGCCACAAGTGCACTGCCACCTCGTCCCTGAAACTTAGTGCTCCATCTGAAGTGTAACTCGCAGTCTCATTCAGTCCCTTCCCTCCCCGGAGATGGGCAGCAATGTGGAATCACCACACCTCTTCTGTTTTGGTGCTTTGACCATCTCTCAGCATTATCACATTCTCTAAATTCAGCCAAAGAACCTAGAGAACAGGTTTCTAGAATTTGCAGTCTTCCTGTTCTCCCCCTTTTGGCTACACAAGGTGTGGTTCAGAGCTGGAACAGTGTATAAAGGGCATATAACAACACTTTACACAGCTCAGCTGGGGATGTGGGGTGTGCAGGGCATTAGAGAATGACTTTATATGTCTGGGGCTGGCTGTATATAGCCTATATGAAATGCATCGTCAGTGCTAATCCAGTTCCTAATGTATCTGCCACTACTGATTAAAATTATCCTAATTCAACAACAATGACCAAACTCATTCTGACAAGACGTTATACAGAAAAATAAAAAATTGGTATAGGAGTAGTCCATTCAGCCCCTTGAGCTTACTTTGCCATTCAACAAGATCATGGCTGATCACCCAACTAAGTATCATGTTCCCACTTTCTTCCCATACCTTTGATTCCTTTAGCCCTAAGAGCGATATCAAACTGCTTCTTGAAAACATTCAATGTTTTGACCTCAACCACTTTCTCTGGTAACCAGTTTAACAGGGTCACCATTCTCCCTGGGTGAAGAAATTTCTCCTCAGTCTTAAATGGCTGACCCTGTAAACTATTGGCCCTGGTTCCGGATTCCCCACTGATCAGGAATGCCCTTCCTGTATTTGTCCTATCCGTGCCTATTTGAATTTTATAGGTTACTATGAGAAACACCTTCTTCTTAACTCCAGTGAATACAGTTGTAACTGATCCAGTCTCTCTTCATGTATCATGCTTGCAATCCCAGGAATTAGTCTGATAAACCTGTCCCTTCAACAACTTTGTTTCATCTGCAAGCTTAGCAACAGTGCCCTTAGTTCCTTCGTCTAGATCATTAATGTGTAACATGAATAGTTGTGGTCCCAACATGGAACCCTGTGGAACTCCACCAGTCATCAGCTGCCATTCTGAAAAAGAACCCTTTATCCCCACTCACTGCGTCTGCCAGTCAGCCAATCCTCTATCCATGCCAGTACCTTGCACTAAACACATGGGCTGTTATCATATTTAGCAGCCTCCTGTGTTGCACCTTGTCAAAGGCCTTCTGGAAATCCAAATAGATCACATCCACTGGCTCTCCTCTGTCTAACTTGCTCATTACCTCCTCAAAGAATTCTAACAAATTTGTCAGGCATGAGCTCTTCCTGACATGCTGACTCTGCCCTATTTTGTTACGCTTTTCCAAGTACTTTGTAATCTCATCCTTAATAATGGACTCTAAAATCTTACCAACGACCAAGGTCAGGCTAACCAGCCTATAGTTTCCTGTCTTTCTGTCTCTCTCCTTTCTTAAACAGGGGAGACCAATACCACATACAATGTTCTGGGTGTGGGCTCACCAAAGTCATATACAAATGCAGTGAGAATTCCCTGCTCCTGTACTCAAATTCTCTCACTATGAAGGCTAACATACCATTTGCCTTCTTCATGTCCTGCTGCACCTAGGTGCTTACTATCAGTGATTCATGTATAAGGACACCCAGGTCTCATTGTACCTCCCACTTTTCTAATCTGTCACCATTCGGAATATAATCTGCATTCCTGTTTTTGCAACCAAAGTGGTCAATCTCACTTTTATCCACATTTTACCGCATCTGCATTGGCCTACTCACTCAGCCTGTGCAAATCACACTGAAGTATCTCTGCATTCTTCTCACAGCTCACCCTCCCACCTACCATTGAGTCATCTGCAAACGTGGTGATTTTACATCTAAATCATGAGCATATATTGTGAGTAGCTAAGATCCAAGCACTGATCCCTGTATACCTCACTGGTTACTGCCTGTCATTGAGAAAACAACCCATGTATAATACCTACTCTTTGTTTCCTGTCTGTCGACCAGTTCCCCATCCATGCCAGCACACTACGATACCCAATCCAATTTACACGCTAATTTCTTATGTGGAACCTTATCGAAAGGTTTCTGAAAGTCCAAGTAAGCCACATTGATTGGCTGCCACCTTATCAATTCTATTGGTTACATCCTGTCAAAATTTCACTGGATTTGTCACCATGATTATTCTCTTGTAAATCCATGCTGATTCTATCCAATCCTGTTACAGTTTTCCAAGTCCTCTGCTGTTAAGTCTTTTGTAATGGGCTCTAGCATTTTCCCTACTACTGATGTCAGGCCAACCGGCCCATAATTCCATTTTCTCTCTACCTCAATTTTTTTAAATAGTGAGATTACATTAGCTACCAATCCATAGGAAATGTTCCAGAGTCTATAGAATCTTGAAAGATGGTGACCAATGCATCTACTATTTCTATAGTGACTCCCAAAAGTAGTCTGGGATACAGATTACTGCAGATTTATAAGCCTTTAATCCTATCAATTTCCCAAACACCAACTTCCTAATAGTACTGATTTGCTTAAGTGCGTCCCTCTCAATAAACTTTGGTTCCATCTTCACAAAGCATAATATCCCAAAAATGTTGGCGAACTCAATGTAGGTATTTAATTGGTCTGCCTTCTTTGTTCCCCATTGCAACTTCCCCTGCTTGTGACTGAAGGGACCCACATTTCTCTTCATGAATCTTTTATTTTTGAATACCTATAGAAGCTTTTACAATCAGTTCCCCATACTCATCCTCCTACTGTATTTCCCCCCGCTTAATCAATCCCTTTACCCTCCTCTGTTGAATTCTATACTGCTGTAAATCCTCAGATCAGCTGCTTTATTTCTGTTTATGTCTCTTCCTTGGATCTAATTCTCTCCCTAATTTTCCTTGTTAGCCATGGTTAGATGACACTTCTGCTTTATTTCTGTGTCAGACAGGAATGAATAATTGTTGCAGTTCCTCTGCACTCTTTTTAATGGTTTGCCATTACCTATCCACCATCATCCTTTTAAGTAACGTCCCCAATTTATCACAATCAGCTCGAGCCTCATACCATAACAGTTTCCTTTTTAGATTCAGGACCTTAATCTCAAAATTAACTATATCACTCTCCAGCTTAATGAAGAATTTTATCATATTATGCTCACTCTTCCCCAGGGGACCTAACACAGCTAGATTCCCAATTATCCTGTTCACATTACACAATACCCAGTCAAGGATAGCCTGTTCTCTCATTGGGTTCTTAACATTATTGATCCAGAAAACCATCCTGTACACAGTTCAGGAATTCCGCCTGGACGGCATTATTACTGATTTGATTTGCCTATTCTATAGGCAGATTAAAGTCAGCCAACATTAAACTATACCATTATTGCTTGTATCTCTAGTTTCCTCTTAATGCTTTCTTGAACATTACTGCCATAGTTTGGTGATCTTTTCTTATTTCCTATTCCTATTGTCTTTTTATTTTTGCCCTTGATTCTCTCTCTTCTGCCTCCCTGTATAGGTTCCATCCCCCTGCCATTTTAGTGTAAACCCTCTCCAATCGCACCAGCAAATACTCCCCCAGGACATCAGTCCCAGTCTTGCCCAGGTACATCTGTGTAGCTTGTACTGGTGCCATCTCCCCAGAACTGGTCCTGATGTCCCAGAAATCTGAAACCCTCTCCCTCACACCATCTCTCCAGCCATGTAGTCATCTGATATATCCTGCTGCTCCTACTCTCACTGGCATGTGGCACTTGTTCTAATCCTGAGACCATTACCTTTTGAGGTCCTACTTTTCAACTTGGTTCATAACTCACTATATCATTGTTTTTAGGATCTCACCACTTCCTTAAACATATTTCATTGGTACTGCTGTGTACCACAACAACTGGCTGTTCACCTTCCCCTTCCAGAATGTTCTATGATGTTCTGACACATCCTTGACCCAAACACCAAGGAGACAACTTGCCATCCCAGAGTCTTATTTGCGCCCACAGAAAGATCTATTTCCCTTACAATTTACTATTAGCATAACCTTCCCACACTTACCTTTCCTCTCCAAGCAACAGAGCTAATTATGTGGCTACAAATTTGGCTGTTGCTACTTTCCTCTGAGATTGATTGATTTATTGCTGTCACATGTACTGAGATACAGTGAAAAGTGTTGTTTTGCATGCTATACAGGTAGACCATACCATACAAAGTGCGTCAGGAAGGCTGAACAGAATGCATAATACAGTTTTATAGCTGCAGAGAAGATGCAGAGACAGGGATCAGAACTAACATTTGAGAGGCCTGTTCAAAAGTCTGATAACAGCAGGGAAGAAGCTGTTCTTGAATCTGTTTGTACACATATTCAATCTTTAATATCTCCTGCCCAACAGAAGAGAGTATAACCAGGGTGGGAGGGGTCTTTGATTATGTTGGTCACTTTCCCGAGGCAGTGGGAAGTATAGATGATGTTAATGGATCGAAGGCTGGTTTATGTGATGCACTGGGCTGTGTTCACAACTCTCTAAAGAGCAGTTGCCATTTCACTCTGTGATGCACCCAGATTGGATGGTTACTATGGTGCATGTATAAAAATTGGTAAGTATCCTTGTGGATATGCCAAATTTCCTTAGCCTCCTGAGGAAGTAGAGATGTTGCTGTGCTTTCTTGACTGTTGCATCGACGTGGGTGGATCAGGGCAGATTGTTAGCAATTTCCTCCAAAAGTACCAGAGGAATAGCTACAGAGTACTGCTGCAGTTCCTGCCTAGTCCTCTTACTCTGTCTGGTGGTCATTCATTCCTTCCCTAACAGAGAAGTCTTAGCCTGCGTAGTGACCACCTCTCTGTTGCAACAGGGCAATAGGAGCTGCTTTTCGGCTGTTAGGCCTGAGATATGTCACTGAGACCGTTATAGAAAGTGCTTTCTTCTAATTCTGACTGTGTTGAACTCAGACTGCTAGGTTCTCAGATCTGGGGCCCAAGATAGAAAGGTTTCCATTGCTCAGATTTCTGAGCACAAACCATACGGGGGAGAACAGCTGAGCGTGGTGTTTCTTGTTCCATGCCTATCTGAGCCAAGTACTCCAGCAAACCTGCCTGAACACTTCCTTCAACAGTCACCAACTGGAAATCTCACTCAGACCAGGAGCAGAGAACTGCAGCCTCCTGGCATGAAACTTGTGCCGTCACTTCAGAGCAACTGAGGACTCTTTCAGGGTATCCCACGCCGATATGGCAAGGTGAAGTTAGACCGCAAGGTACTGACTGAAGAAGACAATGCAGTATCTCAGAGCTTACTACATAGTTGATGTCGGGCTACCCACTGAATTCATTGTAAATTCTTCCATTCTAAATTTTGTATGTGGATTTTTATTTTTGGAACGCAGATTTTTTTTTTTTTTTTAGCCATTATTCTCCAAGCCTAGTGCCTTACCTCTCCCTGTTGCAAACCCCAAATTTGGCCATTGCTGCTTTGAACCCAGACTGGAAGGAAGGAAGGATGCTGCCAAACATCTCACCTGTCTAAAGAAGGAAAGTTCTGACCTCTCCATCAGTGGTTAGGGTGGACACCTCACTTGCTGGGTGAACAACAATATGAGTAAAATAGTCCTGCCTGAGCACCACATGTTGCAGCACATTACCCTGCAGTGTGCGATTCTGTTAAAAGCTTCGACTGGAAGACATCTTCTGTTTGAACAAAGTGGTCAATGTACTGATCACTGTGGGTCAGGCAGCTCACCTACAGTCAGAGGATCAAAGTCATAAAATCGTGAAATCCTTACAGTGTAGAAAGAAGCCATTCAGCCCATCAGATTTGCACTGACCCTACTAAGAGCATTCCACCCAATCCCAGACCCCCATCCTATTCCCATAACGCCCCATTTCCCCATGGCTAATCCACCTAACCCACAAACCCCTGGACACTATGGACAATTTACCATGGTCATTCCACCTAACCTGCATATCTTTGGACTGTGGGAGGAAACCGGAGCGCCTGACTAGTGGCTAGTAACAATCATGTGACAGCAACATCAGGTCTAATGAGATACAACCTGACCACTGCCCCTCATTATTCAATGGTATTACAGTCACTGAAACCCCCATCATCATTACCATTCTTGGGGTTGCCATTGCCATCAACTGGACTAAAAGAGCACGTCAGAGGCCAGAAATCTTGCAGCGAGTAACTCACCTCCTGACTCCCCACTTGCCTGGATGGGTGCAGCTCCAATAACACTCGAGAAGCTTAACACCATCCAGGACAAAGCATACTGCTAGATAATCATCACATCCACAAGCATCCAC
Organism: Ginglymostoma cirratum; assembly: GCA_024137785.1. NCBI lineage: Eukaryota > Metazoa > Chordata > Chondrichthyes > Orectolobiformes > Ginglymostomatidae > Ginglymostoma > Ginglymostoma cirratum. Next base: position 27,865,259 of record JAHRHZ010000056.1, on the reverse strand, counting down.
TCCCACCAACACTGATGTTCATTAGCAGCAGTGTATACCATCTACAAGATGCAAGGCAGAGGATCGCTAGACAGCACCTTCTAAACCATGACCAATTGCATCCGGAAGGACAAGGGCAGCAGATAAATGGGAACACCACCACCTGCAATTTCCCCTCCGAGCCACTCCTGACCTGAAAATATATATAAACATTTTTTTTCTGAAGAAGGGTCCCGACCCAAAACATCAGCTTTCCTGCTCCTCTGATGCTGCCTGGCCTGCTGTGTTCATCCAGCTCCACACTGTGTTATCTCAGACTCCAGCATTGGCAGTTCTTACTATCATTGAAAATATATCGCTGTTTCTTCAGTGACATCCTGGAATTCCCTCCCTAAGGGCATTGTGGGTCAACCTACAGCACATGGACTGCAGCAATTCAAGAAGGCAGCTCACCACATCCTTCTCAAGGGCAACTAGGGACAAGCAGGAGATGCTGGCCCAGCCAGCGACACGGGCATCCCATGAGTTAATACAAAAAGATCTCAATTTAATTGCCTGCCAAGCAGATATTGAGCTGAGGAGAAAGGCAAAGAAATTTTCACTGCAGTATTGTTTAAGCCAAGGGATTTGTTTCGCTTTGAGTGATATTTCTGTAGGATGGAAGGATATTTATATTAATACCACACCATCTGCAAAACCCATGGGCATCCGTAACCCAACTGTACAAGCTACAACAAATGCAGAGACTTAATGTAAAAAACGGAGAGAGAGGCGGGGGAGAGAAAGAGAGAGAGAGAGTCCTTTTTTTTACATAACATGCATTGGAATGAGAACAGATTTAGTTTAATTTTATAGCCAGAACTGAAGACTCTGGATAGGTAGCATGAAGGAAGGGGAAAGGTTGAGGCGATGGAAGTGGTGAATTTAAAAGTAGCAGTGGAAGGTTGTCAAATGAATTGAGGCAGTTGTTGAGGAAACTTGGTGAAGAGAAACTTCCAATCCAGACCATTTTTATATCCACTCTGGAAATATTCCAATTTAGGAGCTACTGGAGATGAGATGTAACATTTGGTGACAAGAATGGGTGCTAATATATTTCTTTACACTTGGGAACATAGAGTGGTGTCTAAACCAACAGAAACCATTTACTGTCAACTTCATTGATGTCAAGATAGCATCCATCGGTAGTTGCTCTGATACATCACACAACCATGTAACACTCCAGAATAGATATTGAATGCAAGCCTGCATCCTCTCCTCATTCCTTTTCCTCTGGTTGTCACCTTATCAGGTGGGAAGTGATGATGGGTGTAGATGTTGGTATCCAATGGCAATATTAACAGTTGCCAGGCCATGATTCTGCAGATGACATCAGCTTGGTGGCTGAAGGATCATGCAGGCTGTGCAAAATTTGGTCGAGGCACAATCTATGAGAAGACCTGAAGAGGCCACCGCTGGACAACAGGACCTTGCAATCACCCCCCCTACCTAGGAAGCAACATCTCCAGGAGGGTGATGTAGAAATCAATATGCATACAAGAATTGGCAACATGATATTGATCTTTTAGTGACTCCACTTGGTATAGGTCAGAAGTCACATGAGACCAGGTTATAGTCCAACAAGTTTATTTGAAATCACAAACTTTCATAGCACTGCTCCTTCTTCAGGTATGTCATTCCACCTAACAAAGTAACAGTACTCTGAAAGCTTGTGATTTCAAATAAATATGTTGGACTATAACCTGGTGTCATGTGACTTCTGATTTGTCCACCCCAGTCCAACAGCGGCATCTCCACATCAAGTCCACATGGTCTAGGGATCCAACACCATCAACATTATCAATACTACCGTGAAGCCGTGACGCAACATGTTAATTTAGTATCAACCACAATCCATTCAGTGAGACATGGAAGAGAACTGCAAATGTAACATTATGTTTGTGTTCTTCCACTCATGTTTTCTATGTAAGATCTTGCATACTACATGGAAGGACAATTTCACCAATGAAGAGGTGCTACACAGCACTAGTAAGATTCTAAAAGTGATGATGTACAAAATTTCTACAAGGAATACATGGCAAACTGCTGCCTCAGGTAAGCATTGCCTTTCCCATCTACATAATCCTTCAGGTCTCTATCCCCATGCTGAGTGCCAGCTGCATGTTTCTAGGCCAACCTATTTTCATATTTGCCACTCAAGAGTTAAAATCCCAACTGCAATCACGTAGATCAAGCATAGCTGTCAATCTGCACACAGCAGGATCGCACAATTAGCAAATAAGTAGCAAAGTGGTAACTTTCAACTGACATCTGTCTGTCCTCAGCCAAGATTTTGGTTTTTGACAAAATTTTGAGAAAGACGCTGATGGGAATAATGATGGGAAAATAATTAGTTTGTTATTTAATGGACTAAGATATATTTATCTAAGTAGGTAACCAGTAGCATACCAAACCAATCTATACAGCTGAAAGAGAACCATACACTGCATTTGGAATATTGTGAGCAGTTTTGGGTCCTTTATCTAAGGAACAATGTGCTTGTGTTGAAGCGGGTCCAGAGGAGGCTTACAAGCATGATCCCAGGGCTGGAGGGCTTTTCATATGTGCAGTGGTTTAGAAGGATGAGGCATGATCTCATTGAAACTTACAGAATACTAAGAGGTATGGATAGAATGGATGTGGAGAAGATGTTTCCACAAGTAGGAGAGACTAGGACCCAAGGGCACAGCCTCGGAGTGAAGGCATGACCCTTTAGACCTGAGATGAGGAGGAATTTCTTCAGCCAGAGAGTGGTTAATTTGTGAAACTCGTTGCTACAGAGGGCTGTGGAGGCCAAGTCACAAGACAGGGATAGGTTCTTGATTGGTAAAGGGATCAAAAGATCACAGGGAGAAGATAGGAGAATGGGGTTGAGAAATATATCAGCCATTATTGAATGGTGGAGCAGACTTGACAGGCCGAATGGCCCAAATTTGCTCCAAGGTGTTATGGTCTTATGGAGCTTTTGGGGCAATAAAGCAATTGCTGATTGAGGTTGGTTGAAGAGATTCTTAAAGAACAGAAGAATGGAAAGGGTTGCATCAAAAACTGTTCACTTTATAGAAATCAACAATAGGCAACGCAGGATTAATGAATCAGACTTTTTCTGGGTTAGTTACTGATGGGAAAGCAGTGGTGGCCCAGTCAGTGACACTCAAATCCCATGAACAAATAAAAGAAAGGAATTTAGAGGAAAATTTGATAACTGGTTGATGGTCTGATGAGGAAAAGAGCACAAGAGAGGAAAAGGACAACTGAATGGAAAGGCTTCGGTAGATAATCATACTAGAGATTAAGGGAAAGCTGGGTATTGTATAACAAATATTCTTCTCTGGTTCTCAAAGTAGAAATGAAACAAGGTCTCAAGGATATTGAGAAATGAATGAGCGGCAACTTGGACAGAACGATCAAAAAATTAAGATAATCTATGTGCAACATGGATCTTAAGGTCCCACTTGTCTGACTAGTCAAAAAAGTAAAGGCTTATGGAAAACGGGTTAAAGCATCAAACTGGATCCAAAATTGGCTTAGAAATAGAAAATAAAGAGTAATGGTCGATGGTTGTCCTTGTGAATGGAATGTTGTTTCAAGTGATGTCACACAGAGCTGTGTTGGGACCCCTGTTGTTATTTTTTATATATTAACAATTTGGATTTTAACATGGGGTCACAATTGGGAAATCTGCAGATAACACGAAGACTGGTTGTGTAATGGATAGTAAAGAAAATGGCTGTAAGCTGCGAAATGATACAGGTGGTTGGTGGAGTGGGCAGGAAAATGGCAGATGGAGTTTAACTCTGATAAGTATCAGGTAATGCATTTAGGGAGGTCAAATAGTAAAAGAGAATACACAATAAGTTGGATTATTATAAATTGAGAAGGGTAGATGAAGCGAGAGATCTAGGTATGCAATTGCACAGGCCTCTAAAAGTAGCAGTACAGGTAGATAAGTTTGTAACAAAGGCATATGGAATGCTCTCCTTCATTGGCAGGGGTATAGAATACAAAAGTAGAGATGTAATGATGAAACTGTGTAAGACACTGGTGAGGCCACGCCTGGAGCATTGTGTGCAGTTCTGGTCACCACATTACAGGAAGGATGTAATTGCTCTGGAGAGAGTGCAGAGAAGATTCGCTGGAATATTGTCAGGGCTAGAGAATTGTAGCTACGAGGAGAGATCGGAGAGGTTGGGGTTGTTTTCCTTGGAACAGGGAAGGCTGTGGGGCAACATGATTGAGGTAAAAAAGTTGTGAGGGGTAGAGATAGAATAGAGAGGGGACCTGTTTCTTCTGGCAAGCAGTTCAAAAAGCAGGGGTCAGAGATTCAAGCGAAGTGGCAGAAGGATTGGAGGAGGTGTGAGGAAAAACCTTTTTATGCAGAGGGTGGTGGGTATCTGGAATTTGCTGCCTGAGTTGTTGATGGAGGTGGAGATCCAAAACTCTTTATTTTAAAAAAATACCTGGATCTGCACTTTAAATGCTGTAAGCTGCAGGGCTATGGGCCATGTGCAGGAAGATGGGATTGGAAAAGGCATCTAGATGTGTTTGGATCAGGATGGACAAGATGGGCTGAATGGCTCCCTTCTGTGCTATATCATTCCTATGGTTCTAAGAAACTGGCTAATCTACATGTCTCCATTCACAAAAGGGAAAGGGATCTCAGTAACAAGTTGATTATAAATCAGCAGAAGATAAGATGATTATAAATCTCACTCCTTCATTCCAAGAGGAAGGGGGTGCGTGGAGACTATTGGCACTGTTACTTTAGTGGGAAAAGTGTTAGCATCTATGTGCTCCAAAAGAGTCATGCTGGACTTGAAACATTAAATCTGTTTCTCTGTCCACAGGTGCTGCTAGACCTAGTGAGTTTCTCCAGCACTGTTTTTATTTCAGATTTCCAGCATTCACAGTTTTACTTTGATTATGTTTGTACTTATTGCTGGGGAGAGGGTGAGTGAGCACTCATCAAGGTGTAATCTGGTTGGGTCAGGTCAGCATGCCATCCTCATCTAACTATCCTAATGGAGTTCAGTTGTTCGATCGCTAATTGAAGGGGCTCACTGGACAGCAAGTATGTGAATTTTAAGAAGACATTCGACAATAGATTATAGAGACAGGATTGGAAATCCTGGATCACATACAGAAAACATCTAAATATGAGCATTTGCAACTGGTGTGCAGATGCAAGTCTGTTCATTGGGAAACTGGATATTGCCAGGGGCAGAGGGCACTATCAGAATCATAGCTGGGTCTTCAACCTATATCACAAAATCACATCACCCTCCTCTAAAGATAACACGGTGTAGAGCTGGATGAACACAGCAGGCCAAGCAGCATCAGAGGAGCAGGAAGGCTGACGTTTCAGGCCTAGATCCTTCTTCAGAAAAGAAAAAATTACAAGAGAGTTGCAGTGGGAGAGAGATCCACTGAGGTTTTTCTGGAGGGAGGAGGATAACTTCTTCAGGGTAGGCATCCTCAGAAGAGGCTTCGCAGTGGGGTTAAATTTTTTCTTTTTCTGAAGAAGGGTCTAGGCCTGAAACGTCGGCCTTCCTGCTCCTCTGATGCTGCTTGGCCTGCTGTGTTCATCCAGCTCCACGCCTTGTTATCTCAGATTCTCCAGCATCTGCAGTTCCTACTAACCCTCATCTAAAATTGTGTTTTTCAGATTACAGGATGAAATCAATCTGCGGGCGGAGGCTGAAAACAACTTAAATGCATTCAGACAGGTAAAAATTTCTACATGTCTCCATTCACAAAAGGGAAAGGGATCTCAGCAACAAGTTGATTATAAATCTCATTGGAATCAGACATACCAGCAGAAGATAAACAGTGACTATTATTTGGGACTCTACATCTCTAATAGTGAAACCTTGCACCAGTAAAAGGATGCTCAGAACAGGCTGAATAGAAATAGCAGAGAAATGAACTAGTGTTTAGGGCTAGTTCACCGAGGGTGTGGGACAAAGGCAGAGTAAGTGCGCTGGGCTACTTTATTGGGCATATCTGGGCAGGACTAGGGTCGATTGGGCACTTTAGTGAAAACTTCTCCATTTAGAACTGCCTGAAGATTCATCAATGAAAGAGAATTTTAGTAGGTTCTATAAGAGGTCTGTGATCCTCACCAACAGATCTTCCATCTTATGCTCTACCCAAGTCATATCCAAAGAGGAACTCAACTCCTGCCATCAACTGGGGTTAGATTGTCATTGGAGAGAAATTCTGTGAAATGATACTGCACAGACAACTGGGAGAACATCATATGCTTTAGAGCAGGGTAAGCCAGAAGCTATTCCAACTTTAGACTGAAATTTGAATGTCTATTTGCAACCAGTGAGGATACAGATCTATAGGAAAACTGGAATAGTGAAATTATCTTTAATGGAGTCCTGCTGCCTAGTTTAAATGGTTGCATTATGTCTAGGTACATTCCAGAATCCCACTGTGATGACAAATGGTCTGCCCACATTCAGTTCAGAATCCAGTTGATTGTCAAGATGTTTTGCTAATGGGTAGGAGATGGCCCTCATTCACACTCTTAGGGCAATTATTCCTGGCTGAGGGTTTGTGGGCAGGTTGTTTCCATTTCACTGGCTATAGAAGGTGTGATGCAAATGTTCGGCCATCTTTTACTGTGATTCCATGATGTCACATCATTCCCTGAAAGGGAAACTGTGAATGTAACTAGTAGAGTGGATAAAGGAAAGCTAGTAAAGATAGCTTGCTCACATTTCCAAAACGTTTGAAAACACGGCACACAAACGTTAATTCACAAGGTGAGGGCTCATGGAGTTGGAAGTGATTTTGAACATTTTTAGAACATTGGTTAATGGACAGGAAGCAGTAGAGATAAATGGGGCATTTTCATGCTAGCAGGCTATGACTAGTGAAGTGGCGCAAAGTTCATTGCTGAGATCTGAACTATTTCCATATATATTAACAACTTAGGATGAAGCAATTGGGAGCAATCGAGCTCGGCTTGCTGGTGATATAATGCTAGATAAAAATGTAAGCTACGAGGAGGATGCAAAGAGATATGAACAGTTAACTGAGTGGTCAACAAGGCAGAAGATGGAGTATAATATGGAAAGTGTAAGGCTATTCACTGTAACCACAAAAGAAAAGCAGATTTGTTCTAACGGCATAAAACTGCTAATTATTGATGTTTTAAAAAAATGCAGGTTACGTGTACAAGGAGCACAAAGTTAATATGCAGTTATGAAAGCAATTAGGAAGGTTAATGGCATGTTGGTGTTTATTACAATGGAACTGCAGTACATTTAAAGGGGAATTTTGCTACAAAATGTATGGGGCCTTGTGGGGGATAATAGGAACTGCAGATGCTGGAGAATCTTAGATAACAAGGTGTAGAGCTGGATGAACACAGCAGGCCAAGCAGCATCATAGGAGCAGGAAAGCTGACGTTTCGGGCCTAGACCCTTCATCAGAAAGAGTCCCTTTTCTGGGGCTTTGTGGGGCCTCGTCTGGAGCATCATGCACAGTTTTCCCAATGGGTAGGAGATTGCACAGAATAGATCCTGGGATGATAAGAGGCTGGGTAAATTGGTCTATCCTCTCTGGAGTTTGAAGAATAAGAGACGATCTTGTTAAGACCGCGGGCATGGCGTTGTCACTAAACTAGTGACCTCCAGGCCCAGGGCTGTGCTGTGGGGACAAATGATCATACGACCATAAGTTATAGCAGAATAGACCATTCAACCCATTGAGAGAGATAAAAGGTACTGCAGATGCTGGAGAATCCGAGATAACAAGCTGTGTTCATCCAGCCCCA
>JAHRHZ010000056.1:27824073-27857052 GCA_024137785.1 Ginglymostoma cirratum | reverse complement strand
CCCACGCTGTAAATAATTCATAGATTCACTACCATCCAAAAGAAGAAATTCCTCCTCATATATGTCTTAAATTCATGGATTCAAATCCCACGCTAGCAGATGGTGAAATTTAAATTCCAATTAATTAACAATTATCAACTGTTGAATAAAACTGATCTAGTTCACAAAGAATGTGCAAAAATTGCTGGTTTCTATTTTTCAGTTGTCCTCCAGTTAATTAACAAAAAGGTCCCTGTTGGAATAGGGGAGGAAACAATTGCAGATGAGTTTATCAACTGTGTAGATGGTAGATAAAAAGAACGTGAAAAGAATCAGAAAAGATGTACAAGGAAGTTGCTGGGACTGGAGAGTTTGAATTTTAAGGAGAGGCTGGGACTTCTTTCACTGGAGCATTAGAGGTTGAGGGATGAACCTGTAGAGGTTTATAAAATCATAAAGGGCATAGATAAGGTGAAAAGCAATGGTCTTTTCCTGCAAGGTGGGGGATTTCAAAACAAGAGGGCATATTTTTAAGGTGAGAGCACAGATTTAAAAGACACCTGAAGGGTAACTTTTTCACACAGAGGGTGGTGCATACGTTGAATGAACTGCCAGAGGAAGCGGTAAATGCAGGTACAGTTGCAATATTGAAGAGCTATTTGGACAGGTACATGAACAGGAAAGGTTTAAAGGGACGTGGGTCGAATGCAGGAAAATGGGACTAGTTTAGAAACCTGGTGGGCATGGCCAAGTTGGACTGAACGGTCTGTTTCCATGCCATATGACTCCATGATTCTATGACTCTAAGTACCAGTCTTACCATCAATGCTGTCACCCCATGAAAACATTAACAATAAAAAGGCAAAAGATTCTCAAGGAGTTTGAGACAGGGCACTGACAGAACACTTCCCCAGGCCAGGGAATCTAAAATACAGAGATGTAACATTGGAATAAGAAGCTGATGATTTCACCCTGAGCTGGGGAGCAAGATCTTCACTCAAGGGGTTGTGAATTTTTAGAGCTGTTCACTGCAGAGAATTCCTTCATTGAATGTAGTTGAGGCTGAATTAGACTTCTGATCACTCAGGGAATCAAAGGATATTGGGGGCCAGCAGCAGCGTGGGCATAGGATCAGATTGTATTGGCTGATGGAACACACTCGGGAGGCTGTATGCAGTACTGCAGCTCCCCTTCCATATGTTCTTGTGATCACACCGCCCAGCCTGGCCTTGGGGAGTAATGCATCCCAGTGTGGTACAAACACTAATTCCATCCGTGCTGAGTTATCTGATCCCAGCCACGGCAACAGTGGGGATCCTACATTTGGACTGATTGCCACCCCCAGGTAATGTGAGAGAGTGCAGAAAGTCAGCCGAGGTTCCAACTCCTGAGAGCAATCCACTAACTGGTGCTGGGAAGTCTGTGTGCAGACACAGGGTGGGAACAGAAAATGCTCTGAAATTGCAGGGCTTGATTTTGGAAGATTGCTTTTAAGCCCTGGGCACATTGTAAAGTTTCAGGAGAATGAAGAGTGCAGAAGATGACTGAGCAAAGCCTACCTCCACACTTTTGATGGTAACATCAATAGCTGCTATTTCTGGGCTTTCATTTTCAATCCCCTCTGCTGCCCATTTCCATCTCCCTATTGAAACCCCTCTTCCTCTGTGTAATCTTCTTTGCTGAAAGTCCTCTCCAACATCCTTCCCTTACTATATTGTTGCTGAAGATAGTAGGCTCTGGAAAGCCCATTAAGACGCATATCCTTTCTGGTGCCTGAACACATTCTCAATGGTGTTTCTAACTCTGCTGCCCTCTCCCCTTCCCTCAAGGATGTTGATGATGCTGCTTTGATACGGATTGACCTGGAACGGAAAATTGAATCCCTGCAGGATGAGATTGATTTCCTAAAGAAAGTCCACGATGAGGTAAGGGCTCCCTAGCTGTGATTGGGAATGGTATCAAGTGACTGAATTCTGGCCGCAGTGATCGAGCTCCTGTTCCCACACCCCAACAGGCCATTTACTGGGTGTGACTGAAGAGTTAAACAGTCACCAGCAGCCTCTTTAGAGTTGGTAAAAGCTCTCATTTGTGAATCCTCAAAGCCAGGATTCAGTCACGTGACTGTAGGAAAGCCAAGATCTCAAAGTCTTGGGAACAAAGTTCTGCAGATGCTGAAAATCCTCAGCAAATGTCTGTAGAGAGAAGAACAAAAGGAAGGTGGCAGTTTTATTGATACTTTGTGACAACAGGGAAGACTTGGAAATGCACAATTTACAAGCCTGGCATAAAAAGGAGAGGACAGAACAAAAGAGAAGCTGTGTGTTTGGGTGGCAGGTGGAAGAGATTTAAGACGATAGAGAAGATGGAACAAACAGTGGCACTAATAAGACAAGCAAAGAATCAAAAAAAGTGTATCTGGAGGATACGGTTTAACAACCATTCTCAACCTGTTGTTCTGATGGGTAAGACCTGGCCTCATTCTTGTCTAGCAAATGATAGTCGGGGTCTCACTTGCAATGCATTCTCTCTGCTCCTGCACCATTCCCTCTGGGCTCTCCAGTTCGCCTTGTTCCCTTCCCATTTTAACTGCTGTTCCAAGGCTTGGGGATGGGGTGAGGTCTGGTGTTTTTGGGAGTAAAGAAGGACCACAGCCCCTCAGCATAGGAGATGGAAGAGGGCACCACGTACCTAAGCACAGAGCACGGAACTGACTAATGTTTTCACCCTGAAGGAGATCCGGGAGCTGCAAGATCAGTTACAGATGCAGCAGGTCCATGTTGATGTGGATGTGTCCAAGCCAGATCTCACTGCCGCCCTTAAGGACATCCGCATTCAGTACGAGTCTGTTGCCAGCAAGAACCTGCAGGAGGCTGAGGAGTGGTACAAGTCTAAGGTGAGCAAGCTCCCTGATAGTAACAGCAAATATTAGCCCTGCCTTTATGAAGAAGGTAGTGTTATATTTTTAAAGAACTTTTCATAGTCTTGGGACAACCCAAAATACTCTACAATCTTAAAAAGTAGCCCCTGTTATAAATGTAGGAATCATAGAGGTTGTAGCATAGTGGTAATTTCACTAGGCTAGTAATTTAGAGTCCCAGGTTAATATTTCCAAGACATTGGTTTAAAGCCCACCCTGACAGATGGTGAAATTTGAATTCAACAAAGTAAATTGGAATTAAACAAAAGAACTAGCCCAATGAAGACCATGCAGACACTTTTGATTGTTTGTTTCAAGAACCCACCTGATTCAATAATTGCCTTTAGAGACGGAAACTGCCATCTTTAGCTGGTCTGGCCTACATGTGATTCCAGACCCACAGCAATGTGGTTGACTCTTCACTGCCCTCTGGGTACTTGGGGATAGGCAATAAATGCTGGCTTAGCCAGCGACGCTCACATCCTGTGGGGAGAAAAATGTGTGCACAGCAAGATTCCAGAAACATCAATGAGGTAAATAAGTACATTGTGACCTTTTGGATTAAGTATCGGCCAGGCACAATTCTCCTGTTTTTCAAATCAGTACCATGGAAATTTTTGTATCCACCTGAGAGAGCAGATTTAGCTTCTTATTTCGCGTCAGATTTGCATATTATTTGAAAATGGCACATCAAATGATGCAGTATTCCCTTAATGCTGTCCCCAAGTTTCTGCCTGTCTTATACATGCCAGTCCACAGAGAGGGATCAGAATTCCTGAATCTCTGACTCAAAGAAAACAGAGGAGTACCCATGGTGTGGGGCAGATGGTGGTTTGACCTCCCTCTCCAGGAATTTCCACAGAGACTGGTGTGGTGACCTTTAGTCTACTGCTACTGGGAGAGATACTGTCAGCACTGACAGTCTTCAAAATCCACTCTACTCCAGCTGAACTTAGCAGATTTTGAACAGCAGGAGGCTACACAACAATTTATCAGTGATTACTGGTTGTCCCAAATCAAACAGAAACTGAACTTGACTGTGAAATGGATGATGTGTTCAGGGACATTAGAGTGTATCAGGGGATACGATGCTCTCAGCTTGCTTAGAGAGCTGGCCCAGTCTGACGACTCTCCCCATCTTTTGCTCACTGTCATGCCCCTAACTTCGTCCCATTGTGTTCAGTTCTCAGATCTGACCGATGCAGCCACTCGTCAGGCAGAAGCCCTGCGCCAGGCCAAGCAGGAGACGAACGATTACCGAAGGCAGATCCAGTCCCTCACATGTGACCTGGAGGGCCTGAAAGGAACGGTGAGTTCTCACTACAAGCTCTGGGAAAGGCACGGCAGGGAACACCTCAGCAGGGTAAACAGGAGAAGGCAGAGAAAGTCCAAACAAAAGAGGCACAACATTCTTTTAGTTAAGAGGAATATCTGTCCTCATTGAAGACCCTAGTACCATTTGATCAATGATAGAGGTAATAGTTGTGCACCAAGTTAGTGTGAACAGAGAGAAGAATTTTATGATATTAGTTATAGTCAGTAGGGAAATGGTACTGAACAAACGGATAGAGTTGTGAGCTAACAGGTCTCTGGGTCCAGATGAACTTCATCCTGGGGTCTTTAGAGAGGATGCTAATGAGCAGTAGATGCATCAGGATTAATTTTCCCCAGTTCCCTCCATTCAGGAAAATACACTGAAAAATAGCAAACATAACCCCTCTATTCAAGAGGGAATAAGGCAGAAAACAAGAAACTACACGCCAGTTAGTTCAATGTTTGGCATGGGGAAGGTGTTTGATTTGACTATTTAAAGAAGTAATAGTTGTGCATTTAGAGAAATGTAAGTTCATCGGAAGATTTAACATGGTTTTGTTAAAGAGAAATCACGTTCAACCAATTTATTAGGCTTCTTTAGAAGGAATAAAATATGCCGTAGATAAAGGGAAACCTGTCGACATAGAATACTTGGATTTCAAAAAGGCATTAGCTAAGGAGCTACATCAAAGGCTATTGTGAAAAATAAAAATTCGTGGTGTAAAGGACAAGGTACTATTATGATTTAAGTTTGGCTGGAGACAGAACAGAGTATAAAAAGCTATTTGTTTGATTGACAGGAGGTAATGTGTAGAGTCCCACGTGGGTCTTTATAGCAGCTTCAACATTTTACAATTTGCATAAATGCCTTAGATAGAAAGATAGGAACTAGAAGCCCAAGTTAGTCACTCCCTTAAAGCCTGCACCATCTTTCAATGGCTAATGGCTGATCCTCTATCTCAATACCATATTCCCACTTTCTCCCTATACCATTCAATGCTTTTGAAATCTAAAAGATCATGTCTCTTTCTTGAATACATTCAGTGACTTGGTCTCCACAACGTTTTGTTCCATAGGTTCAATACTTTCTAAATGAAGAAAGTTTTCTTCATCTTGGTCCTAAACAGTCTAACCCACATCCCTAATTCTACCTACCCCTGATTCTATCTCCCCAATCAGGGAAAATATCCTCACTGTGTCTAGTCTGTCCAGCTCTGTTTAAATGTTATACATTTCAATCAAATCCCCTTTTATCCTTCGAAGATCTGGAAAATGCAGAATGAGGCATATAGCTAAATTCACAGGGGCACAAAGTTAGATAGGAAAATATGATGTGAAAAAGACTTGATTTTTTGATGGAAATGCGAACATCAAATGAGTAAGCAAAAATCTTGCAGATGGAAAATAATGTAGTTATTTGTAAAGTTGTTTACTTTGACAGACAGAATGAAAAAACAGTATTGGTGAAACCAAACGACTGCAGAATTCCCAGGTGCAGAAGGGTTTAGGTGTTCTAGTGAACTAGTTTAATAAAAAAACATTAATGTGTATGTGCAGCAACTAATCCTGAAGGCTAATGGGATGTTATCCATTATTACAAGAGGGTTTAAACATAAAAGCAAGGATGTTCTGCTTCAGCTGCACAGGGCATTGGTGACACAACATCTTGAATACTGAGAGTAATTATGGTCTCCTTATTTTATGACAGATGTAAATGTATTGGAGCCATTCAGAGATGGGTTACTAGATTGATACCTGGAATGGATGGGTTGACTTATGAGAAAAGTTGGACTTGTTTGATGGGGACAATTTAGAGGAAGCTTTACACTGTATCTAACCACGTGCTGTACCTTCAATCGTGATGTTGAACATGGTTTCATTTCATTTAAAGTTTCAATGTAATTGCTGTATCATTATTCTGAAACATCCACACAGTTTAGTTTGTTATATTCAGGAAACTCCCCATTTGAGGTCCAGGGAATAGAATGTCCTTCCATAGTAGATTCTATACAATCCCAACATAAAATTTTGGAGCACTTGACTTGGGAATGATGTGATCCATAGATGATCCTATGCAGGCACCTGGTACAGGGCATAGGTAGGGCTGTGTCACCTGCACTTACCAAGGCAGTGGTTCACAGGCTGTGTTATGGACCAGACAAAAACATTCTGAAAATATATTACGAAGATAGCCTAGACACTAACCTTTTTTTATTTTAAAGGCAAGTCCAGGCGTTGTGGTCTGGATACAATTCAATTGGTTGAACTACAAGTCTTGAAGCAAAACACTCTTTATTCGTACTGTACAGTTAAAATACAACAAAAGAAAGAAGAAAGTATTCAAGAGACGAGTAGATATAGCACTTGAGGCAAATGGGATCAAAGACTATGGGAAGAAATCAGGATTAGGCTATTGAGTTGGACAATCAGCCATGATCATTAAGAATGGCGGAGCAGACTTGAAGGGCTGAATAGCCTCCTCCTGCTCCTATCTTCCATGTTTAAATTGGAATAACTTAACTCTATTGGAAAACTTAACAGATTAATAGATTATTTAACAACAAAACAGTAACTGTTCCAATATAGTAATATCCATAAACATACCCTTGGCGAAGACAAATTCAGTAAAATAGGTTGCCTCATATGCAATTCTTCAGTGCAGGAAGAAAAATATCAAGAGAAAACTCAGAGAGAGAGAGAGAGACAGTAGCAGGAAAAGATGTACTAAAGCTTACAAACCCAGCTTCAATACCCCAGCAACAACTGTTACTGAAAATCTAAAACTCCCTGCTCTGGGGAGCTTGACCCCACCCATTCAGGCTGTTTCTATTGTTCCAACTTTTAAAAATAAAAAAACCCCAAGGCCTCACAAGCTGTTGCCTTCATTGGATTCAAATAGGCAGCTTGTGCCTCTGCCTTAAAGCCTCCCTTGAGAAAAAATCCAGAATAAAATATACCTCTTAAAACCAGATTATTAGCATAGGTGGTATATTGACAATCTGAGGACTGAAGGTTCCAGGCCTGCCCCTTGTGGTTTAGCTGGCAACAATGTGTAGATCACAAAGCCCAGTGTCTGGTCGTCAGTGCATGCTGTTTAAAGGATCTCAGCCAGCAGCATAAATGTCTAAATTAGGGATGGCAGATCACCAGGGCTCCCACTCCTGGCAAATGCACATCTTTGGGCACAGGAGGGAACATGATTAAGCTTGCACATGGTTGAAAATTCCATCAGCACTTACTCACCTCAATTCAATAGCTGGAGAGTAGTGTCTTGCTTAAGTATCTAAGGAACTATTTCCTTCTGGAAAGAGCAGGAAGGTGGTAGGAGTTCATTCATTAAAATATCATCAAAAAAATCAACTCAAAAGTTGGACCTGAGTGTTAATCAATTCCAGGCCATTTGGTGAGATAGAAATCGACATACATCTTTTATTTATTGTTAGAGTTCTGCAATTCCCCTCGAATCCCAGTCCCAGCGTCAAAGATGCTGCCTATTTATATGTGCTCAGACAATAACCAAGCACTGTCTCACTTAACCTTAGCAAAGGCATTTAGACGCATTCGTAATGTAATAGAGCAGACATGAACACTGAGATTTGCTGAGCTTGTTAATACGATCCCAGATGTAATGCCTGACATTGGTGAAGTTCCTACCTCTGCTCTCTGACAGAATGAGTCCCTGGAACGTCAATTACGTGAGATGGAGGAACGTTTCAATTATGAAACAAGTAATTACCAGGACACAGTTAGCCAATTGGAGAGTGACATCCAGAATCTGAAGGAGGAGATGGCCCGTCACCTGCAGGCTTACCAAGACTTGCTCAACGTCAAGCTGGCTCTGGACATAGAGATTGCCACCTACAGGAAACTCCTGGAGGGAGAGGAGAACAGGTAAAGGCTGCCCGGCACCAGAGGTTACCAATGGCCAATTGAGCCGAAATCAGACTGCCTTCAATCGCCGTGTCTATCTGTCCTGCTTTGCTGCCTCACAGCTAGTTAGTCCTGGTCCTAACCTTATTCCATCCCTGCCCAGTCTCAGGGGCAGTCATTCTGATTCATCAACATGAGGTCATTATGAGAAATTATCATCCCTTCAAATGCCTCAATCCCAACCATCTTATTTTGGAGGAACACAGTAGGCCAGGCATCAGAGGTACAGGAAAGATGGAGTTTCGGGTTGGGACCCTTCTTCAGAAATCAGGGTCCTGAGCCGAGATGTCAGCTTGCCTGCTCCTCTGATGCTGCCTGGCCTGCTGTGTTTCTCCAGCTCCACACTGTGTTGTCTCTGACTCCAGCATCAGCAGTTCTTGCTATTTCATCTTATTCTGCACCTGTGTTAGAAGTGTTAGTTTGATGGAAAGTATGGAGGGATATTTACTTTTTATATAACACTATGTTGTACCTACCTTGGGAGATGTTTAATAGGGATAATGTAGAGGCAGCTTTACTCTACCTAACACCCTGTTGTGCTTGTCCTAGGAGTGTTTGATGTGACAGTGTGGAGCAAGCTTTATTTTCAGTTTAAGCAAGTAGAGGAAGCCTTACTGTATATCTAACACCATGTTGTCGCTGCTCTGGCAGTGTTTGATGGGTACAGTGTCAAGGGAATTTTAATTTCAGGGTAACAGTGTGGAGCAACTATTGCTTTTGGTTGAAAAATGTAAAGGAAGCTTTACTCTCAGCTTAAAAGAGTAAAAGAGATTCATTCTGTATTTAACCCCCTGCTGTATCTGTCTTGGGTGTGTTTGATGGAAACAGTGTTGAGGGAGCTTTACTCTGTACTTAACCTCCTACTGTACCTGACCTGGGAGTTTTTGATGGGGACAATGTTGAGGGAGCTTTACTTTGTATCTACCCTGTGCTATACCTAACGAAAGGTCCTTCTTTCCATCCCATAACAATGAGCGTCATTGCTGTGCTCTGACTCAACCTCATGCTGAGTCAGTGTCCTATCACTAACCACAGGAAATTGGTACAAGTTGGACATCTGTGTAGAATAAGCTCTAATAACAATGGGAGACATTTTCCTGTCGTCTGATAATAAATGTTTGTTTGTTTACAGAATTTCAATGCCTGTCCAGAGCTTCTCATCTCTGCACATCAGAGGTAAGTATGGAATCATAATAATAACTTGCATTTTTACAGCAGTTTCCACATAGTAAACCTTTCTCAACGTGCTTGACAGGAGCACTGCCAAATGAAAACCTGGCACCCAGCTACATCAGGAGCAAAGAAGACTGGTGGCTCAATGTTGAGGATAGGACAGGATAAGAAGGGAATTTCAGATCTTGCTCCCTGGTAACTGCAGGCACAGCCACCAATGGCAGAATTCCTAAAATCATCAAGCAGCGATCATGTAGAGATCTGAATTCCTGGAGTGCAGCAATCTGCAGGAATCAGGGTGTTTGAGAAGGTTACAGAGAGGGAGCAATGCCAGATGGATTTGACATTCAAGAAAAGTATTAAAATTGAAAGGCATTGCTGGATCAGGAAACACGTAAATCAGTGAGCGCCAGGGTTGTGGGAGAACAGAACTTGATGCAAGTTAGGACAAATATCAGAGTTTTATGAGTTGGAGCTTAGAAAAGTGTGTAGACTTCAGCAAGATTTCATAAGAAACAGAAATGTGCACATGCATTGGATTCCTCCATTCCCCTACTTGAATCCTTCTACTAGGACATGACAGTGTGGTAGATTAAAGTGGACAAAATGTACAATATCAATTTTCAATGCATTACGTTCCTTCCCTACTTAGTAAGTGAGAGGCACAGCTGTTTCAATAAAAACTAAAAGAACTGCAGATGATGTAAATCAGGAACAAAAACAGAAGTTGCTGGAAAAGCTCAGCGGTTCTGGCAGCATCTATGGAGAGAAATCAGAGTTAATGTTTCAAATCAAATGACCCTTCCTCAAAACTCCAGTGGGATGAAAAGTTTGTTCACAAAGATGAACATTTCAATCTGGTGGCTACTTTCTTCATTGCGTGGGATATCATCTCCTGTTAGGTAACCTCTCATTTACACAATCTTCATCTGAGGTATTGATGTCAGAAACTGCTTCAATGCTCCCAGCAGGTGCTGTGAAGCACACATGTTTCCTGTGATAATTTGTAAACCACATGTTGCAGTGATCATTGATAACAGGGTGTAGAGCTGGATGAACTCAGCAAGCCAAGCGGCATCAGAGGAGCAGGAAGGCTGATGTTTCGGGCCTAGACCCTTCTTCAGAAAACCTTGCAGTGATCATTCATCCTTTTAGCGTTGGTCACGACACATGTCTGGATGTTATGACTGGGTTAGTTGCTTTCCAACATGACTATCACATTTCAGAAGCACTTTTTATCTCCTGGCTTGAGCACTGTAGACCTAAACATCATGGTTTTCACTCTGTGTTTACTCTCATTTGATCCTCCAGTTCCATACAAGGAAACTCAAGAAACTGTGTGCACGTGGAAAGTGCAAAGATGAACGTAGCTGAAAGCTTTCCACTGGTCGACTGAGGAATCACTGTAACTGTGATACAGCTCCTCCTTCCAAGACGTCTTGTCAGTTCTTTCTGTCAATATCACTGTTATCATGGTACCCTTCAATCTTTCATTCCCTCCAATGGCCTTTTGCCAATGGAATTTGATTTGTCAATGAGTAAAACTCAGGCTGTTCGCTAATATATTGAATTCTCTGCTGATGAACAGGGATTATTGTCAAATCTTTCTGATTGAGGGATTCAAAACAGGTTAAAAATCTGGTCAGATTGTGAGATGACTGCTTTTGTTGAGGTTGGCCTAACAATGATTGGCAATCTAATGTAGCCATCAGAATCAACAAGAACGTGTTCAAATGTGTGAAATTAGCACTAACTTCAATCCGTGGTCCAGATAGTAGTTCAGATATCTTGACTGACTCATGAACATTTAGTCCTGTGGTGGGGTTACTCAGCATTCGCTGATTTTATGTCCTGCTGTGTGGTCAATTGTCTAAATCAACAATACGTGCTGTCTGATTGTGGAATACTGATGCAGTCAACTGTATAACACAGCACTGGAAGTGGTTGTAACAGTGAACTCCTTTCCAACATTGTGAAGAACTTGTGGTGTGTGAGCAAATTTTGCTTGTAGACATTCTCCCAATCAAGTCTTTCAAGTTTTGTAATTCCGTAACTGTCAACTTTCTGTACTTGATAGAGTTTAGAAGGATGAAGCGGAATTTCATTGAAATTTACAGAATATTGAGAGGCCTGGATAGAGTGAATGTGGAGAAGATGTTTCCACCAGTAGGGGAAACTAGGATCCTGAGAACATAGTCTCGGAATGAAGGGATAACCCTTTAGGACTGAGATAAAGACGAATTTCAGCTGGAGAGTGGTGAATCGATGGAACTCATTGCCACAGACGACTGTGGAGATCAAGTCTTTGAGTGTTTTTAAGAGAGATAGATGTGTTCTTGATTCATAGGGGGATTGAGGGTTATGATGAAAAGGCAGGAAAATGGATTTGACAACCATATCAGCCGTGATCACATGGTGGAGCAGACACAATGAGCTAAATGGCCTAATTCTGCCCCTATGTCTCATGGTCTTGTATGCAGTGACAAAGTCATATTGTGTTTTGTTGCCATTTTGACGTCAACCAGGTTTTGCACACTGAAGATCTTGCTCATTAACCTTTACTTCATGATTAATAGCAGGATGTCAGCAAAGTATGCTGTGTAGACATGTAGGATAGTCCACTGGATTGAGTCTGGCTCGCTGATACATTTAGAGTTTGAGAGCAGTTTCGCTCTGTTTGAGTGGATGGCCTGCAATGTAGGTTGTTGAACACATTTATGAGTGGTCTACAATTAGTTATTACTCTAAACTTGCTTCCATACAAGAGGTGAAAGTTGTAGATATTTATTCTCCTTTCTGTGGTCTGTTTACTCTGGCTATCACTATCTCAAATCCGTTCTAACAGAGTGTACTAGAACATAGGACATAGACCATAGAACATAGAACATTACAGCGCAGTACAGGCCCTTCGGCCCTCGATGTTGCGCCGACCTGTGAAACCAACCTGAAGCCCATCTAACCTACACTATTCCATTATCATCCATATGTTTATCCAATGACCATTTAAATGCCCTTAAAGTTGGTGAGTCTACTACTGTTGCAGGCAGGGCATTCCACGCCCTGACTACTCTCTGAGTAAAGAATCTACCTCTGACATCTGTCCTATATCTATCACCCCTCAATTTAAAGCTATGCCCCCTCGTGCTAGCCATCACCATCCGAGGAAAAAGGCTCTCACTGTCCATCAAAATACATGTCAAAAATACTGCAAAAACCTTACCCATAAATGCTTATAATCACCAGTAACACAATACTATAAGAACTAGGAGCAGGAGTAGACCATTCAGCCCTTCGAGCCTGCTCTACCCTTCAGTTTGATCATGGCTGATCTCATCTCAGCCTTAACTCCACTTGCCTGCCCATTCTCCACAATCCTTTAAAAACATTATTTTCTCCTTAAATTTACTCAGTGTCCCAGTATACATCTTCTGGGGTATGAATTCCACAGATTCACTACTGTTTGACAGCAGTAATATCTCCTAATCTCTGTATTAAATCTGCTACCCATAATCCTAAAACTGCGACCACTTGTTCTGGATTGCCGCACATGAAGAAACATTATTTGTGATGCCTACCTTGTGAATCCCCTTTAGGATCTTTATATAATATATATACATATATATATTATATAAATATATACCCTTTACATGGACTTTCCTGAAGATCAGACCAGAACAGGTGGCCTATTCTGTCTCAATTTCTCATTGTTGATCAGTTAACCTCTGCCTGGTTAGTTGATTTTACTGTGAAACAAGCTGCTGTGTACACTTGCTATACGAAGCAACTATGCATTTTACCCTGGACAGAAAGGATTAGTTTGGAAACTGGCAAACATCACAAATGTGTCATAGAGTAATAAAGATTGACAACACAAAACGGGCCTTTCAGCCCATCACGTCTGCACTAGCCAAAAATAGCCACCTCACTATTCTAATCCCATCTTCCATCACTTGACCCATAGCTTTCTATGCCTTGGCACTACAAGTGCACATCTAAATACTTTCTAAATGTTATGAGTGTTTCTGCCTCTTCCACCCTTACAGGCTGTGAGCTCCAGATTCCTACTACATCTACTGTAAACCTCCTGCCCCTTTACCTGAAATCTTGCCCTCTCATTATTGATCCCTCCATCAAGGGGAAAGGTTTCTTCCAGTTTATCTCATCTATGCCCCTCATATTTTTATGCATCTCAGTTATGTACCTCTCAATCTCCTCTGCCCTAACGAAAACAAACCCAGTCTGTCTACTGTCTCGTAATAACTGAAACTCTCCAGCCCAGACGACATCCTGGTAAATCTCTCTTGCACCTTCTCCAGTGCGGTCACATCCCACCAAGAATGTGGATTCCAGAACTGCACTCAACACTCTAGCTGTGGCCTAACCAATGTTTTATACAGTTCCAGTATAACCTCCTGCTCTTAAACGCCAAGCATCAACTAAAAAAATCAAATATACCAAATGCCTTCTTAATCATTTTATCCACCTATCCTGATAGCTAAAGGGACCAGTGTAAATACACAGCAAGGTCCCTCTGATTTTTGGTGCTTCCCAGTGTCCTAACAGTCATCATGTATTTCCTTGCCTTGTCCTGTCCAAGTGTATCACCTCACATTTATCCAGATCCAGATAACAAGGTGTAGAGCTGGATGAACACAGCAGGCCAAGCAGCATCAGAGGAGCAGGAAAGCTGACGTTTCGGGCCTAGACCCACCTTCAGAAATGGGGGAGAGGCAGGGGGTTCTGAAAAAAATAGGGAGAGAGCAGGAGGCGGATAGAAGATGGATAGAGGAGAAGATAGGTGGAGAGGAGACAGACAGGTCAAAGAGGAGGGGATGGTGCCAGTAAAGGTGAGTGTAGGTGGGGAGGTAGGGAGGAGATCTGTCCATCCTCCCTGGACTGACCTGTCAAGGGGGTGGGATGAGGTTAGTAGGGAGGAGATGGGGGGTGGGTCTTGAGGTGGGAGGAGGGGATAGGTGGAAGGACAGGTTAGGGAGGCAGGGACATGCTGGGCTGGTTTTGGGATGCTGTAGGGGGAGGGAAGATTTTGAAGCTTGTGAAGTCCACATTGATACCATTGGGCTGCAGGGTTCCCAAGCGGAATATGAGTTGCTGTTCCTGCAACCTTCGAGTAGCATTGTTGTGGCACTGCAGGTGGCCTAGGATGGACATGTTGTCTGAGGACTGGGAGGGGAAGTTGAAATGGTTCGCAACAGGGAGGTGCAGTTGTTTAGTGCGAACCAAGCGTAGGTGTTCTGCAAAGCGGTCCCCAAGCCTTCGCTTGGTATTGACTGAATTCCATTTGCCACTTATGAACCCATCTGACCAGCCCAACTATATCCTCTTAGAGTGAGGAGGATAGCTTGAGACTCTATACCTCCCCACCAATTTTTGTACAGTCTGTGAACTTACTGATCAACCCTCCTCTGTTCAAGTCTAAAAGATTTATATAGACCACAAAGAGCAAGGTTTTTGACACTGAATCCTGTGGGACCCCACTGGATACAGGCTTTCAGTCAAGAAAACACCCCTCAACTATCACCCTCAACTTCCTGCCATTCAGCCAATTGTGGATCCAATTTGCTAAATTTGCTGGGATCTCATGGGCTCTTACCTTTTGCTATCAATCTCCCAAGTGGGACTTTATCAAAAGCCTTGCTGAAGTCCAAGTTGATAATATCAAAAGCATTGCCCTGTCCTACACACTTGGTCACCTCTTTATAAAATTAAACCGTGTTGGTCAGATATGACCTCCCTAAATCAAAACCATGCTGACTGTTCTTGATTAATCCCCGATTCTCCAAATGTGGATTAATTCTAACCCTAAGAATTGCTTCCAATTGTTTCCCCATCACTGAGGTTAGATTGAACAGCCAATAGTTTCCTGGTTCATCCCTTGTTCCCTTCTTGAATGATGGTTCCACATTAGATGTCCTCAAGTCCTCCAGTACCTCTCCTGTGGCCAGAGAGGCATTGAATATTAAAGTGGCCCTCTATGTCCTCCCTTGTCTCATTCAACAACCTGGGATACACTTCTTCCAGCTCTTACCTATTTTTTAAGCCTGCCAGATCACAAAGGACCTCCTCGCTGTCTATGCTAATTTATTTAATTGTATCACAGACCTTCTTCCTGATTCCTATACCCATATCATCCCTCTCACGAGTGAACACTGACACAAAGTATTCATTTAGAAACCTATCTACATCATCTGGCTCCAAGCACAAATTACCAATGTGCTCCTTAAAGTTCCCTACTTTTTCCCTGTTGTCCTTCTACCTTTAATGTACCCATAAAACAACTTAGAATTTTGTTTTTTTTAACATGCCAGTATCCTTTCATATCCCCTTTTAGGTCTCCTAATCTTCCTTTGAGCTCCTTGTGTGCATTCTGTACTCATATAGGCTTCTGTTATTTTACAGCCCTGTATAATACAGTATACTCCCACCTGGCAGCCTCTCTTATTGTAGATAATTTAGCAACGTCAGGACTGATGCAGCTACAGGATGTGACTCTGACTTCTTAAACGCTTAGGAACTGCAGTGTTTGAAATAGCTTCAATTTTCCATGGATCAAGTGGTATTCCTTCATCACTGAACACAGAGTTAACAGTTTCTACGTTAATTGAACAAGTACTTATTTTTGTTCAAGGTGTGATTACATTCTCTAAACCATGGCAGGCCTACATGTAGATGTGCCTTGAGTTAATTTGTAGGGTAACCACAGATGTGAGTGATGTTCAGCCTGCCTTTAAGTCCTTGAAGTGCAAACTGAGTTACATGTTGAAATATCTCAGTTGCTCAACTGGCCCCAAAGCTGAATCTCTTGTATAGGGAATAAAAAGTTAAATGTGAGTGGAGAAAATGGTAATGTACCTCCATTCTTCTGTAAGCTTATTTGCAGATAACATATCTTGATGTCAAAGTGTTTCATGCCATTTGCTCTGTTTATGAATATCACTAAATTGTTGGTATTGAAGGTCTGACGTGGATTCAAGTCTGGTTTGTGCTCCGCAGCTTTTTGATGACTTGTATGGGTGAGCTCCAGGGATAGGCTCTTTTCCAACTTTCTCAGAAATATCCAGATCAAGTAAACACTGAAGACTCTTCTCTGTCTAGTTCCTGTGGTTGGTGCATGATCAGGGATCATTTAAAATCTAAACATTCTAAAGTTGTTTGGTCAAAATCCTGGAACGCTATCCTTTAACAGCATTGTAAGTCTAACTACAACACACGACAGCAGCAGTTCAGAAAGGCAGCTCAGCATCAGCTTCCGAAGGGCAAATAAAGGACAGGCAATAAAAGCTGGCCCAGCAAGTGATGCCCACATCCTGTGGATGAATAAAAAAAGCATGTAACACTTGTGTCTTGCATGTAACACTTCTCATTATGCTGATTCCAGTAAAGCGATCAGCATCCAATTCATAAATGTAGTTTGTTTGCGTAGAAATTATGAATGTGGCAACAATACTGAGCACACCTATTGCTGTGTGGCACAGTCCCCAGTTATGACCCCAAATGCAATATTTGTTCCTTTGAATGGAATTTACGTTTCAAAAGTGCTAAGAATTTTCAGTGGTTTGTCACTATTGTGAGGGAATAATTTCGGATTCACCAGAACACGAGTAATCGTGAGGTTTGTTCAGGAGCTGGGTGTATGATGGAGTGGACTGTGATTGCCATTCGACTCCCTACCATTTCTCATGGGGACAGAGCTCCACATTTCTCATGGAACAGTTTGTCACCCCTCCAGCCCAACCCACACTCCACCACCACCCCCCCCAACAAGCAATCAACCCTTCGTCCCAACCCCTTTATCACCCACAACAATGATTGACCCTCAATAATGTTCTTCCCCCACCCCCAACTCGCTTCGGTATCATTGAGTTGGAAAAGTGAGTGTGCGTTTAGGGGATTGTTACCTCAGTAGGAGGGAAATGAGGAAATGACCAAGGGGAATCAGGGGCAGGCAGGAGAAGGAGATGTGGAGAGACCAGAGGGATCAGCCCCAATGGGTGGGGATGTACTGGTCTGGACGGTTGTCAGGCTCATAGATGTGGGTGGGAGGTGTTGGCAGAGAGTCTTGTGTCTTAGGGCAGGGGTGTGGGGGTTCAGGTGCACAGAGGTGAGGAAAAGGGGGTTGTTGGAACAGGTGTACTGGGTATCAGTGATCCCAAAGATATAAGGGATTAAGAGGGGGGTAAGTCATGAGTCACGGTCAGTTTAATAGCCATCCAGGAGTTAGACTAGGTTCTTGATTCTCACTGTTTCCTGGGTCACTTCTCAGCTTCAGTGAAATGGAATCCCACTGCATCCCTTTCCCCCACTGCCAAATACCTTGACTTGAATGGGTTCCTTTAGACAGCTCCACAAACAGTTCAATTGTGTGGGCAATCCCACCACCCTCCCCCTGCAAAAATCAACTACGTTTGTGATTTCACAAGGTCCTGATTCACCATGCCAGTCCACACTACTCCAACAATTCTCTGCCCATCAGACTATCCAAGCCCTTCCTAACCTTAACAAAAATCAAAAGAACTGTGGATGCTGTAGATCAGGAACAAAAACAGAAGTTGCTGGAAGCTCAGCAGGTCTGGCAGCATCTGTGAAGGAAAAAGTAGAGTTAACGTTTCAGGTCAGGTGACCCTTCCTCAGAACATGTGGTTCTGAGGAAGGGTCACTGGACCCAAAACGTTAACTCTGTTTTATCCTTCACAGATGCTGCCAGACATGCTGAGCTTTCCAGCTACTTCTGTTTTTGTTCCCTTCCTATCCTTACCGCCCTTTTAGAATCATGATACCACATTAGCTGGATTCCAGTCCTCTGACACCCTTCCTGAGGTCTGAAAGGATTTGAAAATTAATATCAAGGCCCTATAATCTCCTTCCCTGCTTCCCACAGCAGCCTGGGCATACATCTTATTTGCACCTGGGAATTTATCCCTTTTCAAGCCTTCTTATACATCCTCACTCTCAAAGCTAAATCTGTTCAAGAAAATATCAGTGTCCCACATTGATGTAGGTACAGAAATCATACTTATCTACCATGAATACAGATGCAAAGTACTCATTTAAAATCTCAACTATTCTTCCAGCTCTATGCACAGATTGCCACTTTGGTCCTTAATAGGCCCTACTCCTTCCCCAGTTATTCTCTTGCCCCTAATTTACTTATAAAATGCTTTTAGATTGTCCTTGGTGTTAACTACCAATGTTTACTCACATATCCTTTTCACTTTCTTCCTTTCTTTTGAAAGTACCCCACCTCTTCTCTTCTGTGCTCTTTCAGAACATCCAGAGTTTTAAGCCCTTGGTATCCACCATAAGCTTCCTTTTGTTTCTTTATCCTACATCCCTTGACATTCAAGGTTTGCTGGACTTTGTCGCTTTCACCATTATAGGAACATGTTCACCTTGGACTCACGCTTTTGAATAATTCCCAATGCTCTAATGTGGATTTTCCTGCAAGAAGCTGTTCCTTGTCCAATTTGGTCAGATCCTATCTTATCAGATTGAAACTATCTTTCCCCCAATTGAGGGCCTTTATTTCCAATCCATCTTCCTCTTAATCCATAATTACCTTAAATCTTAATGAATTATGGTCACTATCACCAAAATGCTGCCCCACTTCTACCACTTGCCTGGCTTTGTTCGCTAAGATTAGGTTCAGCTCTCTCATGTAGAACTTTAAACATGCTGGCTTAAAAATAAAGGACATATTTTAAGATTCGGTCCCTCTGAATCTTTAGAACTTACAGTCCCATCCCTTTTTGTTCTTAAGTTCTAGACATATGGCCTTGTTTGAGGAACATGTTGATATATTATCCCTCCTAATGATGCACACACACATGTGCGCATACACACACATCGCACCTGAAGATTCTGTACACTGGAAAATTCAGGTGCCTGTCCTGTCACTCCATCAGACAAGTCTCCATGATAGCAGTGATACCACATTCCATGACTTAATCAGTCTCAACTCATTGTCTGTCTTACTTGCAACAGTCCTTGCATTAAATAAATGTTATTCACCTTGCCATGCTCCCAAGTGCCTTACTTTGTCTGTATTTGTATTGCCTTGCAGATTGACTTGGTTTTTCTATACTTATCTGTGTTTCAACTCCTACTGTACCTCCACTCTGTATCCCATTCCCTGCCAAATTACTTTAAACCCCCAACCATCTCTGCAACTCATTCCAGTCCACACCTCCAAACAGTTTTATTCAGATTCCGATTGTTTCCAGGGCTGGAGCACGGTTCTCGTCACCCTGCTACAGGAAGGATGTTATTAAATTAGAGTGGGTGCAGAAAAGATTTACCAGGACTGGAGGGTTTGAGTTACAAGGATAGGCTGGGATGTTTTCCACTGGAGCATAAGGGGTTGAGGGGTGACCTTTACAGAGGTTTATGAAATCATGAAGGGCATAGATAAGGTGTATAGCAGAGGTCTTTTCCCCAGGGTAGGGGAGTCCAAAATGAGGGAGCATATTTTGAAGGGGAGAGGAGAAAGATTTAAAAGGGACTTGAGAGGCAACTTTTTCTCAGAGGGTGGTTTATGTGTGGAATGAACTGCCAGATGAAGTGGTAGATATAGGTACAGTTATGTTTAAAAGGTGTATAGGCAGTTACATGAATAGGAAAAGCTTAGAGGGATATGGGCCAAATACAGGCACATGGAACTAGTTTAGTTTGGGAATCCTGGTTGGCATGGATGAGTTGGACCAAAGGATTTGTTTCCGTGCAGTTTGACTCTATGACTCTTTGAGTTTATGACAGAGATTGAGATCAATGGTTTCTGTCTTCCCTGTATTTAATTGCAGGAATGTCCTTCAGTTGTGACATTGGAGCTCATTCAACAATTTGGAGGCAGAGAAATGTCAAAGAGAGTGGAGAAATAAATGCATAGACGTGTGCAAATAGTGGGACACAGGGTACTAATTATTATTGGCATATACTGGACAATGTGTCATTTTGAATTAATGGTCAGAAGCTGAGATAGTTGGGAATCTGAGAGCGCAGACGGAAGTGCATCGAGGAATACTTTTTTCCAGGGTTGCAAGTTGTCTTGGGTGGGAGAGGGGAATGTGAGGAGAGAGCAATCCGAGGAACTAATTTGCCTTCTAAGTGAAACACTGGGGACAGCAAGTAGCTGCAGTCCAGACTGGGATTGTGAATATAGGTAGGAGAGACGACAAGATTGGCAAATCACTCAAAGCAAAGGCTGGGAGAAGAAAGCGAAGAAGTATTTTGATGAGAAATCTGGGGAGATATTTGTGTGGACAGGACATAGATGTGGATATGGAAATAAGATGAGGTGCTCAAGAGGAGAAAGATGTGCCAGAGACTCACCAAGGTTGGACTTTGAGGTAAGAGCTACATCACAACTGGGATTGTTTGAAATGGGTAAGTGATGGGGGTATAGCCAGGCTGGGAGGCTCCCTGAAGGGAAACGCTAGTATCATGCCTCAGCCAGTTCTTTATAAAGGCTGAAATCTCAGTGTTACTACCGAATCAGTGAGTGAGCTGAGTAGCAGGTTACTCTGTATCCCCTCCCCTAACCACCTCAGCTAGCCCGCATTAAACACTCAAACGCTTCTCCTGCTCCTGAGAAGCTTCCTGGAACACATTTCTTGTCTCATGCTGGAATATATCAATGACCTGTGTGCATTCTTCCCACAGAGACAAGCCTCGAATCTAAAGGCTCCACGGACATTCAGGCAAGAAGGAACATTCTGATAAAAACAGTGGAAACCAGGGATGGTCAGGTTGGTATGCTAAGGGAATGCCACCCCTTTCAATCAGATGGAATCTGTACACGTACAGCTGATATTGTCTACTTTGCAGGTCGCACCTCTGCCCAGTGCTGGCCCAGCAATCAATCAAAGCCAACCCTGAACCTAATGCTGCCAGTCTCAAATCTTAATATGGACTGGTGAGATTCGTACTGCCAGGCATGAGGTCAAACACTGACACAGGCGTTTTCATGTATTAGTGTGTGCTAAACCTAAAAATAAAGCCACACCTGACCTTCCAAAATTCCTATTAAGCTTACAAATAACTTTATCACGAACGCAATGTTTTACAAACTAAAAGCAAGTTTAAAGACTTGAATTTCTAGAGCACCTCTCCTGAACTCTGGTCCAAAGCTTTGTAAAGTCAATGGGCTATTTTTGTCATCATTATTGCACTGTGAGAAATACTGCAACCACTGTATGCACATCAAGATCCCACCAAAGGTTCAGTCAAACAAACCAGGCAGTTTTGATGACATTGGTTGAGGGATGGAAACCAATGTCATTAAATTATGTCAAAACCAATGTCACTGGTTGGAAAATTCTCAAACTCGTCTTGTGAATTGTGGCTATGGGATCTTTTACGTCAACCTGATAGGGCAGAGAGGATTAGCTTTAGGGTCTCACTTGAATGACTGCACATCTGACTGCCCAGCACTCTCTCAGTTTGTCCCCAGCTACAAAAACTGGTTCAAGGTAGCAATCATCCTCAGACAAACATTATCCCTAGCAGCGGACCTTCTTGTGTGGCAGGGCTGACATTAGGAGACTCACTTGTTGCTGACAAAGACCATGTCAGTTCTGCCCATCATCATAAGTTCAACCTGTGGTTTTATTTTGCTGATTAAAAGACAGTTTTCTTGATGAAAAAAGACTTGAGATGAAACCTAAATCGAACAACATCCACTCTGAAAATTTTGTCCCCGATGTAGTTTTTTTTTCTGTCTATCCACAGGTAATCAATGAGACCAATGCAGAGCGCAAGGAGCTGCCATGAGGGGACTACTTCTGACCTAGCAGAGTCAGCAGCCGTCTGGTGCGGAGCTGCCACATTAGTCGCTCGCTAGCAGATGTAGAGTAGGCTGCTGTAACCATTTGCGGAGTAGGTAACAGGAAGTAGGAAGTGGAATCCCGGGATTGTGTGGCACTTTGACACAATAAAAGTGGACAAAACTTCATCAAGATACACATTTAACAAACTTAAGCTTAAAAGTGTTGTATTTGCAACTATGCAGAAGTTGACTTGACTTAACTTGGAGTGGTTTAGATGGATCTCTAGTATGGTAACAGTCAGAGTTTTAACAGTTTCTTCTCATCCTTAACAACTGTAGACAGCTCTATTTGCATGAATATTGTATTTGCTACTGGCATCACTTTTGAATTTTGATTTTTAAAAATGAGAAAAGGCACTTGGCCCCTCAGTCCCAGTACCACACAGTGACTGAGGTAAAGTCTTGTACACAGAGTGAGGAAATACTCATCTTGTTCCTTTTTAATAAACGTGGAGTTTTAAGTTTTGATTTTGATCCAGTCTATCGCTGAACCCAAGATAGCAAATTGTTCTGGTATATAATAGGATTAGCCAAACCAGCACCCTTTACCATCCAGTGGTAGTTTGGCACAAACCTACCTGCTGGAACAACAAAGAGTAGCACAGATCTGATTCCAACACTGGATCTCCTACTCTAATTGATCTGATTAGGCACCTATTTTAACTAAACAATGGGAATTTTTTTCCTGAACTTGCGTGACTCCACTAATAAGCTAACTGCTTTATGTATGAAGGTTCCTTGTAACTGTCCTTTGTGCTCAGGGCCTCTGCCTAAAAAACTCTTTGCTTTTTCCAACGCAAAGGTAACAATAAAAGTCTTTGAAATCATTGGAGTTTTTGAATTCTTCAGCAAAATATACATCTGAATTGGATCTGATGATGGGTGACAATTTTGGGTTCATAGATCCTTGAATCCATTGGTTTAATTCCTGATCTCTTCAATCATCATCTCACAGTTACAATGCTCAAGTTTGTATTCAGAGAAGGTGCCTCACCCGATCAGGTTTACAATTACAGACCCATTTCTCACCTTTGGGTGACATTACTTTATTCTTGGGTAAATGTTGTCGATAACTGATGAATCTGTTAAAGATTTTGTCCTTCAGTGGCTCCTTCAGAGCTCCATGTTGGAGAGTCTCACTATCTGGAAACTGGCTTTCTCCCGGAAAGTGTTCACTGCCTGCCTAGACCCATCAGGGACCCGTGGTAGGTTTTAGTGACTCTGAATGCCTATTCTCTTATGGGGATAGACAGGCAAAAAATCTTCAATTGTAAGCTTGTTTCAGAGATAGTAGGAACTGCAGATGCTGGAGAATCTGAGATGAAAAGGTGTAGAGCTGGATGAACACAGCAGGCCAAGCAGCATCATAGGAGCAGGAAAGCTGACGTTTCGGAAAATGAAGAAGGATCTAGGCCCGAAACGTCAGCTTTCCTGCTCCTATGATGCTGCTCGGCCTGCTGTGTTCATCCAGCTCTGCACCTTGTTATCTCAATTGTAAGCTTGATGTGATAAAGTCGGAACAAATTTATTAAGTAACAAATTTATTAAGAGTCACTAAAACCTACCACGGGTGCCTGATGGGTCTAGGCAGGCAGTGAACACTTTCCGGGAGAAAGCCAGTTTCCAGATAGTGAGACTCTCCAACATGGAGCTCTGAAGGAGCCACTGAAGGACAAAATCTTTAACCGAGTCATCAGTTATCAGACAATTAATCTGCACAGAAAAGCGTGTAACAACTCTCAAACTTTTGATCTTGGATCTCTTCTGTTCTTTGTTTCTCTGTTTTTGCTCCCTCTATGTATTGGATTCTGGTCTTTCTCCTCCACATAGCCTTGTACACTAGGGTCTTTTTTTGTATGAACTCTAATCCAATTAAATCCTCCCTCTCTCCAATCACCTTCAAACCTCTGCTGATCATGCCCTTAGCATGTTCCTCTTGACCAACCAGTACAATTCACGTCAGCCTTACATAACCCTGCTTAAATCTACCATTGTTCAAATCCCTTTTCTCAAGTCTTCAAGGTTGTTTTTCCCTTTAGCTTCCGTTCTTCTCTTTTCTACAGCTATTCTGGCAAATATGTTTTTGCTGCACTATGTTTGGTAACACTTGCCAAAATCTTCCATAATCCCACTACCTTTGTTTAAATTATGCCCTCTTTCTAGGTTTACCCTGCTTAGTAAAAATGCCTCAGTGGTATAATGAAGTGAAATGGTAATATCCTTCTTAATATCCTGATACTCATAGAATTCCTCCAGTGTCGAAGCAAGTCATTCAGCCCATTGAGTCCACACTGACCCACCTCTCCATTCCCACCCCCCCCCTCCACCCTCCCTATAACCCTGCATTTCCCATGGCTAATCCACCTTGCCTGCACATCCCTCTGGACACTATGGGTAATTTAGCAATTCAAATTCACAAAATGACATAGTAAGACATGACCTCTTGTTTTTGGTCTAGCTAGTTTGAGGTCATACCCAATCTAGTACCACATATATCTGTGGATTTACAAATCCTCTACCACTCTGAAAAGGTGGTATGGTGTTTTTTGCTCCGTGTAGCGATATTTAAAACTGACTATGTCTTTGTTAAAGTGCAGGTGTAACGTCAGGGAGTGGTGGTGGATTCCTTGTGACGTTAGACGTCAGATCACAATCTGCTTTCTCTAGATCACTTTAATCATTAATAAAGCAAACAACTGAATACATGTTTTTTAAAAATTGATGTAGGCTTTGCCTCCAGCATACCACAATATCTGAGTGCAGGTTATGTATGTTGCCATAGCATAAGAAAACAAGACATGGGTCATGTGGTATTGAAAGGTCCAACAGAGGTAAATTACAGCTGGCTATTCCATACAATTATCACATTCACAGACACAATAGTCAGGCCCACTTTAAGCTATTCTGTTACAAA
Source organism: Ginglymostoma cirratum (assembly GCA_024137785.1). Taxonomy (NCBI): domain Eukaryota; kingdom Metazoa; phylum Chordata; class Chondrichthyes; order Orectolobiformes; family Ginglymostomatidae; genus Ginglymostoma; species Ginglymostoma cirratum. Next base: position 27,831,987 of record JAHRHZ010000056.1, on the reverse strand, counting down.
CAGTAACACATTTCCATCAATGTGTCATGCTTCATGATGCCAAGCAAATTGACATTTGATATACATATACCCTAAAGGCCCAAGCTACGTCACAGTGATGATGTCGTGAGCATGTCTCTCATCTAAGCAAGAGCAACACTTTAATTCAGGGGACTGACTCAAAATTAACTGGTCACAGTCAGTGTACTGCGCACAACTAAATCAAAGGTGACTTGATGATGAGATACTCTGTAGTTATTTCAGTGGTGGCAGGAAAAAACAGGACGTGCCTGAAAAACATTTACTTGTTAGAGTCATCTTGGAGTTGGGGTAAGCATTTCTGACATCATGCCTTTACTTGGGAAGCTTGATACATTTGATCCTGCCGTCAAAGACCGGGCCCAATATGTGGAAAGAATGTGATATTTTTTCTGGGCAAATGACATTGGGGCAGATGAAAAGCAATAAGTAATCCTTCTGACTGCTTGCAGACCTGCAGCATTCTCGGTTATAAGAGGCTTAACTTTCCCAGAGACAGCAGACACTAAATCCTTCCAGTCGTTGGCAGAATTGGTTAAGGAATGTTACGACTCCAAACCTCCTCTAATTCTGAGATGCTATTGGTTTTATTCGGCTGTTAGAGAACAGGGGAATATGTATCAAGATTTTTTTATGATGTTACGACAACTAGCAGAGGCATGTGATTTTGGGTTAACCCTGAATAAGATGCAAAGAGACCATTTGGTATGTGGGATTATTGGTGTAACCATGCAGAAGTACCTACTAGCTGAAGCCCATGGGACTCCAAACAGGCGATACAACTGGCTTTATCTTTGGAAAATGCGGCAAGTGGAGCATAGAACATAGAACATAGAACATTACAGCGCAGTACAGGCCCTTTGGCCCTCCATGTTGCGCCGACCTGCAAAACCAATCTGAAGCCCATCTAACCTACACGATTCCATTATCATCCATATATTTATCCAATGACCATTTAAATGCCCTTAAAGTTGGCGAGTCTACTACTGTTGCAGGCAGGGCATTCCACGCCTTTACTACTCTCTGAGTAAAGAACCTACCTCTGATATCTGTCCTATATCTATCACCCCTCAATTTAAAGCTATGTCCCCTCGTGCTAGCCATCACCATCCGAGGAAAAAGGCTCTCACTGTCCACCCTATCTAATCCTCTGATCATCTTGTATGTCTCTATTAAGTCACCTCTTAACCTTCTTCTCTCTAACGAAAACAGCCTCAAGTCCCTCAGCCTTTCCTCATAAGACCTTCCCTCCATACCAGGCAACATCCTGGTAAATCTCCTCTGCACCTTTCCAACGCTTCCACATCCTTCCTATAATGCGGCGACCAGAACTTTGTACACCAGAGTTTTGTACAGCTGCAACATGACCTCACGGCTCTGAAACTCAATCCCTCTATCAATAAAACCTAACACACCGTACGCCTTCCTAACAACCATATCAACCTAGGTGACAACTTTCAGGGATTTATGCACATGGACACCAAGATCTCTCTGCTCGTCCACACTACCAAGAATCTTACCATTAGCCCTGTACTCTGTATTCCTGTTACTCCTTCCAAAGTGAATCACCTCACACTTTTCCGCATTCAACTCCATTTGCCATCTCTCAGCCCAGCTCTGCAGCTTATTTATGTCCCTCTGTAACCTGCAACATCCTTCCGCACTATCCACAACTCCACCGACTTCAGTGTCATCCGCAAATTTACTAATCCATCCTTCTACGCCCTCATCCAGGTCATTTATAAAAATGACAAACAGCAGTGGCCCCAAAACAGATCCTTGCGGTACACCACTATTAACTGAACTCCAGGATGAACATTTCCCACCAACCACCACCCTCTGTCTTCTTACAGCTAGCCAACTTCTGATCCAAACCACTAAATCACCCTCAATCCCATGCCTCCGAATTTTCTGCAATAGCCTACTGTGGGGAACCTTATCAAACGCTTTACTGAAATCCATATACACATCAACCGCTTTACCCTCATCCACCTGTTCAGTCACCTTCTCAAAGAACTCAATAAGGTTTGTGAGGCACGACCGACCCTTCACAAAACCGTGTTGCCAATCCTAATCAAATTATTCCTTTCTAGATGATTATAAATCCTATCTCTTATAATCCTTTCCAATACTTTACCCACAACCGAAGTAAGGCTCACTGGTCTATAATTACCAGGGTTGTCTCTACTCCCCTTCTTGAACAAGGGGACAACATTTGCTATCCTCCAGTCTTCTGGAACCATTCCTGTAGACAATGACGACATAAAGATCAAAGCCAAAGGCTCTGCAATCTCCTCCCTAGCTTCCCAAAGAATCCTAGGATAAATCCCATCTGGCCCAGAGGACTTATCTATTTTCACACTTTCCAGAATTGCTAACACCTCCTCCTTGTGAACCACAATCCTGTCTAGTCTAATAGCCTGTATCTCAGCATTCTCCTCAACAACATTATCTTTTTCATGTGTGAATACTGACAAAAAATATTCATTTAGCGCCTCTCCTATCTCTTCGGACTCCTCGCACAACTTCCCACTACTGTCCTTGACTGGCCCTAATCTTGCTCTAGTCATTCTTTTGTTCCTGACAGACCTATAGAAAGCTTTAGGGTTTTCCTTGATCCTACCTGCCAAAGACTTCTCATGTCCCCTCCTGGCTATTCTTAGCTCTTTCTTTAGGTCCTTCCTGGCTAACTTGTAACTCTCAAGCGCCCTAACTGAGCCTTCACGCCTCATATTTACATAAGCCTCCTTCTTCCTCTTGACAAGAGATTCAACTTTAGCAAACCACAGTTCCCTCGCTCAGCCACTTCCTCCCTGCCTGATAGATACATATTTATCAAGGACTCTCAGTAGCTGTTCCTTGAACAAGCTCCACAGTTCAATTGTGCCCAGCCTTTGCAGTTTCCTTCCCCATCCTATGCATCCTAAATCTTGCCTAATCATCTCATAATTGCCTTTCCCCCAGCTATAACTTTTGCCCTGCGATATATACCTATCCCTTTCCATCGCTAAAGTAAACGTAACCAAATTGTGGTCACTATCACTGAAGTGCTCGCCTACCTCCAATTCAAACACCTGGCCTGGTTCATTACCCAGTACCAAATCCAATGTTGCCTCACCTCTTGTTGGCCTATCTACATACTGTGTCAGGAAACCCTCCTGCACACATTGGACAAAAACTGACCCATCTAAAGTACTGGAACTATAGCGTTTCCAGTCAATATTTGGAAAGTTAAAGGCCCTCATAACAACTACCATGTTACTTTCACTCCTATCCAGAGTCATCTTTGCTATCCTTTCCTCTACATCTCTGGAACTTTTCGGAGGCCTGTAGAAAACTCCCAACAGGGTGACCTCTCCTTTCCTGTTTCTAACCTCAGCCCATACTACCTCAGTAGACAAGTCCTCATCAAACGTCCCTTCTACCACCATAATACTGTCCTTGACTAACAATGCCACACCTCCCCCTCTTTTACCACCTTCCCTGATCTTACTGAAACATCTAAACCCCGGAACCTGCAACAACCATTCCTGTCCTGTCCCTGCTCTATCCATGTCTCCGAAATGGCCACAACATCAAAGTCCCAGATACCAACCCATGCTGCAAGTTCACCCACCTTATTCCGGATGCTCCTGGCGTTGAAGTAGACACATTTCAAATCACCTTCCTGCCTGCCAGTACACTCCTGAGACCTTGAAACCTTATTCATGACCTCACTACTCTCAACCTCCTGCTCACTGGAGCTACAATTCAGGTTCCCACCCCCCTGCTGAATTAGTTTAAACCCTCCTGAAGAGCATTAGCAAATTTCCCCCCCAGGATATTGGTACCCCTCTGGTTCAGGTGTAGACCATCCCGTTTGTAGATGTCCCACCTACTCCAGAATGAGCCCCAATTATCCAGGTATCTGAATCCCTCCCTCCTGCACCATCCCTGTAGCCACGTGTTCAACTGCTCTCTCTCCCTATTCCTCGCCTCGCTAGCACGTGGCACGGGTAACAGACCAGAGATAACAACTCTGTTTGTTCTAGCTCTAAGCTTCCACCCTACCTCCTTGAATTTCTGCCTTACATCCCCATCCCTTTTCCTACCTTTGTCGTTGGTGCCTATGTGGACCACGACTTGGGGCTGCTCCCCCTCCCCTTTAAGGATCCCAAAAACACGATCTGAGACATCACGGACCCCGGCACCTGGGAGGCAACACACCAACCGCGAGTCTCTCTCGTTCCCACAGAATCTCCTTTCTGTCCCCCTAACTATGGAGTCCCCAATAACTAATGCTTCCTCCTCTCCCCACTTCCCTTCTGAGCAACAGGGACAGACTCTGTGCCAGAGACCGGTACCCCATGGCTTACCCCTGGTAAGTCGTCCCCCCCAGCAGTATCCAAAACGGTATACTCGTTATTGAGGGGAACGGCCACAGGGGATTCCCGCACTGTCTGCCTGTTCCCTTTCCGTCCCCTGACTGTAACCCATCTACCTTTTCCCTGTACCTGAGGTGTGACTACCTCTCTGTAGCTCCTCACAATTACCCCCTCGGCCTCCCGAATGATCCGAAGTTCATCCAGCTCCAGCTCCAGTTCCCTAACGCGGTTTCCAAGGAGCTGGAGTTGGATGCACTTCCTGCAGATAAAGTCAGTAGGGACACTAGTGGTGACCCTTACCTCCCATATTCTACAGGAGGAGCATGCAAATACCCTTACATCCATTCCCACTATTCTGAATTCCCAAACAGACTATTGAGAGAAAAAAAAACTAGTAACCTTACCAAATCGGCGCTCAGAACATTTTTTTTTTGGTTAGAGGAGGAGGATGGGTGGGAGACACTACCTAAGCTGTGTTTCGGGTAAAGCAACTGCCCAAATATATTACCTCACTTACTCAGCCGTCCCGTGTCCGCTCCTACTAAACCTTCCCAGCAGTCCGCTCGCACTCTCTCCTGACTCCCGCCACCAAACAGTTGGAGGCCGCCGACTCCACGAGGCAAGTCCCTCTAAGTGAAAGGCAGCAGTCCGCTCGCACTCTCTCTCGACTCCCGCCGCCGAACAGTTGGAGGCCACCAACTCCACAAGGCAAGTCCCTCTAAGTGAAAGGCAGCAGTCCCCTCACACTCTCTCGACTCCCACTGCCGAACAGTTGGAGGCCGCCAACTCCACGAGGCATGGGAACTGCAGGGCATCCCAATGGAAGTTGACTCTCTCACCTGTCCAACTGAGCTTGGGGAGCACCACTTGAGTGTAGGCAATCACAGAGCCTCATGCAGGGCATATCCTGAGCAGAGGGACCCTAGCTCAGCCCACAGCAGAACCCCACAACAAAGCCAAGCCTCAGCCAAGTGGCTAAAAAGTTCTTCAGGATTTGTACCGGCAAGTCATTATAGTTGCTGCTGGTATGTGGACTCGAGACAGAAAAGGAGTCCTACAAGATTTGACTTGAGTAAGAAAACTCATTGGCCAGTACCCAATAGAGTGCACACCCTGGAAAGTCCGCCTACATGTGGGTTGGGACAATTAAATTGCTTTAGCGACATCCAAGTCGGAACCAGTTAAAATTAATGTTTGGTTAAATGGTCACCCAGTTCCCATGGAGGTTGATACCAGCGCAGCTGTATCTGTGGTTGCAGAACCTGTCTTTAACAAGATTCACTCGGGTCTCCATCCCTTAAGTTTGCGTAAGACCTTAGTCATACTGAGAACATACACTGGGGAAGCATTACAGGTTAAGGGTATAACTTCAGTTCCGGTCTCCTAAGAGAAGCAGTTGGTGCAGTTACCACTGATGGTGGTAAAAGCTCAGGCTCAAGCCTATTGGGGCAGAATTAGTTGACAAAGATTCAAATGGATTGACTCAACATTTTGATTTGAAAATGGCTGCCTCAGTGGGGTCCTAGTGAAAGACCCAGGAGTTTTTCAGGAAGGGCTTGGGACTATCAAAGCGGCCAAAGCCACTTTACCCGTTGACCAGGAAGCAATTCCAAGATTTTGCAAGACCCACCTGATGCCATTTGCCTTGAGGGCAGAAGTAGAAGCAGAAATCAGGAGGCTGGAGAGTGAAGAAATCATCAAACCAGAATGGTTTGCAGAATGGGTTGTACTGGTCGGACCAATTATGAAGCCTAACAGCTTGGTTTGCCTTTGTGGGGACTTTAAGCAAACAGTAAACTGCTTCTCGCAGCTGGACAAATATCCAATCCCTCACATAGAGGACTTGTAATCAAAGGTGAGGGAGGGGCTGTCCTTTACAAAGCTAGACATGAAGCTTACCTGCAATTGTGACTGGATGAGGAGTCCCAGCAGTACACCACAATTAGCACCAATAAGGGTTTATAGTGATATACGAGACTGCCGTTTGCGGTATCATCAGCCTGTGCCCTTTTCCAATGGACCATGGAGAACATTTTCCAAGATCTACCCCAGGTCATCATTTATCTGGATGACATGCTAATAACAGGGAAGATCAATAAAGAGCATTTGGGGAACTTGGACGCAATTGCTTAAACATTTCTCCCTGGCGGGTGTATGCCTTAAATGGGAAAAATGTGAGTTCCAGGTGCCCCAAAAGACCTTCTTGGCTTACTGAGTTGACAAAACCAAGTTACACCCGTTCACCCGTTGGAAGATAAAGTGAGGGTGATCAAAGGTGTTCTGGCTCCCACGTCTGTACTGGAGCTTAGGTCTGTCCTTGGGCCGGCGAATAATTACAGGAAGCTCATACAGAACCTGGCCTCCATCTTGGCACCCTTTATACCTGCAAAAGGTTCAGTCTTGGAAATGGTCACATTGCCAAGAAGTAGCCATTAGGAAAGTGAAAGAGCAGCTATCGTCATCTAAGGTGTTAGCCCACTATGATTGCGAGGTAGTGCTGACATGTGATGTCTCCTATGGGTATCGGGGTAGTGTTGGCTCACCGGTGGCCCAATGGAGAGGAATGCCCAATAGTGTATGCTTCCCGGCCTTTGGCTGATGCTGAATGCAAATATACCCAGATAGAGAAAGAAGGTTTGGCAGTCATCTTTGGTGTGCAGAAGTTCCACCAGTATCTTTACGGATGGGAATTAGTCATAGCAACAGATCACAAACCCCTGCTAGGGCTACTGAAGGAAGGCAGGGCGATGCCAACCATAGCTTTTGGTAGAATTCAGTGCTGGGCCCTTATTCTCAGCACATACATGGGCCAGCTAGAACACTGTCCAGGAAGCCAAGTGATAATGTGGATGCTTTGAGTCACCTCCCCCGGATAGATACTCCACCAGTGGTGCCTCTCCTGGAACAGTCTGTTCTGGTTTTAAACTCCCTGGACATCCTTCCAGTCACTGTTGACAATACCCCACTGTGAACACAAAACAATCCTGTCCTGGTGAAACTAAAGCAGCTGGTGGTAATGGGGGAGATGGAAGGACCATTGCAACCAGGATTGAAACCTTTCTGGACCCAGCGAGACCAGATCACCGCAGAAGATAGTATATTACTGTGGGGAGCAAGGCTGATTGTTCTAAGTAAAGGTCACCGCCAGGTACTGTCTGAACTCCACCAGGGTCATCCAGGGGTTTCCAACATGAAGATGCTAGTAAGCAGCTATGTCTGGTGGCCAGGGATGGATGCCAACATAGCTGCATTGGTGGGGCAGTGCCCAGAGTGCCAACAAGGACAAAAATTGCCACAATGGTGACCTCACGTTTGTGGGAATGACCAGGTAAATCCTGGACCAGTCATATGTTGACTATGCTGGTCCTTTCATGGGCTCAATGTTTCCTGGTTATTGTGGATTCCCATTCAAAGTGTGAACATGCATAAAGTCCATTCAGCAAACTCAGGATGGACAAGTGAGAAACTGCAAGCATTGTTCACACTACACAGACTTTCAGGAGTATAGGTCATGGACAATGGGATGTCATTT
>JAHRHZ010000056.1:27800696-27819073 GCA_024137785.1 Ginglymostoma cirratum | reverse complement strand
TAGTCAAACAAAGTAATTTTGATGATAAGGGCATTGAAAATAGATCAAACATATGCAGAGACGGCTATTTTGGAGGAATTCAAAAATTCACTTCCTGAAGTAGTGAGAACTCATTTGGAACAACACGCAGCTAAAGCTGCAAGGGTAGCAGCTGAAATGGCTGATGATTATGAATTGGTTCATTAATCAAAGTTTGGCTTCCAGCATCAATTTCAATGCGAGGGTTAGAAATTGGGGAAAGAGAAATCCTCAGATGCCGAGGGAAAAGGAGATCTCATTGAAGATGATAAAGATAGTTTATCTCAGAGTGAAAAAGAAACCCATGAAGGGGAAAGAGAAATTAAAAAGCTCAGGTGTTTTCACTGTAATAAAGGAGGTCAATTGAAGTCACAGTGTTGGTGGTTTAGAAAAAGCTCTAAGGAGATGGATGTGGGAAAACAGGATTGGCCAATGATGAAGGATCTGACGTTTCTGATGAAGGATCTAGGCCCGAAACATCAAGCTTTCCTGCTCCTATGATGCTGCTTGGCCTGCTGTGTTCATCCAGCCCCACACCTTGTTATCTTGGCCAGTGAGTTTTGTTGATGCAGTAAAGAAAAGCACAGTGGAAGCTAAAAAGCTGCATGAGAACGTACAAATTAAAAACCGAAAGAACTGCAGATGCTGTAAATTAGGAACAAAAACAGAAGTTGCTGGAAAAGCTCAGCAGGTCTGGCAGCAACTGTGAAGAAAAAAAAATCAGAGTTATCGTTTCAGGACCTAAAACATTACCTCTGATTTTTCCTTCACAGATGCTGCCAGATCTGCTGAGTTTTTCCAGCAACTTCTGTTTTTGTGCCAGAATGTACAACCTGGTCAGGGGTTAGTTGACAAGAAAGTGCCAAATTTTCTTAAACTATTTACATGTGAGGGTCAGGTTTACTCACATACGTCAGGAGGAGCAGGTAAAGAGATTACAATTGTTAGAGTTACAGGAGCATATCAATCTTTGATGTTGAGAGATGAGGCAATATGCAATTCAGAAGGACTATTACTAGAAAAAGTGGCATTATGTGGAATTCACAGTGAGATGAGAAGTGCTCCATTATGTGAAGTGAGGTTGGAGTGTCCAGTGAAAAGTGGAGATGTGGTGGTAGGGTACTGGAGAAACCCTTGAAGAAGTGTCTAGACCCGAAACGTCAGCTTTCCTGCTCCTCTGCTGCTGCTTGACCTGCTGTGTTCATCCAGCTCTGCACCTTGTTGTCTCACTTCAATCATGTTGTCTTTGAGCATGTGTTCAATCTCTTTTTGAACCTGTGCCAACTTTACAGGGTTAAAGTCTATAAGGATGATAGTTAATTGGAACAGCGTTTCTTATATCTGCATCATGCATAATTAGACTAGCACTTCCCAGCTTCTTCCCATGTATTTCCCCATGTGTTTGTTATAACTCATTACAGGTCATTTCAATTTTTCTCTGGAAGGTAATTCAATAATTTATCCCAGTTTTTGAGAACGTACTCATTGTTCAATTTAATTTGGGGAATGTCCAAATCAGAATCCTCTGAACTTGGTTCCTCACTCTGTGTTGTAGCGAGTAACACATTCTCCATTTGCCTTCCTTCCCTATCAAAATACCTTTTAATCATATTCGAATGACACACTCTGTGAGATTTCTTTCTATAACCCACTGGTAATATAACTAGATGAATTTTTGCCCATTTCTCACCCACCTGAATGTGTGACGGCCTCCATTTCCTCATCAAGACATCATTTTTAAAATAGTAACATTCTGGGATACATTCAATTCTTCTTCTGTGTACGTTTTTTGATATGACTGCTTCCGTTTTTTTTCTGCTGTAATTCAGTTAATTTCTCTCAATTGAAAATATCCACTTTGTCCTCCATCTGTTCTTGTTTTCTCTCAATCAATGTACTTCAACTTCCTTACCTTTATTCCTTGACTTCACCTCCTGCTTCAACCTGTAGCTTAGTGATCTAGTTATCACACAGTCAGGAAAAATCCCAGGATATGCTTTCTGTAACACATTAGTTGCTTGATTTTCTACTGGCTTTTACAGCAGGCAGCACTCCCACTTGTGATTCAGCTGTATCATTACCAAGGACAAATTGTATTCCTGGAGACAAGGGTTCCTCCAGTACCCAACCACCACTTCTCCACTTTTCACTGGACACTCCAACCTCACTTCACATAATGGAACACTTCTCATCTCACAATGAATTCCATATAATGCCACTTCTTCTGGTAATAGTCCTTCTGAATTGCATATTGCCTCATCTCTCAACATCAAAGATTGATATGCTCCTGTAACTGTAAACATTTGTAATCTCTTTACCTGCTCCTCCTGACATATGTGAGTAAACCTGACCCTCACATGTAAATGGTTTAAGAAATTTTGGCACTTTCTTGTTAACTAACCCCTGACCAGGTTGTACTTTCTGGTATAGAAGGGTCTAGACCCGAAACGTCAGCTTTCCTGCTCCTCTGATGCTGCATGGCCTGTTGTGTTCATCCAGCTCTACACCTTGCTGTCTCAGATTCTCCAGCGTCGGCAGTTCCTACTATCTCTGTAATAATTGAAGTGAGTTGCAGCTACTGGAGCTCACCCACAGTAATGGTGCCAAAACCAGATGGTATCCAACTGTTATGTTGGACTATTGCAAAGTCAATGCAGTTACAAAGTCTGATTCATATCCTATTCCACATTTGGAAGACTGTATTGAGAAGGTGGGGCAGCAATTTACATTTCTGAAGTAGACTGACTCAGAGGATACTGGCAGGTACCTTTATTCGGAAGAGAGAAGACAATTTTGGCTTTTGTGACAGCAAATGGACTATACCAATTTAAAGTCATGCCATTTGGTATGAAAAATGTGCCAGGCACATTTCAAAGACTAACAAATAAAATCATTTCAGGATTTCCCAATTGTGTGGTGTACATCGACGACCTGGAGATTTTTAGTCACATGTAGAAGGAACATTTGCAGCATTCATTGAAATTATTCGATCAAAGTCAAAGGGCGGGCTTGATGATTAACTTGGCTAAGAGAGTGTTTGCAAAAGTCCAAGTCACATTCCTGAGCCAAGTCATTGGACATGGATAGATGACCACTCAGGATGTGAAAACTAAGGTTATTGGGGAGTTTCCCACACCATCTGCAGAAAGGATAGTACTACATTTCCTGGGATTGAGCACATTTTATCAGAGCTCGTACCGAATTTTAGCAGTGTGGTTTCTCCACTGACTGGCTTACTGAAGAAGTGCAGAGAATTTCAATGGGTGGACTGTCAGAAGGCATTGACAGCTTGAAAGCTGTGTTAACCATTGTCCCAGTGTTAGCCACGTCTAATTGCACAAAGCCATTCGAGGTGGCTATCAGTGCAAGTGATGTGGGCGTCGGTGCTGTACTCATACAAGAAGACGACAAGAAGACAGAAAGACCTATCAGGTATTTTTCCAGAAAATTCAATATTCATCAACAGGAATATTCCACAATTGAAAAGGAAACCTTGAGCTTGGTGTTGGCATTACAACGTGTCAACATTTATACTGCCAGTAATGTGTCTGAAACAGTTGTATATACTGATTAGAACCCATTACAGTTTCCGGAGAAATTTAGGGACAAAACTTCCAGACTGTTTAGATGGAGCTTATTATTTCAGCCATTCAGTCTGAAAATTATACACATGGCAGGATGAGAAAGCATAATTATTGACATGGTGTTACGGCTTTCATGAAGAAAGACGGAGGCTTTCTGTGGTCGGACTAAACAAACTGAAATAGACAATGGATGTGAATGTTTACAGGCTTAGAGTCAACATAATGTATGTGTGGTAGTGTACTTTTAGGGTAAGACTAAGGGTTTTTAAAAGTCAGGCTATCTTCGTATACTGATGGGATTTTTTTAAGGAGGGAGGTGTAACAATGTTATTATCTTTAAATGGTTATTTTGTCCTGGTTTTTTTGAAGAGAGGTCGTAAGGCAAAGGTGTAGAACTGGCTAATTGAAGACAACGTAAGTAAACAATTTCTGAAGAAGGGTCTCGACCCGAAACATCAGCCTTCCTGCTCCTCTGATGCTGCTTGGCCTGCTGTGTTCATCCAGCTGTACACCTTGTTATCTAAGTAAACAACTTGTTAGGTCTTCAGGTCTTTTTTTAAATTTGGAACAATGAAAGCAGGCTAAATGTGTGTGGCCAGCTCTCACAGACCCAAACTTCTGGGTTTTCGTTTTTCAGAAGCATCAGAAGCTGTTTGGGGTCTCAAAAGTATTGGAAGCTTATATGAGTGGTCCTTGGTTGCTACTCTGTCTGAATGTTCTCTTGATGCTTTTTCCCTCCTGGGTTGGAGAACTGTATGTAAAAATCTGTCTGAATTTGCCTTTTTGCCAAGGAGCGTGTTTCTGGGATGTTACTACATTGGAACAGTAATAGGCACTCTGTCTATTATTTGGTTAAGTTTTCCAATAGTTAAGTTTGAGATTATTCTAAATTCCTTTTTCTTTTGTTTGTATTTTGATTAGAGTGTTTAAATAAGTTGTGTTTTGCTTAATGTTAACTAGTTTGACCAGTCACATCACATCTGGAACACAGTACTTGACATCTACCTTTAAAATAAGAAAAAGGTAGGGTCTAGGATACCCTCTTTAAATGTTTTGGAAGGGTCTGGTCTGATTCATAACACTCCTCTTTGGGAGGTGTTGTTGTTTGTTGCGAACCAAACGTAGGCGCTCTAAAAAGCAGTGTCCGAGCCTTCGCTTGGTTTCACTGATGTCAATGCCTCCTCTACATCGGTGAGACTATATTCCACCTTGGAAGCCTACAACTCAATGGTCTCATTGTGGACTTTACTAGCTTCAAAATCTCCCCTCCCCAGCCTCATCCCAAGACCAACCCTCCCTCTCATCCCTGCCTCCTTGACCTGTCCGTCTTCTCTCCCACCTATCTGCTTCCCCCACCTCACTGACCAATCCCCACCACTGCCTACCTGCTATCACCATCCCACCTACCTTCCCCAGCACAACGCCCCCTTCTCCATTTATTTCAGAGTCCCCTCCCCCTCCCCCATTTCTGAAGAAGGGTCCCGACCAGAAACATCAGCTTTCCTGCTCCTCTGATTCTGCCTGGCCTGCTGTGTTCCTCCAGCCCCACTCTGTGTTATGCTTCTCGTTCTGCGTGATTTGAACAAGTGCCTACAGAGTTAATAGGGAATAGGTCACATGGATCCTGTTCATCATCTCCTGATGCCTCATCCTGGGCTGTTTCCTTGGCAGTCTTGACCACTCAGGGTTTGCCACTGCCAATCAGGGGCAGGGCAAGGAGACAGGTGCCAAGTCTACCTCAGCTCTAATGGAAATTGTACCCATTAGTGCTATTGGTGGGGTGGGTGTTATTCTAAATCAGATGGTAGCTGTTTAGCCAACTATGTTAACTATCTCCCAGCCTTTAACAGACATGGGGCTGAGGGCTGTATGTGTATTGCTGTGGTGCTAGCTCTGATCTATTCTCATTCGAGTACAGGAATGGAAGAGTTTTATGTAAAATAGTCTGACAGATTGTAGCGCAACAAAGTGTACAACTTGTTGTAAGAAAAAAACGCTGTGCCAAAGAATTGGTAAGAGGTGAAAGAATAACTGAAGAGTTGGTTTATCCAGATGAGCAGCTGAAGCCTGTCTGAATAAAAAAACTCTTCTCAGTTGGTCTCCTGCCTCTATGTGGCATGTAGTGATGGTATCTGGCTTCTGGGGCCTCTGATCTAGGATCAGCGTCCACAGGGCAATGTTTGACAGTCTATTCAACACAGAGTTTTGCCATTCTTGTGTCCCCTGACAACACTGTTGAGTACAGGCCCTTATATCCCATCGAACACTCCTCCCATCTCCCTGCTCCTACATGATAGAATGTGTGAACGTAAAATCAGGAAGTAGGCACTGAGCCCATGTTCACCATAGGTAATGTACAATCTACTGTCACCCTCTCTACTCAATTGTGGATTCTATCAGTATGGTTGTCCAAAGTTTCCTCTTACTCCCAAAGGTAATTCTGCAAAGTCCTTGAACACTTATTTAACCAACCAAATTATATTGGGTAGTCGAAACCAATTGTCATCTTTGACCAGTGACTACAGTGTCTGCATCTGGAACAACCACAGTACCCAATTCTTGTACTCATTATCGAGATTACCTCACCGATGGATGCCTTTCTCTCCATCAAGCCAGTGTCTGTCCAAGCTCTTCGGTTAGAACTGCTCATCCAAAACTCACTTCATTTATTACTCCCTGTGCCCTTTTATATTCTCCCTCCTTATCTAAGTCCCTTTTAAGGTTTTTGCAAAGAATTGTAGCTCAGGTTTTGCAACATGCAGAACAAACGTGGTTTACAAAATACCATGCAACGACTGCCACAAGCATTACATCAGACAGACAGGAAGGAAACTAGCCATCAGCTAGCAGCAAAACGACATGATGAACTTTCCCTGACAGCAATACACTCGGACAATGAAGGCCAACAGTTTAACTGGGACAATGTAACCATAGTAGCTCAAGCAAAACGTAGACATGCATGGGAATTCCTAGAGGCATGGTTCTCCATCCATAATGCAATCAACAAACACATAGAATTGGACCCCATATACAAACCCATACAGAACAAAACCAGAAATGACAGTACTCATCAATAACAGACTGGACAGTATAAATTCCAAGCGGAGAAAAACAACATTGCTTCATCAGAGGCTTCACTGATGATGTTACCTAGCACGGAGACGAAATGTCTGAACGTAAACAAGCCAGCTCGGCAAGCAAGTCAACAATCTAAGTCCCTTTTATATTATATGTATAGGTGAAATTGATGACCAATACTGAAACAATTTTCCATTCATTGGAAATGAGGTTAAAATTGGGAGATATCTGTAACAGTGGGATGTTTGCTGGTGACTGATCACTCTCATCAGTGGCCCTGGGGCGGCGCGGTGGCTCAGTGGTTAGCACTGCAGCCTCACAGCGCCAGGGTCCCAGGTGCGATTCCACCCCAGGTGACTATCTGTGTGGAGTTTGCACATTCTCCCCATGTCTGCGTGGGTTTCCTCTGGGTGCTCCGGTTTCCTCCCACAATCCAAAGATGTGCAGGCTAGGTGGATTGGCCATGCTAAATTGCCCATAGTGTTCAGGGGTGTGTGGGTTATAGGGGGATGGGTCTGGGTGGGATGTTCCAAGGGTCGGTGTGGACTTGTTGGGCCAAAGGTCCTGTTTCCACACTGTAGGGATACTAAAGATATCCTGCTGTCCACATTAGTTTATCAACCAGGTGAAAAGTTGAAAACCTACCTAAATCTCTGCTGTGATAGACACATGCAGTAAGGCCTTCCCAGAAGACACATTTCCTTAAGGTTTTGGAACTGTATCCTGAGCCTGCACAGTCTTTTTGCTGATTCACAAGCCAAAGGATATAATCTTTTACATCTGAACCTCTCAAAATAGTTTAGAATTTTGATTTCCATGCTAATCTTCTCTGCTGCAGGGAAAAAGCTCGAGATTTGAATCTTCAGAACAGAGCCTTTCAATCCCAGCATCGTCCAGTGAATCCTCATTAGCTGTTTCCCATGACTATCTCTGTCCAGATCTAATCACCATAGCCTAGTGACAGTTGAATCATTGAGACATACAGTCATACAGCACAGAAAAGGCCTTATGGCCCATCATCTTTGCACGAGCATAACTACCACTAAAGATGCACTAATCCCAATATCATGCACTTGTCCCATATCCTTCAATGTTATGATATTTCAACTACATTTTTCAAATCAATGTTTTGTACATTTTTAGCACCTCTTCCTTGCTTTTACATTCAACTTCCTGACTGTATGAAACCCTAAATCCAAGCTGCCTTTGTAAGACTTTCCACTAGTTGCCCCATTGTTAAGATTCAATGTTTCCACACACTCAGACCTCACTGCTCCTCCACCTGAGCATACCATCTTGGCACATTGCCTTTCACTATCTCCATATTTCCCAGCTTCACAATGCTCTGTGTTAAGTAGAACCTGCCACCAGTCTCCCATTCTGCTCTGATCGTCAATCTCCTGCAGCCACTCCTACATCAGTGAACACCAATATTGTTCCCCGTTGTGCTTGATGTTCATAAAAAACATTTTATGCAACATCCTACTTTCCGAGAACAAATTGCTGAGTCAGCAGCCCTCCTTTATCCATATGCTCTCTTACTGAGAACCACAGGAAACCACATAACAAGGGAGACCATTCAGCCCCATGTCCATTCTGTCTGCCCATTGCTCTGTATCTTCCAGTGCTTCAAATATTCCTTCCACTTTTCTTTAATAAATCTAATTGTCTCTGCTTCACTGCTCCTCAACACTCCAACAATCCAAGAGCTGTCAGGTCTTTGGTACTCAAACATACAATTACTTGACTGTTAAGGGTGTCGTTCTTCCTCCATCACAATGTTTTCAGTCAGTGGGTATAACAGGGGCAATGTGATACAGATCCTTAGGAATTGGGTGATAGGTTTAGACAGTGGATTTGGATCGGCACAGGCTTGGAGGGCCAAAGGGCCTGTTCCTGGGCTGTAAGTTTTCTTTGTTCTTTCTTTGTTCTTATAAGTCCCACTATCTACTTTGGGACTGCACATTGTCCCAGTAATTGCTCTTAGCTAGCACTGCTGGAACTACCAAGCTGTTGGACGATAAGTTTGGTTGGAAGCTCCTTAGCACAGCATCTCCTGTCCCTGAGGGGCAAAAGCCCTAGTCCCTGTTTCAATTAGGCTAAACTCCAGTACATTACTGCTTCTGAGACCCCAGATCTCACACCAGCAATGTGCTGACTAACATTAGCTCGAGGGGTGGGTGGATAATCAGTCCCCTGGTAAAATCCACCCCCCTCGTCATTACTGACTTTATCCAGCTGGAGATAATAATCTTTCTTGATCCACTTTTTAAAAACTTTAAAGCATCGAATAAATTATTTCTTCGTCTCCACCACTGCAGTGTAAATGGCACCAGCATTTCAGTGCTACAGTTTCCCTGTCCTATGTACTATTGTCCTGGTGGACAAAGTCAGAAGTTACACAACATGGTTATAGCCCAATGGGTTTATTTGAAATCATAAGCTTTCAAAGCACTGCTCCTTCATCAGGTGGTGACTTCACTGCTCCGAAAGTTTGTGATTTCAAATTAACCTGTTGGAGTATAACCTGGTGTCATGTGACTTCTGACATTGTCCACCCCAGTCCACCACATCATACTCCTGATGGTTATTGAGTGCTGATGTTACTCATAGAAGTAAAATCACACAGAAGGAGGCCAACCAGCCCATCGTGCCTGCACTGGCTCAGTAAATGAGAATTATTACCTCATGCCAATCTTCTACTTTACCCCATAACCTAGCACATTATTTTCATCCAAATAATCATCCTTTGCCCTTTTGAATACCTCAATTGATCTTGCCTCCGCCACATTTCAATGCAGTGCATTCCATGCCCTAACTACTCACGGAGTGAAAGTGTTTTTTCTCACATCAGCCTTGTTTCGTTTACAAATCTCTTTAAATCTGTGTTCTCTCATTCTTGTTCCTTTTACGAGAGGAAACAGTTTCTCCCTATCTATTCTGTCCAGCCTGCTCATGATTTTGAAAACCTCATCTCAGCCTCCTCCTCTCCAAGGAGAACAGTCCCAACTTCTTCAATTTACCCTCATCACTGAAGCTTCTATTCTAGGAACCGTTCTTGAAAATTGCTTCTGCACTCTCTCCATTACATTCAGATCTTTCCTGTAATTTGGTATATGGATAGCTGTAAACAATGCTTCAGCTGAGGTCTAACAAGAGTCTTGTACAAGTTCAACGTCACCTCCTTGCTCTTGTATTCTGTGCCTCTATTAATAAACCCAAGGACATTGTTCACTTTACTTAAAACCTTCTCAAAATGGGGCATCCAAGCTGCAGAAAGTGTAAAATTGTGTCCTAACTGCTACTGTGTACAAATTTCTCTTCACCCCTTTACTCCTGCACTCAATCCTTACATTTCAAATGGTGTTGCGTAGCTCACTTTTATGACTGAGTCAGAAGGTCATAGAACCACAGAATCCTCAGAATTGTTTACGAAATCTTGAGAGGTATAGACAGGGTGGATAGCAAGAAGCTTCTTCCCAGAGTGTGGGACTCAATTACTAGGGGTCACAATTTCAAGGTGAGAGCGGAAATGTTTAAGGGAGATATGCGTGGAAAGTTCTTTACGCAGAGGGTGGTGGAACACGTTGCCAGTGGAGGTGGAAGAGGCAGGAACGATAGCATCATTTGAGATGTATCTAGACAGATACATAAATGGGCAGGGAGCAGAGGGATACAGATCCTTGGAAAATTGGCGACCGGTTTAGATAGAGGATCTAGATCAGCGCAGACTTGGAGGGCTGAAGGGCCTGCTCCTGTGCTGTAATTTTCTTTGTTCTTCTTTGTTCTTTTTAATCCCTACTATGTGGAAACAGGCCATTCAGCCCATTGAGTCCACACCACCCATCGGTTTGAGATCTGATCCAGAGACTTAATCAGATCATTTCATCTGATTCTCAAGTGCAGAATTGAGTCGAGCAAGGCTTCTCAAAGTTGAGCTAGCATTTCAGAGTCGTAAGATCTGAGGTAGGAATGGCTGCTGTGGAGTTGGACCCACCTACAAGAGGCGTGCTCGCAATCCAACAGGCCCTCGCTCTCACCATTTTCACAGAGAAGCCTCGAGATCAGGTCATAGTTAGAGACAATTTGGGAAGCACTGGAGTACTGTTGCGCAGTGCCAGACTTTAGTCCAGCCATAAAGCTGAATATATGCCAACTATCTCAGGTAAACATAACAGATTCAATGGGATTTTTCAAAATGACGAGAGGGCTTTACTTTGGTGTCTTGGGCAATATTTATCCCTCACTAAATATCGCTAAGACAGATATTCTGATCTTTATCTCATTGCTGTTTGTGGGAGCTTCTCAAATTAAATAGTGAGACCTTAAATAGTACGTTATTGACTGCAATGCACACTCGGATGTCCTGAGGGCCAGGAAGGTGCACCAAAAATACAGGACTCCCATTTCATTTTCTTTATCACGAAAGAACAAAATGCTATTGCATTCCGTTAATGGCTTTATGTAACTTTCACTAATATTCAACCAGTGCTGGGTGGTGCACACACCATAAAGGGAGCTCAGGAAGCAAACTATTGAGTTTGTTCCTGGATCCTGGAGAGGGGAGTAAGCAAGGCCCAATCGAGGGACTCGACATCAGGAAGGTTGAGGGAGGACTCTGAAAGCCATCACTTCTGCTTTCCCCCATCCCCATTAGGTGACAACGCTCCCCTCCTGTTCTCACTCACCTCTAATTGGCTGCTAGCTCTTGGGAGCAATGCTATTCCCCACCTCAATCCTATCCCTAATGTTAAGGTCTTTGTGCCCTGCTGCTGCTGGTCCAGAGGGTTTCAATGCTACAGGTCTTCCACAGAGGTGGTAAGGTGGGGGTCTCACTAGCTCCTCACCTGCAGGCAAGACTAGGCCCAGTCACCAGGATATGAAGTGGCACCTTTTCATTCAAACATCATTGGCATTGCTGATGCCCTCAACACTCTATCTGTTGCAGTGTTCTGATCCCAGCTAATGGTAATTGTGGAAAAGTCAGATCTCAGAACAAAATCTGATAGATCATCTGCTTCATTTTTGCAGATGTTTAATATGGATATCAGTCACAAAAATACTCACAAAGCTTGACACCATCCAGAACAAAGCAGTCTGCTTGATTGGCACCACATTCACAAACATCCACTCCCTCCACCAGCAACGCTCAGTAGCAGCAGTTGTACTATCTACAGGATGCCCTGCAGAAATTCACCAAGACTCCTTGGATAGCACCCGTCCAAACAAATGGCCATTTCAATGTAGAAGGGCAAGGGCAGCAGATACATGGGAACACCACTACTTGCAAGTTCCATTGCAAGCCACCTACCAGCCTGACTTGGAAATATATTGCTGTTCCTTCACTGTCGCTGGGTCAAAATCCTGAAACTCCCTCCCTAAGGGCATTGTGGGTACAGCGCATGGACTACGTGGTTCAAGAAGGCAGCTCACTACTATCTTCTCAAAAGGCAATAAGCATTGGACCAGCCAGTGATAACCACATTGCTTAAATGAATAAGAAGAAAGATTTAATGACACTGTTGGTGTTGCTTAATAACTGAATATAAGTTCAATACGCAAAGAAATTACCAAAGCTATATATTTAAAAATATTTGAAAAATGCTTCAAAGTTAAAAAATCTTAACACAGAAATGGAAAAAGACTTTCAACCTGATTCCCAACACCATTCATTCCTGATACTCAATCCTAGTGAAATATCACATCTATCCCAGTTTTTAAAATCTTTCTTCACTGATGCTTTCCAGTTTCAATCCCTTGGACCGCTGAGATCACATTTTTATGATTTCTTTCAGAGAGTGACAGTATGACACAGGGCAGGAGGAAAGGGAGACAACGAGGGAGCGAGACAGATGTTATTCTGCTGTCTTGTGGTGTCTTAGAGGATGTTTAGGGTGTACCACTCTATGGAAAGACTTCAGAAGTTATTAAAATTATACTATGTAGATTTTAAATAAGGGCAAGATCTGAAAAGTTCCTCCTCTTTTTAGAATGTTTCCATCATCATGTGATCTTTGCATCGTCATTGACATTGCGTCCTATATATATGTTCAAGATGTTAACCTTTTACACTACATCTCCCCTTAAATCAGTGTCTCTATACAGTCTATATAATCCATAGTTGTTCTCCTACATCTCCACTTGCCTCAGAGTGTCTGCTTTACAGGGATAATCTTTGTGAGAATCTTTATGGTGATTTCTCCAACCTCTCATTCGAAGTTCTCTTTGAGCTAATTGAGGATCTGCACTGCCCAAGGGCATCCTCATAGACTGAGTCACAGTTTTTTTGTCCCATTGGTCTTCTCCATTCCTTCTCCTACTCTCAGAATGGAAATGTTTTAATTTTCCATCTTCATTGATGGAGCTTCCTATGTACTTCTGCTCAAGAGTCCACCCTTTGTTAGTTTTTGCTGACATCAGCAATCCACTGGTAATTGCCAACTGCACATGGATTTTCTAATTCTGCACATACGCACGCACAATTACAAAGCTGATTTCAAGACAACTTTATCAAATCCGAAACATCAGCCTCCCTGCTCCTATGATGCTGCTTGGCCTGCTGTATACATCCAGCTCTACACCTTGTTATCTCGGATTCTCCAGCATCTGCAGGTCCTATTATCTCTTTATCAAATTCTACTTTGCTTGACATTTCTTTACATTTACCAATGTATTCCTTCGTTCAAGTCTTCTTCTTTTAACTGGGTGTCAGCTGACACAGCCTAACCCTTTACTCTGGAGCAGCAAGAGACAAAGGTTGTTACGTCTCTGCTTCAGCACTGTCACTGGATCAACATCCTGGATTTCCCTAGCTCACAGTACTGTAGGAGACAACCCTCAGATACAGCCATCATGCAAAGCCCTCTTACATTGTCCAGATGTACAGTACTCATGTACAGACCTCACAAGTAAACCTGCACTGTTCATTCCATCTTGACCAACCGTTGCTCCATGGATTGTTGCAATCTCTTGCCATACCAACAGATGGCAGCACAGTGCCTCAGTCCTCAGTATAGCGCTGGCTCACACCCTTGTGGTCACACTCTGCTGCTCTTCCCCCACGTCTCAGTGATTTGAATATCACTATTGATTTGCTGCAGAAACCACTGAAGCCGGTGAGCAGGTTCTCAGGGAGATTCAGGCTGTCAGCACCTGAGCTCAGCCAAGTCATTTCACACCAGACTTGGGGATTTATATTGGACACACTGACTGAGCGTATATATTCACATGGTGATACTGTAAAATATTACTGAGATCACACCCTGCAGATGTGACACATACACAGCTTGGAAACAAATCTCATCAACTGAACATGTTTCAGTCAGCCATACAGTCATAGAGACGTACCGCTGGGAAACAGACCCTTCAACCCAACTCGTCCATGCCAACCAGATATCTTAAATTAATCAAGTCCCATTTGTCAGCATTTGGCCCATGTCCCTCTAAACCCTTCCTATTCACGTACCCATCCAGATGCCTTTTGATTGTTGTACCAGCCTCCACCACTTCCTCTGGCAGGTCATTCCATACACACACCACCCTCTGCGTGAAAAGTTGGCCCTTAGGCTCCTTTTTGATCTTTACCCTCTCACCTTAAACCTATGCCCTCTCGTTTTGGACTCCCCTACCCTGGGGAATAGACTTTGGCTATTCATTCTATCCATGCCCCTCATGATTTTACAAATTTCTAAAAGGTCACCCCTCAGCCTCTGTCGCTCCAGGGAAAATAGCCCCAGCCTATTCAGCCTCTCCCTATAGCTCACCCTTTAAAAGAAATTTGCTTTAATTTTCCCTACTGTTTTGATTGCTGCCTATTGCCCTCCAAATTGGATCTGGATGTGATATTTGCTGCTAATTTTATCTTTCTGGTCGACAGATTGGCCTTTGATTTTGCAGCTGGTTCTCTTCTAGCTTTGAAGACTACCTTAAGTTTTTCACACAATCCAGTCACCTTCAAATTTCTCCCATTCACCATCCCTGCTCAACCATTATCCCCAGTTCTAAATGGCCAGTTAAACAGAGGGAGAGCAACAGAAAAAGGAAATAAATCAGAGAGAGAGAGGGAGAGAGAGACAGAGAGAGAGAATGAAACATTAAGAGTGAGAGAGATAAGGAAAGAAATATTGAGAGAGGGAGAATGAATCAGAGAAAGAGAGGGAATCAGTCAGGGAGTAGGAATGAATCATAGAGAGAGAGAGAAGAGGAATGAATTTCAGAGAGAGAGAGAGAATGAATCAGAGAGAGGTAATGAAGCAGACAGAGAGAGAGAGAGAAGAGGAATGAATCAGAGAGAGAGATGGCATGAATCACAGGGAAAAAAGTTCGAGGGAATCAGAGAGGAAGAGAAGGAATGAATCAGAAAGAGAGAAAAGATATTAATCACAGACAAAATGAAAGAGAAGAAATCATAGTTAACTCCCAAAAGATTACAATGCAGTTTGCAGAATATATTTCCATTTTAAGACCATTCCTTTAAAACTTCCCTGATAGCTCATTCAGTGTGACATTCCAGGTTCTCTCTGTCCCCAGATAGCTACTGAATTTGGATTCACAGTCTTTTTTTTTTTGATTAAATGACCTATTTTCTTTTTACAAAAGCACAAGTTGTAACTAAAAGTTCAGTCTGTCCCTAAGTAGCAGCTCTGGGTACCACACTTTAGGAAGGACATATTGGCCTTAGAGGGAGGACAACGCAGGTTTACAAGAATGAGACCTGGACTTCAGGGGTTAAGCAATGAGGAGAGATTATACAAATGAGATCTATTTTCTCTAGAATTTAGAAGGTTAAGGGATGATCTGATGGTCTTTAGGTTATTAGCAGGAAAAGACAGGATAGGTAAACGTAAACAATTTCTACTGATTGGGACACAGTCTGAGAATTAGGGCCAGACTGTTCAGTAGAGATGTTAGGAAGAACCTTTGCAATCAATGGGGTAGTAGATGATTGGAATTTTCTTTCATAAGTGGCAGTGAATGTTGGATCAGTTGTTAATTTTAAGCCTGAACATAGATAGCTTTTTGTTAAGCAAAGGTATTTAGGGATATGGGCCAAAGTAGATATATAAAGTTAGGCCACAGATCAGCCATGATCTCATTGAATAGTGGAATGGGCTTGTGGGGCTGAATGGCTTATTCCTTTTCCCACGTTCTTATGTTCCTGAGTACTTTGGGATCCCTCCATCGTTTTGACATACAAAATTGTTTAAATAATGAGGCTGTTAGATGCTGGTACTCGAAGGAATCTGGGTAGAACAGGAAGTTACTATTTGGCTCCAATAAGTAATTAAGAAGGCAAATGACTACTTGCCTTTATTCCAAGTGAACTTCCAGGAAAGACTAAGGAAGTTCTGTTCTGATTGCACACGACTTTGGTGAAGGCACATCTGGACAGCTGTGTACAGTTTTGGTCTCTGTACCTAAGGAAGGGTATGCACGCTTTAGAGAGGGTGCATTACATGTTCACTGGATGTGGGATAATAAGATTACCTCACAAGGAGAGATTGAGTGGAATGGGACTATAACCTCAGCAGTTTCAATGAGCTGGAGGTGATCTCATTGAAACATGTAAGATGCTGAGAGGAGATGATAGATGCTGTGAGACTGTTTCACTTGGTTTGGGAGTTTGATATTAGGATTCATAAACTCAGGATAAGGAGTTAACCTGTTAAGACTGAGATAAGGAGGAATTCTTCAGTTGATGATGGTGAATCTTTATAATCCTCAGACAGAGTGAGCAGTGGTTGCTGAGGTATTGAGTACATTCAAGGCCAGGAGTGATGTATTTCTGGATTTTAACAGAAACAAGGGGGTAATATGTAGAAGATAAACAATTATACATTACTTGAATGAAGCTTCCAACTTTCCTCCATCTGGTCCTTCCCAGTCACTATTCACATCTGGAGCAATGATCAGACACTACAAGGAAACAATGTAATTACTGACCCATTAGCAAAGGTCCAGTTACACAGCAAGAATCAGGGGAACTGTCCATCATCCTTCCACTCCTCACTACGTGTGGTCCGAGCCTGTGGTATTCGGCGGTTTGTTACCCCCCTGCAAGATCAGGTCAATGTGTGACTAAAGGACACTACCTTTGGATTGAGACCCAATGAGAAGTGTCAAAATGCCCTTTTCAACTTTTACAAGAACCCCTAGGAAACCAAACATTGCAATTAGTTGATAAGTGTTATCCAATGGATCCTTAGCTCTGTTTCAAGTGGCAGTGTAAACAGTGCTTGACCTTCAATTTAAAAGGGTGGAGGGATCTTTACTCTGTATCTAACCCTGTGCTGTCCCTGTCCTGGGACTGTTTGATGGAGGACAAGGTAGAGGGAGCTTTATGCTGTATCTAACTCTGTGCTGTCCCTTACCTGAGTGTGCTGCATGGGAACAGTGCAGAGGGAGCTTTACTCTGTATGTAACCCTGTGGTGTCCGTAACCTGGGAGTGTTTGAAGGGAACAACGTAGAGGAAGCTTTACTCTGTTTAAAACCCTGCGCTATCCCTGTCCTGGGAGTGTTTGATGGGGACAGTGGAAATCTTTGATGTTAACACTTTATAATCAAAGTTGTCTATTGTGAACGTACGTTCGTTGACCGATAACGAGACCTTTCCTAAATTTCGTCATCCAGATGCGTATTCCCACTTGAGGAATTGTTATCAGAATGCCATTTGCACAAGTGCTTCATTTTGATTTCTCCATGACGTTTGTATCTATTTTTTAAAAGCCTCTTCTGCTATATCGCATCCCAGAACTAAAGGAACAATATCTGATCATTCCTGCTGGGGAGAAGCAGAGAAATCTCGGGAACATTTACTTTCCATTTCCCTAGCATTCCCAAATGCCTGCCAAATGAATGGAATTTGTGGGAACGGTCCCCCTCCTTCTGAGCATTGTCAAATGGTTATTTGCAAGTGTGAACTCAGTAAGGCCTGGGCATCCCAGCAAGACTGACCTGTGCCCACTCTGATGAGATGATTTTTGTGTCCTGTATATTCCCAGATACAAATCTCTATGGTAAACTGCAACCATTAAAATATCTCTGACTGAGATTTCACCAATTGATAGGTTCTGCAGACTGGAAGAGCTACAGCAGATTCCAGTTGTTTGCGTCTCAAAAGTTTTTAATAAATTAATTGCTTTAAGCCTATTAAATCCAAACCCATTACATGGAAGACTTCCTTACACAATTTCCTTTAGTCCCATTCTACATTCTCAAACTCTTAACCCACAAATCCTTGGATGGGTGATCCTGAACAGTGACCAGCAAGCACCTGGCCTGACTCGACCGCAAGCTCAACAGCCTAAATTCCAAAATTTGCCATGAACAATAAATACGTCATCAAAAATACTGATCCCTGGTCTGCCAACCGCACTACCCCAGTGAGAGTCAGTGTGTGTGGGACTGTACCCCAGTGAGAGTCAGTGTGTGTGGGACCCGTACCCCAGTGAGAGTCAGTGTGTGTGGGACCCTGTACCCCAGTGAGAGTCAGTGTGTGTGGGACTGTACCCCAGTGAGAGTCAGTGTGTGTGGGACCCGTACCCCAGTGAGAGTCAGTGTGTGTGGGACCCTGTACCCCAGTGAGAGTCAGTGTGTGTGGGACCCTGTACCCCAGTGAGAGTCAGTGTCTGTGGGACTGTACCCCAGTGCGAGTCAGTGTGTGTGGGACCCTGTACCCCAGTGAGAGTCAGTGTGTG
>JAHRHZ010000056.1:27744742-27800406 GCA_024137785.1 Ginglymostoma cirratum | reverse complement strand
CCCAGTGAAATTCAGTGTGTGGGGGACTGTACCGCAGTGAGAGTCAGCATGTGTGGGATCCCGCACCCCAGTGAGAGTCAGTGTGTGTGGGACCCTGTATCCCAGTGAGAGTCAGTCTGTGTGGGACCCTGTACCCCAGGGAGAGTCAGTGTGTGTGAGACTGTACCCGAGTGAGGGTCAGAGTGTGTGGGGGGCTGTAATCCCAGTGAGAATCAGTGTGTGTGGGACTGTACCCCAGTGAGAGTCAGTGTGTCTGGGACTATAACCCCAGTGAGAGTCAGTGTGTGTGTGGGACTGTAACCCCAGTGAGTCAGTGTGTGTGGGACTGTAACCCCAGTGAGAGTCAGTGTGTGTGGGACTATAACCCCAGTGAGAGTCAGTGTGTGTGCACTGTACCCAAGTGAGAGTCAGTGTGTGTCGATATTTATTCATCGGTTCATGGGATATGGCTATCTCTGGCTGGCTAGCGTTTACTGCCCGTCACTAGCTCCCTTTGAGAAGGCAGTGATGAGGTATCTTTTTGCAGTCTATGTGCTGCTCACAATGTCCTTAGTGAAGGAATTTCAGCATTTGTCCCAGTGACACTGAAGGAATAAGAATATATTTCCGAGTCAGGATGGTGAGTGGCTTGGAGGGGATTTGCAGGTGGTGGTGTTCCCATGTATTTGCTGCTCTTCCCCTTCTGAATGTAAGTGCTGTGGTTTGGAAGGTGCTGTCCATGGATAGTTGATAAATTTCTGCAGTGCATCTTTATAGATGGCACACACTGCTGCTACTGAGCATCAGTGGTAGAAGGAGGGAATGTTTGCGGATGTGGCTTGGGAAATGGGCTGCTTTGTCCTAGATCGTGTCAAGCTTCGGGGGTGTTGTTGGAGCTGCACTCATGCAGGCAAGTAGGGAGTATTCCATCATACTCCATACGCCTTGTAGGAGCTGAACAGGCAAGTCAGAAGGTGAGTTACTTGCCACAGTATTCCTAGTCTCTGACCTGCTCTTGTAACTGTATTTATATGGTTAGTTCAGTTCAGTTGATGATTAACAGTAGCCCCAAGATGTTGATTGTGGCAGACTCAATGGTGATAACATCACTGAATATCAAGAGGCAATGGCTGGAGTCTCTCTTGTTGAAGTTGATAATTGACTGGCACTTGTGTGAAGCAAATGTTACCTGTAACTTGTCAGCCCAAGACTAGATGTTGTCCAGGTCTTGTTTCATTCAGGCATGGACTGCTTCAGTATCTGAGGAGTTGCGAATGGTGCTGAACATTGTGGAATCATCACCAAACATCCCCACTTCTGACCTTATGATGGAGAGAAGGGCATTGGTGAAGCAGCTGAAGATGGTTGGACCAAGGACACTACCCTGAGGAACTCCTGCAGAGATGTACTGGAGCTGAGATGACTGGCCTCCAACAACCAAAGCCATCTTCCTATGTGTCAGGTAGGACTCCAACCACCGGAGGGCTGTCCTTCAATTCCCATTGATTCCAGTTTTGCAAGGGCTGCTTGACATCACATCCAGTTGAATGCAGCCTTGATGTCAAGGGATGTCACTCTCACCTCACCTCTGGAATTCAGCTCTTTTGTCCATGTTTGAACAAGGCTGTAATGAGGTCAGGAGTTGAGTGGCCCTGGCAGACGCTAACTGGGCGTCACTGAGCGGGTTATTGCTGGGCAGGTGCTGCTTGATAGCACTGTTACTGACACCTTCCATCACTTTACTGATGATTGAGAGGAGACTGATGGGGCAGTAATTGGCCAGGTTGGATTTGTCCTGCTTTTTCAGTACAGGATGTACCTGGGCAATCTTCCACATTGTTGGATAGGTGCCAGTGTTGTAACTGTACTGAAACAACTTGGCTAGGAGTGTGGCAAGTTCTGGAACTGCCTCTCAAGGAAATTTCAGAATTACCAACTGAAGACAGGCAAAGTAGAGAAAATAATGTAGTAGCTCCATTTCAGGAAAGAAGTTTGAAAAGGAATGGCTTTGATTTTTGAACTTCTCTGCGGGAAATTCTCACAAATGTAATTCAGCTCTTGGTGTTACATTTTCATCAGTTGCATGGATTGCAAATATACGGAGCAGCCGCAATGGAATGTGGGGAAGCATGCAACTGAACCTCCCATCAGAACTTGTCACAGACATCTCAAGCACACTTGATGATTAGTTTGTACATTTCCCAGCATTGCCAGATAGTGGTCACATTCTCTGAATTCTGTTATTTGGCCAGCCTGACAGATATAGATAGAGAGCTAATTACAAACACATAGCAATCAGTGAGGGTCAGAACTGAAATCTTGCCTGGAATTGGTGCCATCCCTGAACCCTAACCATTTGTCATTCAGGGACCATGTAAAACCAGTTTAAAATTTTCAATTCATTTCCACAGCTGTGAAGCCTTAACTGGCAGCATTTGGCCAGCGTCAACCAAAGAGAAGGGGGAAGGGTGGGGGCAAAGGCCGGGGAATGGAAAATTACAAATTTTACACACAATCAAAATCAGCTGCCAGAGGCTGAGTTCACAGTAATGGTCCCTCAGCACTACCCCGTCAGACACTCCCATCACATATACAGTATGAGGTTAGATACAGAATAAAGCTCCATCTACACTGGCCTACCCAACTCTCTCAGTACAAGGACGGTACAGGGTTAGACACAGTGTAAAGCTCCCCCTACACTTTTACCTAGACCAAAATGGCGGTGGAGTAGAATGAGTTAGCTGGAGCTCATCTGCTCCGACTGTTTCTTTCTCGGTTCTTTCCCTTTTTATTTTCTCTTTTGGGGTTTCTTTTCTTCTTTTGTTCACTCCCAGCTTCAGCACGGGCCTGGCGAGGTATGCTCTAGGCCCAGCCCAGTCTGGCCCAGCCCGTGGCACTCTCTCGGCCTGGCGTAGCAGTATCTCGGCGTGCGAGTGGGTCCTGCCTGGGTATGTTCCGGAGGCAGCAGGGGGAGATCAAGGAGGTGTCAGCTTCGGCAGCAGTGATGGCATCTCAGCCCAATGCAGGAGGAGTGAGCGGTGAGGAAGGCCCCCCGCCTCTGGTCTCTGCGATGTTGAGAACAGGCAGCTGAGGTCTCCTGGTGATCAACTCAAGCAGAGGATTCATCAAAGACAGCTGAACTTTTAGCTTTATTCCTTTATTTTTCTAGTTCACACTAAGAAGGACATTAATGTTAACTATTATCTTATTTCCTTACTTTTCTACTTATTCTATCAAGGTAATGCTTAACTTTCTAAACTTTGTTTCTTTTACTGCTTTATACTTGAGTATTTTGTACCTAGGTACCTTTGCACCTAAGATGATGCTGTGTGTGGCAACATTACACACTTTTCACTGTACTCCTGTACTTCTGTACTTGAGTACACATGGCAATAAAACCTCAGTTTAAATCTAATCTAAAATGAAATTAAAGATCCCTTTGCACTGTCTGTATCAAATACAGCTAGGACAGGTACAGAATAAAGCTACCTCTATTCTTTTAAATCGAAAGAAAAGCTCCTTCTATTTTTTTTTAGCCTGAAAGTAAAGCTCCCTTGACACTGTCCCCATCAAACACTCCCAGGACAGGGACTTCATGGAGTTAGATACAAAGCATAGCTCCCTCTACTCTTTTAAACTGAAAGAAAAACTGAAAGCCATTGTTCCCATCAAAGACATGTACAACACAGGTTTGGGAACAGACTAAACCGCCTTCTGTGTTATCGGAGCAATTTGTCTCTAGTTCCAATCTCAGGAACTCTGTTGTCCCCAGTAATGAAACATTATGTAATGAAATTCAGAGGAAAGTATGCTTATGACAAACAACAAGTAGGTAATATAACCAAGACCTAGGCTGAATACAGAAGGTACAAGGGAGAAACTGAAAAAAACAAGTAAGAGAAGCAAAGAGAGCGTACGAAAGGAGACTGGGATCTAACATGTAAGGGAACCTCATCTTCTATAGATGGTTAAGTAATCAAAAGCTGGAAAAAAAAGAGGAGTGAAGTTATTAAGGAATCACATGGACTATAATGGCTCAGGAAAGTAGCTTTGCACCATCTGTTGAAAGGCAACTAGGGATGCGCAATTAATGCTGGCCTGGCCAGCAGTATGCACTTCTGGTGAAAGAATAATTAAAAATGAGGCATTTTATCATTAACAGCAGATAAGTGGTATCAGACGAATACTTTGCATCTGTCTTTACCAAGGAAGAAGATGCAAACCAGGTCATGGTAAAAGAGAATATAATTCAAACAGCTGAAGGTTTAACACTGATGAGGAAGGAGCTTTTGGTAGGTTGTGTGTATCTGAAGCTGACAAGGTAAAATTACTTGATGAGATGCATCCAAGGACACTGAGGGAAGGGAGAGTGTATATTGCAGAGGCACGGACATTAATATTCCACTCTTGCTTAGACTTAGGACTTCAGAGGATTAGAAAATTACAAC
This sequence comes from Ginglymostoma cirratum, assembly GCA_024137785.1. Classification (NCBI taxonomy): domain Eukaryota; kingdom Metazoa; phylum Chordata; class Chondrichthyes; order Orectolobiformes; family Ginglymostomatidae; genus Ginglymostoma; species Ginglymostoma cirratum. The sequence continues at coordinate 27,795,979 of JAHRHZ010000056.1, read as the reverse complement.
TATTATAATTTTGTTCTTCTTCAAAAAAGTGGCAAAGATAAGCCCTGCAATTACAGTACAGTTAGTTTGACCTCAGTGGTGGGGAAGCTTCTCAAAATAATATTTTGTAACAAAATTAATACTCATTGAGTAAATTTGGGTCGATTATGGAAAATCAGCGTGGATTTCTTGGGGCAAATCATACTTAATTAACTTTTGATGAGGTAGCAGAGAAGCTCAATGATGGTAATGCTGTTGCTATGGCGTATATACATTGCGAAGCTTGTTCCAATCCAACCACTCCACTCCATTGACCACCACTCACCGTTTTCTGCCAATTCTGTATCAAGATTAGTTCTCTCCACTCTATTCCATGGGTTATAAACTTGTTCACAAGTCTGTTGTGTGCACTATATCAAAAACTTTTTGTCAGTTGTCACAAAAACATGCTTTATATCAAATAACGATTTTCTAATCCAGCAATTGGAAATCCAAATTGAATATTTTAAACCAGACAAATGACAATAAAGTATGATTTCTGATGAAGGGTTTAGGCCCGAAACGTCAAGTTTTCCTGCTCCTATGATGCTGCTTGACCTGCTGTGTTCATCCAGCCCCATGCTTGTTATCTCGGATTCTCCAGCATCTGCAGTACCTTTTATCTCTAATAAAGTATGTCTTGAGCTTGCAGTCAAACACGGCAACACGATTTGCGTCACTTACCTTCTACATTCCAACCCATCGAGATGGAGACCCTATGACTTCAAAATCTCATCAAAGGGGATATTAGGGGAATATGAATGAATCATATATCCAGCCCCTGATAGCAAAAGCATCAAGACAATAACAGGGGTTCTCAACTAGGTGGAGTGGAACCATTAATCTTAGTCTTTTGGGTGATGACACTCCGAATAAGGTGACCATTGGGAAGTGTGGAACATTCCCAAGATGTGAACAAATCAAGTTATAAGTCAAATGCACCAGCCGTAACTTTAATTTAATCAAATGGATATTTGGACATGGACGGTTGTACCACATGCTTATCCTTTGGGTGTTTCTGTTTCCTTCGAAATACAGGACAAGCACCAGAAATGATGAAGGAAGGATAGACTCAATCAAGTCCTTCTTTGCTCTCTCTCTTGCCAATGCAACTTATAAATGTCCGACCCCTGTTTGCTGATTGTAGGTGCCACAGGCAGAGGCTTCTTAAAGGAATTCAACCCTGTGGTAGTGTTTCCAGAAGAACACGCAAAATGTCCAACTGCATCTTTCCATCATCCCGACGAGAGAAAGCAGCAGGACTATCAAATTCAGTCTGAAACTAGCCAAGTCACCAACCACCATGACCTGGATAACCCTGTCATTTATCTAGCCTCTAACCTGATTACTGTTTCCAGATCTGCCTTCTATTTATGTGTGAATGAACTGCCTTTATGAATGTGTGTGTGTGTGTGTGTGTGTGTGTGTGTTTGTCTGTGCGTGTTTGTGTGTGTGGTGTATGTTTGTGTATGTGTGCATGTGCATGTGTGTGTTTGTGTCTTTGTTCAAGTGTGTGTGCGCGCACGCGCACGCTTGCGCATGTGCATGTGTGTACGTCTGTGTGTGTATGTGCGCACATATGTATATGTGTCTGTGTATCCGTATGTGTGTGTATCTGTGTATCTGTGTGTACGTATCTGAGTGTGTGTGTGTCTGTGTCTGAGTATGTGTATGTGTATATATGCATGTGCGAGATAGTATCTTGTTATTTTACTTAGATGAGGTTAGGTGCAACAAATCCTATTATTTGTGAAATTTCAAGTAAACCTATCATAATTGAAAACAAAAATGTTGGCGATCACAGCAGGTCAGGCAGAATCCATGCAGGGAGAGCAAAGTAACATTTCGAGTCTGGATGACTCTTCATCAGAGCTGAAGTGAAGTGTGGAAGGGGCAGCAGTTATATAATATGCGGTGGGGGGTTGGTTGGACTGCTAGGGGAGAGAGGTGTTGACAGTTCTAGAAAGAACAGACAGTCCCACTGGATTGGAGGGAGGGGAGAGGGGACACGGTGACAGAGAATGTAACAAGTAAAGCTTAAAGAAAGGGAAAGAACGGGCTTACAATTTGAAGGTGCTGAACACAATATTGAGCCCTGAAGGTTATAAAGTGCCTAATCTGAAGATAAGATGTTGCTCCTATGATGCTGCTTGGCCTGCTGTGTTCATCCAGCCCCATGCTTGTTATCTCGGATTCTCCAGCATCTGCAGTACCTTTTATCTCTGATAAGATGTTGCTCCTCCAGTTTTCACTGTGATTCACTGAAGCATTGCAACGTGCCAAGAACAGACAAGTGGATGTGCGAGCAGGACGCTGTGTTAAAATGATCGGCTGTGGGAAGGTTGGGGCCACGCTTGTGCATGGATCGGAGGTGTCCCACAAAGTGCTCGCTCAGTCTCTGTTTGGTTTCTCCAGCGAACAGTAGGCTACATTGGGTGTAGCGAATACAATAAACAAGATTGGAAGAGGTACAGGTGAAATGCTGCTTCACCTGGAAAGACTGTTTAGGCCCTTGGATGGTGACCATGGAGCGGGTGAAGGGGCAGGTTTTGCACCTTCTGCGGTTACATGGGAAGGTTCAGTGGGAAGAAGGGATGATGTTACTTGCCGAGGAATGGACTAGGGTGTTCCAGACGGAACAATCCCTGCGAAATGCAGATGGGGGTTGAGGGGTAGATGTATTTGGTGGTTGTGTTCTGCTGGTGTTGTCTGAAATGGTGGAGAATGAACCTCTGAAAGCGGAGGCTGGTGGGATGAAAAGTGAGAACAAGGAGGACCTGATCACGCTGTTGTGAGTGATGGAAGGGGCAAGGGCGGAAGCACAGGTGATAGGTTGGATGAGATTGAGGGCCCTGTCAACCACAGTGGGTGGGAAACAACTATTATGGAAGAAGGAAGCCAGGTCAGCAGCGTTGTTTTGGAAGGCGGCATCATCTGAACAGATGCGATGTAGGTGAAGGAACTGGAGAATGGGATGGAATCGCAGGATGTGGGGTGTGACAAGCTGTAGTGAAGGTAGCTATGGGAGCCAGTGGCTTTGTAGTGGATTGCAGTGGACAGTTTATTCCCCAAAATGGAGATGGAGAGTTCAAGGGAAGGAAGGGAAGTGCCAGAAAGTTATACAGGGGTAGAAATTAGAGGTAAAATGAACAAACTTTTCAAGGTCCAGGCAGGAGCATGGAGCAACACTGAAACAGTCATCAGTGTACTGAAAGGGCCCAGTGTAGGACTGGAACAAGGATCATTCCACATAAAGAGGCAGGCATAACTGGGACCTATGCAGGTGCCCATAGCTACTCTTTTGACTTGACAAAATCATGAAGGGTATAGACAGGGTTGATAGAGTTAAGCTTTTTCCGAGGGTGAGGGATTCAATAACGAGGGGTCACGCGTTCAAGGTGAGAGGAGAAAAGTTTAAGGGGGATACACGCGGAAAGTACTTTACACAGAGGGTGGTAGGTGCCTGGAACGCGTTGCCAGCAGAGGTAGTAGAGGCAGGCACGGTAGATTCATTTAAGGTGCGTCTGGACAGATGCATGAGTAGGTGGAGAGCAGAGGGATACAGATCCTTAGGAATTGGGCGATAGCTTTAGACAGTGGATTTGGATCGGCACAGGCTTGGAGGGCCAAAGGGCCTGTTCCTGGGCTGTAAGTTTTCTCTGTTCTTTGTTCTTTGTTCTTAGCAGAAGTGAGATGAATTAAAGGAGAAATTGTTCATTGAAAGAACAAGCTCAGCCATACAGAGGAGAGCAGTGGTGGATGGGGATCCAGTAATTTGCTCCTGTCATAATTGAGTCATTTACAATAACATCATGAGAATAGTTGAACATTCATTGAATTGGCAATGCATCCTTTCCAAAAATCCCTGTTGCAATCAAATGAGGAGCAGGAAAAGAGTGAAGACATCCCAACCCCTCACATGTGCTCTTAACAAAGTCCACATTCACAGTGCTACATTCATCATCTCTCTGTTACCTCTCCAAAAACTCCAAAGAGTTAGTTAAGCAGGATTTTCTGTGGAGCAACTCAACTGGAATTCTCACACAAACAGTGATAACAAGGTGTAGAGCTGGATGAACACAGCAGGCCGAACAGCATCAGAGGAGCAGGTAGGCTGACGTTTCGGGCCTAGACCCTTCTTCGGAAACACATTGGCTACGAGAGTGGATCAGAGTCTAAGAATATTACGGCGAGTAACTCACCTCCTGACTTCCCAAATCACGTCCACCGTATACAAGGCACATGTCAGGAAGGTGGATGGAATACTCCCCACTTGCCTGGATGAGTGCAGCCTCAACGACACTCAAGAAGCTTGACACCATCCAGGATAAAGCAGCCCCCTTGATTGGCACCACATCCACAGCATCCACTCCCTCCACCACCGACGCTCAGTAGAAGCAGTGTGTACTATCTACAAATGCACTGTGAAATTGATCAACTATCCATAGCCAGCAACTTCTGAACTCAAAACTATTTCCATCTAGAAGGACAAGGGCAGCAGATACATGGGAACACCGCCACCTGCAGGTTCCCATCCAAGCCACTCACCATCCTGACTGGAAATATATCACTGTTTCTTCAGTGTCACTGGGTCAAAATCCTGGAATTCCCTCCATAAGGGCATTGTGGGTCAACCCACAGCACATAGACTGCAGCGGTTCAAGAAGGCAGCTCACCACCACCTTCTCAAGGACAACTGGGGACAGGTAATAAATCCCAGCCAGTCAGTGATGCCCACATCCCACGAGTGAGTAAAAAAAATGCTTTTGACTAATTAACCCACATTTGCCTAAGTGATCTTTAATATCGTACTGAACTATCATTTCCAGAAAGTTCCTCACTGCTGAGATTAAACAGACGGGTCTGTAGTTACTGGGCTTGTCTTCATACCTTTTTTTGAGCTGGAGTGTAACATTTCGAACTCTCCAGTCCTCTGGCAGCACTACGGCGCCCAGGGAAGACTAAACAATGGTGACCAGAGCCTCTGCAATTTCCAACCTCTTCTTTCAGGGTCCTCCGAGTAGCTCATCCAGTCCTGGTCCCTTTAGGTAAAATTTTGATGTAAAGACATTAGGGATTTTATTTTCATCCATTGCAATGGAACCAACTGAACAACTGCCAACCATTTCTGTCTAACGCTGCTGATGTACATCAGCTCGGTCCTGAACCTACATGTACTCAGTCAATATTCATTCATTCGACCATGGCTTCAGTTTGTAAACTGATGTTGCAAAAGTCAATGGAGATCCTGAAGGAGTCAGAGGGTTCTGCATCTGTGATTGTGAGACAATGCAGCAAAGTGGAGGCAGCAGCTGGCAATGGGCTAGCACAGAGCAGCAGGCAGTAAACACATGGGGCTGGTGAACTATCACCAAGCGACCAATCTCACACAGACACTGCGACTCTTGCCAAGAGGCTGGCAGGTGACACTAAGCGGCACTGAACCTCTCCGCCAGCTCTTAAGTGGGACAGCTATTTCAGGAGAAGGCTGCTGACCGTCCATCTCATCCACAGCCGCCCCCCACCCCCCTCCCAGGGAGTGGGGGGGCAGCAAGCTGAGAGCAGTGAGCACAGACAGCAGCTGCAGCATGTCACAGCTCAGGGACAAATGTTGACAATTCAGTCAAAGCAGCTGACAGCGGCTGGTGGTAGAAACTCCCCCCACCCTTCCCTGCCCCACCATCCCGACGCAAACCAAAGAGGATTCGTATCGTAAGGAATGACAAAAAGAGCCTGTTGTTACATCGAAGGCACCATGTTGACTGTAAAACATGACTGCGATCTCCTCCCAGTACAACAAGGCTGCGGAGAATTGCCACTAGGCTTTGTCTTTACTGCAGAAGTGATTGAGAGGTGGGAGGTCTCAGAGGAAGACGAGGTGCAATAGGATGTGGGACTGGGGTGAGTGTTAACACTGCCTGGATCGACTGCACCAGGTGTGTGTGAGAGGCAAGCAGACAGATCAAGGAGAATAGCTGCAGGCCCAGTGGCAAATGCTCAGCCCCTCACTGCAATGCATCCATATTGTTTATACGTGTCATGTACAGACCGCACTGAGGGAAAGAGAGAGTTTTTGCTGAATTGATCATTGACTGAACTGTAAACCGAACCAATATCTCTCTTTCTACAGACAAACAGCATGCCTTAATTCATTTGCTGATTACTGTAGTTCTGGTTTTAAACCCAGTTCACAACTTTACGGAAAATACCACAGCTTAGCTGCCACTGAGCTGAACAGCAAGATCCCAGCTACAATCGCTGGTCTGAACACGCTTAACTTATCACAACCACAGTGTGGTTTGGGGTGCCACACTGCACTTCATGTCCCTGGAAGAGACATACATAGTTCATCTATTGACCTGGTGCAGTAATGCTTACATTATCCCATATAACCTTGGAAACTAGAACATGGCTAATATTGTACTGAGAGATGCAACAGATATTTATTACAGCTCACTAATATGTACAATTATTACAATCACAATCATATCCATATCTGGGCTATTATTAAGCTATCTGGTTACAAAAAATAGCCTGTATCCCGTAGAGTGTCATGCTTCAAAGGACCCAAGTGAAGACGGAGTCTGAGACTTTTACACCCTCAGGTCATGTGCCATGATACAGTGACGATATCATGATCACATTTTTTAAAAGTATAAAACATCCTAATTGTGAGGTATAACACAATCAATCTGAAACTTTACTGACTAAACGATACACAGCCCAGGCTAACTTGGGTTCATTGCTGCCTGTTGTGTCATCTGACAGGCATCAAATCAGAGAAGCAAATTTTGCCCTGAGGTTACAAGATCCAGCCATGACTGAAGAGAAATGGGTTGAGGTGAGGAACTTGTGAAAGGTAGTCAGCATCACTGAGAGAAGCAGGTCATTTGGGAACTGGGCTGACAAGTCCCTTATCCCTGCTTCACCATCAGGTCAGATTATCTGAAGGTGCTGGGAATATGGTTCAAAGGGCTTGCACTAAAACTTGGAAGGTGAGTATCGCCAAGGTGAAACAGAAATGGGCAGACGGGAGCCCCACTTCCTCTACATTTTGGGTAAAAATCTGGTTATTAGGTGCGAGGTACTCTCAGTGTTGCTGCATGTAGTGCAGATCGAGCCAATCCCCCAAGCCTGCACCACTGCAGACACCTGAATTATCTTCCACTTCATTAGGAGGTCTAAGATGGACCACGTCCAAAGGAACAACATGTATAAAGCTCTGGATAAGGGGGAGAAGAAGGTACCCAATACCACTTTCATCCTGATGGCTGCTTTTGCATGTGGCTGCACCAAGCTGTGCATGGACCCTCAATGCACAAACACCAAGTGTCACTACATATTCAGGTTCTACCTGTCCCTGGTGTTAAGGATGGGACTGGCCTCATTGCTACAGGGCGCTCCAAGTAGTTGGACCATTCCATGTCACCTGTCCCTTGTGGAAAAAAACTACAATGAAAAGCACCTTTGACCACAAGTCCATCAGGGTCAACACATAGCATCCTCGAGACCCTGTGGGAAAAGGAGAGGTTAGATCCTGTCATGTAGTTGCCTGAGCAAACTGTCATAGTCACTTGGCAGAATGCCTCATCACCAGAACTTTCCAACAAGCACCAAGATGTGGCTTAGTTAGTGGTGAGAAGGGTACTGCCCGTCAGACCCTTCATGCACGTATGGACTTTCCGCACCACCACACACTACCCATGAAGTAGCTGCACTGGTGAAGAGACTGCCACACATCTCCTGCTGGAATGTGCCTTTGCAAAGGAGGTCTGGAGACAGAGGTGGTGATTTTTGCTGAGGTTCGGCCCGAGCAGCTCCATGACACAGGACTCTATGCTCTCTAGTCTGCCCCCCAGGATGCACACCGAGACAAACATCAACTGTGGCTGGAGGGCTGTGCACAGTTCTGGTCACCTCATTACAGGAAGGATGTGACAGCATTAGAGGGGGTACAGAGGAGGTTCACCAGGATGTTGCCTGAGCTGGAGAAATTAAGGGATAAGAAGAGACTGGATAGGCATAGATTGTTTTCTTTAGAACAGAGAAGACTGAAGGGAGACATGATTGAGGTGTTTAAGATTATACGGGGTATGGACAGGGTGAATACAGAACAGCTGTTACCTTTGGTTGAGGGGTCAACCACAAGGGGGCGTAGTTTTAGGGTAAGGGGTAAGAGATTCAGAGGGGATTTGGGGCAAAACCTTTTTCACTCAACGAATGGTAGGAATATGGAATGCACTGTCTGGGAAGGTAGTGGAGGCTGGCAACCTTACAACTTTTAAAAAATATTTAAATGAGCACTTCAAATATGATAACATTCAAGGATATGGGACAAGTGCAGGAAATTGGGATTACTGCACTTTCAGTGGTAGTTATGTTGGGGCAAACTCAATGGGCCGAAGGGCCTATTCTACGCTGAATGAATCTATGAATCAACTTGGTGAAAGAGGATCTTTGGTCTGCTCAACACTTGTTGGTCATTCAGGCTAAAGAGTTGACCTCGACCAACTGGTTCAGAACGGCACATTCCAAGGTCCAAGACAACGTGCTGAGGGATGCACTAAAATTTTGGACAGCTGCCACCAAGGCATGGTGGGAAAAGACCACCATCTGAGGGTGGTCTCCTGGTGAATGGTCATGGCACTATATGGGGAAAGGGATGAGAGCTCCCTCCATAGTTCTGACTAATACTTCTTCCTCAACCAGCAATACCAAATCAGATTATCATCTTGGTCTTCTTGTTGTTTGTGGCTGACTCCTGTCTATAAATGGGCTGTTGTAGATTCTGTATTACAGCAGTCACTACACGTCAAAGCAGTTCCTAACTGGATTATAAAGTTGCGAAAAAACACTGAACAAACAGAAGTCTTTCCTTCTCCTCTTCTAATTTTCTGGATCCTTCACCAAGGAGGATGGGAGTTTATCCTTTAATCCTGAGAGATTCCAAGTCAGTCTGTGCCCTAGGCTCCATGAAGCTCTAACATGTGGGTTCATGAGAGGCTTTCCTTGGTTATATCAGCCCCCAGGAAGGGGCAACCCTGCTGCCTCACGGGTCTCAGGGACCTGGGTTCAATTCCAGCCTCAGTCTCTGTGGAGTTTTCACATTCTCCCCATGTCTGTGCGATTTTCCTCCGGGTGTTGCGGTTTCCTCCCACAGTCCAAAGATGTGCAGATTGGGTGGATTGGCCATGATGAATTGCCTCTGTTGTCAAGGGATGTACAGGTGGATTAGGCATGGGAAATGCAGGCTTACAGGGACAGGGTAGGGTTGGATGCTCTTCAGAGGGTTGGTACAGACCCAATGGGCCAAATGGGCTGCTTCCACACTGTAGGAATTTAGTGATCCTAGAAAAGGATTCTTTCAGTTCCAGGTGTAGACTGCACACCACCAGAAATGTGCAGGTTCTCTTCAGAACATTGAAGTTCAAAAAGTGATGTGATAAAGGTATTTCTTATCAGGAAGAGTTTGAGAAATAAATAAAGAGAAACAGCTTCCTGTGTTTGAAAGGGCCAATAACATGAGGCACCACTTTCAAATGATTGTTGAAAGAACTCAAGGAGCCAAGAGAATTTGTTTACACAATGAGGTGGTTAGGATTTGGAAATATTAAGGTGATGGAAATAGATTTAATTGCTACCTTCAAAAAGAAATTGGATGAACACTTAAAGAGGAAACTGCAGAATATGGGGGAGGAGAGAGAGGGAGAAACTAGATTACTTTTTTATGATGGCTGGCATAGACTCCCTGGTTTAGTTAGCATGACCCACAAAAACATTAACAAAAAACAGACATTACCCAGTGATGCCAAGAGAACTAAAGTCAGATGATGGGCTGAATAGCTGACTTCTGTATTATTCTGTGATTGGACACTGGCTCTAATCAGCATCCGTGAGGTACCTTATACCTGGAGCCTCCCTGTAGTGCATTTCACCTCAGAACAGGCTGGAACATGCCTGTGGGTGTTGAAATCTTTAAGCCCCAGGCTATTCATAGCTCAGATTTGGTCGTGCACCAAGCTTCCCAGCAAACTTTCCAGTAGTTTTGTGTGTTGTATGTAACCCGTCTGCACTATCCTGCGCTGTCTTCCCAACATGTCCCAGCAGATCGGCTGCAAATTGGCCCAGTAAGAACAGAGCCTCTCCCACCATTGTGAGCCATTAAGATCTGTCACCGTAATTGTAGCACATCCACTCAAACTAAATAAAGGTGTTGTCCAACCCTCTCTCACATGTCTGATGTTTTGTTCTTTTCTGCTTCTGCCTAATTCAAAAGCCAAGATATTTTTAGTTTTGAATTTCTCTTCACCTATCCTGAAGTTTCTGCTTTTGCTAGGATACTGGCTCCTCCAATATCTCAACATTTCTTTTTCATCATTCTTGGATTGTGGGTGTCGCTGTCTAGGTCAGCATTTATTGCACATCCCTAATTGCCCACAGCATGGACTCAAGGGAGCCTACTGTGAACCTTATGGTGGCAGCAAGTGAGCACAGAGGGGACTCGAGTGAGCACTTACTTTTCCAAGGGCGAGCAAGAGACCTGGCATTGGAATCAGCGGCTGTTACATCAGCGGAAGTGACACCAGCAAGGTAGGCCCAGTGATGAAAGATGGCACCTGAGGATCAGAGACTTCATCGTTGGTTGGGTCCAGTGCTAGTGGTGGTGGAAGACCATCACAGTGACATCGGGGTGGGCTCAGCTGTGAGAGATGCAACTCTGATGTTGGTGGGTCCAGCGCTGGCGACGATGAGGCAACAAAAGATGGCATCTGAAGAGCAGCAACTTCAACGATGGTTGGATCCAGTATAGATGGCGGTGAGGTGGGGGAGGAGGGATGGCGGCACAGGCATGTTAATGATGAGCTGGCTCAGTACTGATGGACTCTCTTTAAGCTATATCTTTCTTTTTTTTCTTATTCTTAGAGTCATAGAGTAATACAGCATGCAAACAGGCCATTCAGTCCAAACTGGTCCATGCTGACCATGGTGCCCACTCAGCTAGCTCCAGTTGCCTGTATTTGGTCTCTATGCCTCTAAACCCTTCCCATCCATGTACCTATCCAGAGATAGTAGGAACTGCTGAAGCTGGAGAATCTGATATAACAAGGTGTCAACCTGGACGAACACAGCAGGCCAAGCAGCATCATAGAAGCAGGAAAGCTGACATTTCGGGTCTAGACCCTTCTTCTTCACACACACGGCACGCGCACACATGCACATGTGCACACACACACGTGCGCATGCACAGATGCACACACATGCACACATGCACACACACGCATGCCTGTGTGCACATACACATGCACGTACATGCACACACACTTGTGCACACACACATGTACATGTGCACACTCACACACGTACACATGTACACACACATGCGCACACTCACACACGCGTGCACACACACATGTGCAAGCGCACACATACACATGCGCATGTACACACAGAGGTGCGCACACTCACACACACACACTTTTGAGTGGGGAGGTCACTGGATAGTACACAGGATTTTTGAATAATTTTCCTCATCTAACCCCAAGTCACTGAAGCCATCTTGATGTGCTATACCGGCTGGGCTCATCCATGGGTAAGGTTTGAGCCCAGGATCTGCTGAGTGCCTCCTTGCTGCAACAGGAGGTATATCCACAAGCAGCAGGAACCCCTGACATTTTTCAATTTGCTTGTCAATTGCAACTTGCCATGTCCTGACCCATCAGGCCCTCACATACGTGTGTGCTTCGCACAACTGTTTCACTCACCTCTTCCACGTGCCTCTAGCCCCCACTACTCCCACATCCAGACCTGAAGAAGGATTACACCTGAAACATTGACTGCTCCTTTCCTCCAGATGCTGCCTGGCTTGCTGTGCTCTTCCAGCCTCCTGTTTGTCTACCTTGGATTCCAGCATCTGCAGTTTTTTTTGTGAATGACTTGTATTGATCTGACCGGTCAATGACATTCAAATAGCAAACAGAACCCTATGATTTTGTCTGATGCAAGTTGACAGGGCATCAAGAAGTGCCTGGGCTTGATCAAGAGGCCTCCCACTGCCCTGAAATTAGGCCTAAGGTCTCAGGAACAATTTCTGGGCCAAGTAGCCAGCATCTGTTGTATCTCTCTACCCATACCTGTGCATTTGAAAAACGCAAAGTCCAGGAGAAGGGGGGCAAAGCTGTGGGGTCACAGCAATTGTGGAATTGAGGGAGGGAGCTGTCAGCCTCCAAAACTGCATGGCCTTATCCCCTCGAGAATAGTTCACTCCTCCCGCATCCCATGACAATGTTCAAGTAAGCATTTTTGGGGGGTGCCGCTGAGTTTTGTTCTGAGAGTGATGTAGATTTTAGATTGCCACGGAACAGAGGTCACATCAAGTTTCATGTAAGCTCTAGGAAAGTTTAACTAAACTCTCATCAACCACAGACACAACACAGGTTTCTCTCATCACCTTGCTGAGCTGTGCAAGGTCAACACAAATTCAAATGATACCATGAAGGTTGGGTACAATAACTACAACCGGGCATCACTCTGGTTTGTGATAGGGGACATGATTCCCATTCTTGTCCTTCCCACAAGTTCCTTCTCAACATGAATAAGATTGATGTCAGTACATGCTTTCCTACTAAGGAGTGATAATTCTTGGTTATGAAATATTTATATGTATTTCTTCTGTTTGACATCTGCTAAATAAGAGAGGTTTTTGTAACATGCCTTTAATTTTAAGGCCATGTTGATACACACAGTTTTTAGTTATGGACAGTATTTTCTTTACCAAGGCTTACAATCTAGTAATATGGTGACTCTTGTAAATTGGTGAGATGACAAATATATCAGCTTGCCAAAATGTAAGCTCTGGATCATCTTTTTCTCTTTAGCAAAATTTTAGATTCTCCTTCAGCTGTGGACTGTTCTACTTCATTAACCTTTTTGGTAGATATCTAATGTCTTGCTTTCCTGAAACTGTTTCCCTCTTCTGCACATTTTCTGAAAGTGAACAATTGCCTGAGAGATAAAGAATTCACTATTGATACAAAAGCAGAAGTTGCTGGAAAAGCCTAGCACATCTGGCAGTATCTGTGAATAAAATTCAGAGTTAAAGTTTTGCGTCGGGTGACCCTTCCTCAGAACATTCGCTATTGATTTCTAGGCATTTTCTGTGTTTGTGAGGCTTCCCCTGTGTCCTGAATTAATGACCAGGAGTTCTGAGCTCAGCAATTCACAGGAATGATGTGCTCATTAGTCTGAGAGATGTTAGTGTGAATTGAGGAATAGATATATATAGATAGTGCAGATGTTAAAGAACGAAATATTTCTGTATTTCTGTAGTGCCTTTTACAGCCTCAAGATGGCCCAAAACAAACTACTACCCATGAAACACTTTCAAGCTTAGCCACTCTTACATGTAGGAAACATGGGAGTCAATTTGTGCCTAACAAGATGCCAGGAGCAGCAACGAAACAATGATTAGATGTTTCTGTGGCATAGGTTGAAGGATAAGTATTAAGCAGGACACTGAAGGGAACATCCCTGCACTTACCTCAGTGTTGTATTGTGTTGATGACCTCAGGAGGGGTCACACAGCCAGCGTGGTTTCACGTTACTTATTCTCCATTAGCAACTAAGTCATGTGTCCCCATGATAGTCCATCTCTTCGACAAAGTACATCCGATTGTTGGCATCTCAACTCTAACCAGAAACTCAACACATGATGAGTTTTATATAAGCTCCTCTGAACTTCATTGCTGTTGAGTTTTCTGCATGTCAGCCCATATTCTCTCTGTCCTCGCAATGTTGGAATCAAAGGGTAGACTTTTCTCTTGGTTCACCTGTGAACTGACACAATGAATCAAATGAATATAATGCTCCATGGAGCACATATAAAACATTTCTGCGATTGCTTGATCTCCATTGAACAAACCAGCACAGACCTCAAAGCCTACTACCAGCTTTCGAGCTGAATCTTACTTTTTTTTTAGCTAAGTCCGAGTTCTTTGCTGGGTTTGTTGCTACAAGGCGTGGCAACTTTGCTTGTTGTATCATAGTAAACTCACCTCATTGATTACCTACCATGCCCAATAGTGTTTTTCAAACTCGATTTCCATCCCATCTTACCATGTGCTGTTCCTGGAACAACTCGCCTCTCAGCTATTATCCCGATTTCCTGGCATCCCTTGCACGTGCACCATCTTTAAGAGCCCATTACACGCACAGACAAGCACTGTCAGCCCAGCGATGCCCTGCACAGTTCCTGAGATTTGCTCACATTGCAGATAGGGTGATATCAGTGTCCCACTGTACTGGAGAACAAAGACTGTTAGCACTGAAGACTGCACCATGTCAGAGACAAACACTTCCACCACTTCAAAACATTCATCCCTGCTCCTCTGTTCTACAAGAATCATAGAATTATTGAATCCCTACAGTGCAGTTAAAGGCCACTTGGCCCATTGAGTCTGCACCTACCCTGCGAAGAGTGTCCCATCCAGACCCAGCCTCCCACATGATCCCTGTAACCCTACATTTCCTATGGCTAGTCCAATCAGCCCTAGACACTATGGCACACTTTACAAAAACACAACAAAAGAAAAATGAAACAGTGTCAATGAGAGCGGTAGCATGATGGGTTACGTCACTAAGTGAGTAACCCAGAGGCTTAAGAGTCATAGTCATAGAGCTGTGTAGCATTGAAACAGATCCTTCAGTCCAACTCATCCATGCTGACTGGATATTCTAAATTAATCTAGTCCCATTTGCCAGCATTTGGCCCAAATCCCTCTAAATCCTTCCTATTCGTATACCCATCCAGATGCTTTGTAAATGTTGTAATTGTACCAGCTTCCACCACTTCCTCTGGCAGCTCATTCCATACATGCACCACACTTTGTGTGAAAATGTTGCTCCTTAGGTCCCTTTTAAATCTTTCCCCCTCACCTTAAACCTGTGCCCTCTAGTTTTGGACTCCACTACCTCGGGGAAAAGACCTTGGCTATTCACCTTATCTGTGTCCATCATGGTTTTACACACTTCTATAAGGTTACCCCTCAGCTTCCAACAGGAAAACAGTTCCAGCTTATTCAGCCTCTCCCGATAGCTCAAACCCTCCAACCCTGGCAACATCCTTGTAAGTCTTTTCTGAACACTTTCAAGCTTCACAACATCCTTCCTACAGCAGGGAGACCAGAACTGCATGCAGTAATCCAAAAGTGACCTAACCAATGTCCTGTACAGCTACAACATGACCTCCCCACTCTTATACTCAATGCACTGACCAATAAAGGCAAGCGTACAAATGCCTTCTTTGGTATCCTGCCTACCTGCGACTCTATTTTCAAGGAAGTATGAACCTACACTGCAAGGTCTCTTTGTTCAGCAACACTCCCAAGGACCTTTCCATTAAGTGTGTAAGTCCTGCTTTGATTTGCCTTTCCAAAATGCAAAGTCTCACATTTATCTAAATTAAACTCCACTTGCCACTTCTCGGCCCATCTGCCCATCTGATCAAGGTCCTGTTGTACCACAAGGTAACCTTCTTCACTGTCCACTACACCTCCAATTTTGGTGTCATCTATAAACTTACTAACCATATCTCCTATGTTCACATCCAAATCATTTATATAGATGATGAAAAGCAGTGGACCCAGCACCGATCCTTATGGCACACCGCCGGTCACAGGCCTCCAGTCTGAAAAGTAACTCTCCACCACCACCCTCTGTCTCCAACCATGCATCCAGTTCTGCATCCAAAGAGCTAGTTTTCCCTGTATTCCATGTGATCTAACCTGACTAACCAGACTACCATGAGGAACCTTGTCAAACACCTTATTGAAGTCCATACAGATCACGTCCACTGCTCTGCCTTCATCAATCTTCTTTGTTAGTTCTTCAAAAAATTCAATTAAGTTACTGAGACATGATTTCCTGTGCACAAAGCCATGTTGACTATCCCTAATCAGTCTTTGCCTTTCCAAATACATGTAAATCCTTTCCGTCAGGATCCCCCTCCAACAACTTGCCCACCTCCAATGATAGACTCACCGGTCTTTAGTTCCCTGACTTTTCATTACCACCTTTCTTAAATATTGGCACCACATTGGCCAACCTCCAGTCTTCTGGCGCCTCACCGGTGGCTTTCGATGATACAAACATCTCAGCAAGGGCCCCCAGCAATAACTTCCCTAGCTTCCCACAAAGTTTTCGGGTACTTGAATTGAAATAACTGCCTGATAGTAGGAACTTAAGTTCTGTAAGTTAAAATTAGAATTGATAGCTATTTTTAGTATTATTGACCATGAAACCACTGAATATCACTAGAAGCATTGTCGATCAACCCACAGCAGGAGGACTGCAGCAGTCCAAGAAGGCAGCTCTGACCACCTTCTCAAGGGCAGCTAGGGATGAGCAAGAAATGCTGGCCAGGCAGCGATGCCCACATCCCACGAATGAAAGAAAACAGAAGTCAATTGTTTTAGGGAAGGGCATCTGCCCTTATACCCAGTTTGGTCCAGATGCAATTCTTGCTGTGTCAGAAATGGCCAGGTATGTCAAACTGCCAAGAAAATCTATATTCGATCACCAGTTTTTCAAAAGCAAATTGGGATGGACAATAAGTACGGCCATTACCAGTAACACAAACATCCTCTGAATAAACAAAGACATGTATTTATGTTACACCTTTAATGCATGAAAATGGCCCAAGGTATTTCACTGCAGTATAATCAAAATAAAGGATGGCATAAAAGTTGTAGGTATAAGAAGGGATGGTGTAAAACTTGGACTGCAGTTCACTTAAGGAGGTGACGTGAAGAGTTTGAGTGTGAGTTTCAGAGTATGGACTAAAACTTTCATCACAGCTGCCAACAATGGGGTGATGGAGGAAGAAATCCAGCCTGATCAACATGAGAGAGATATGGTCAGGTTAGGCCATGATGGGATTGGCACAAATTTTAAAATTGAGCTTCTTTTTTGCCACCAGCCAATGTAAACCTATGAAGTGGGAAATAAAGGTGACCAGGACTTGGTATAAGTTGGACAGTGGCAGTAGGGATCTGATTGAATTTGGAGGTTATAACTTGAGGATAGGAATAAGGATTGAGCCTAGAGGTGAGGCAGATATGAGTGTTTGAGCTCTGAAATGGCTGGGATAATGAAGGGGTTGGGTGAAGAAGATTAGGCTGCCTTTTGTGGATAATATATGGAATTGGAAACTGATGTAAAGGTCAATTAAGATTCTTTGTTATGAATATTTGCTTCAATAGTACAAGCTGGAACAGTGACTAGAGGAGGGCCTAGGGTCTAGGCCCGAAACGTCAGCTTTCCTGCTCCTCTGATGTTGCTTGGCCTGCTGTGTTCATCCAGCTCTACACCTTGATATCACAGTGATTAGAGGGATTGTTGGAATACTAAGAGGTAGTGTTTGTTACAGGGGTAACGATTTTTATCTTCTCAATGTTAAACCAGAGAAAACTGAGGCTCATCCAAGACTGGATGACAAATTAAGGGAGCAAACAGCCAGATGTGAGAAAGAGATAGTGAAGATGAAGATCTGCATATTGCACGTTTAGAAGATGATTCAATATCTTTGCATGGACAATGTTGCTATTTGTATGAGGACAGGGATAGACACTTGGAGGATTCCAGGGGAAGTCATACTGGAGCAGGAGGCGAAAGCACTGTAAGAGATTTTCTGGCCACTGCTGGATAGCTCAGAGTGGAACATAGTTGGGGCAGGCCCACTGAGCTGAATAACAAAGGACAGATGCAGCAGTAGACTGGAATTGACAATGGCATGTCCTGCAATCATTTTGAGAAGGGATAGTTCACCAAAAGTCACAGTCACAGAAAAGAAAGAAAGACTCGCATTTACATAACACCTTTTATATGCTTGGGCAATGACAAAGCAGTTTATGACCAATTATGCACATTAGTAATGTTGTGTTAGTGGGAACTGCAATAGATAATCTGCACTCAGCAAGCTGTCATAACAGCACTATGCTCTTAGCCATGTTAATCAAGAGATAAATATTGGCCAAAAGATGGGAAGAACTCTCCTGCTCTTTGTCATGATGCACTCAGGGACTTTTACATCCACCTGAGAGGATGAACTTGGCCTTGGTTTAACATGACATTGATGGGGCAGCACCTACAACAGTGCAGCACTCCCTCATGTCTGCACTGGTGGAACAGCTCGGATTTTATGGAGTGGGGCCTTATCACACAACTAGCTGACTAACGGAGAATGATGCTGCTGGCTGAGTCACAACTGAAACACAATGCTGACAAGACTTCTGAGACTTCAACGAGTGCTGAGTCAGGGGCAGAAACTTGATTAGTGAAGTTCAAACATTGAGTTGTAGGAAGGTGGACATGGATGTCAGATATGACAATACATTCAAGAACTTTGGATATGAAACGGAAGTTAAAGATGGGTAGGAATTCACACGGACAGAGTGCTCAAAGGTGGGATTATTGAGAAGGAACTGATGAAGTAGTGGAAGACAATACCCAAGGAAGGAACCATTTATAATGTCAGCCTGGAAAATAACAATGGGTGTAATCAGCTTGGTGGAAATGAAGTTGATAGAGAGGAATGTGGGATTCATGGATAGGTTGTACTGGTCCTTTCCTGCGATGTTTGATGAGGACTGTGTAGAGGAAACTTTACACTGTGTATCTAACTTTATGCAGTACCTGTTCTGGGAATGTTTGGTGGGGACAATGTAGAGGGAGATTTACTCTGTATCTAACCTTGTGTCCTACCTGTCCTGGAAGTGTTTAATGGGGACAGTGTTGAGGGAGCTTTACTTTCAGTTTTAAAGAGTAGAGTGAATGTTATTCTGTATCTATCCCTGTGCTATACCTGTCCTGAGGGTGGCTGATACCAAGGAGCTCAAAATTGGTTCAAAAATGGGTCATTTTTAAACACTTTAGTTTAGACTCATCTCATTCTTTCCCCTTATAAAAGAGGACAAAACAGAAATTGCTGGAAAAAATGCTTTCAGTTTTTTTGAATAAAAGGGGAACCCTCATTATGGTGAATATTGACAGCCGCTGTACTGTTTCAGAGATAGTAGGAACTGCAGATGCTGGAGAATCTGAGATAACAAGGCGTAGAGCTGGATGAACACAGCAGGCCAAGCAGCATCAGAGGAGCAGGAAAGCTGACGTTTTGGGCCTAGACCCTTCTTCAGCTTTCCTGCTCCTATGATCCAGCTCTACACCTTGTTATCTCAGCCCCTGTACTGTTAATGGCTGGTGGATAAGAAGGCATTTATCATGCTTTCCTTCATTGTTCATACCTTTCAGTATAAGAGTTGGGATGTCATGTTGAGGTTGTATAGGACGTTGGTGACACCTCTTCTGGAGTACTGTGTGCCCTACTATATGAAGGATATCATTAAATTGGAGAGGGTTCAGAAATGATTTCCCAGGATGTTGCCAGGAATGGAGTGTTTCAGTTATAGAAATAGGCTGGAACTTTTCCCGCCGGAGCATAAGAGGTTGAGGGGCTAGGATAAGATGTATAGCAAGGGTCCTTTCCCTAGGTTGGGGGAGTTCAAAATTAGTGGGCATATTTTAAGTTGAGAGGAGAAAGTTTTAAAAAAGGACATGCGGGGCAACTGTTTTACAGAGAGCGGTTGGTGTGTGGAGTGATCTGCCAGAGGAAGTAATGGATACAGGTACAGTTACAACGTTTAAAAGACATTTGGTTCTGTCCATGAATAGGAGAGGTTTGGAGGGATATGGGCCAGGAGTAGGCAAGTGGGACTGGTTTAGTTTGGGGGAACATGGTCAGCAGGAACTGAAAGCAAAAAATCACAGTGAATCAGACAGCCTCCATGGAGAGAACGCAAGCCAAAGTTTTGAGTCTAAATGACTCTTCCCCAGAGCTGGCGGCGTGGACTAAGTGGACCGAAGGGTCTGTCTCCGTGCTCTATGACTCTACACCTAGTGGAATTTTAACCTGACTGATGCAATACACATTTAAATCTTTGTATGTTTCAAACACACAGAAACCAGGAGTTTTTTGTGCCCGTTTTAAACTGATTTTAGAGCTGGCGTGACCTTGGTTTGACCCCCTCCGACGTATTATGTAGAAGATCATTTCATCAGAATTTAGAATGAGTTGTTTGGGAATCTGTCCGCAGATCCTTCCTCAGACTGGAGTTAATGAATTGCACCCTTGGGAACAGGGCAGGGTCACAGCAGCGGTATTGATTTATTGGTGCTCGATCCTAAATGCCGCCTGGGCAGCAGCACCTGTCATAAATGTCACCAGTCCTTGCTGCTTCTTCTGGCAGCTGTTTGCTCACTGGGAAACAGTTCGTTTTGTGTGTGTGTGTGTGTGTGTGTGTGTGTATTCCAAACCCTCCTTTGTCTGGAAAAGTGCGTTTGTTTCTTTAATAAGCCAAGAGATTCCTTCTCTTATTGTCGCTGTTCCCCACCCCCTCTCTGTCTCTCTCTCTCTCTTTCTGGATTGGAGGTTTTCATCATTTAGATATTGTTGGGAGGTGTTAGTTCGATGATGGAGCCTGGATTTCCCTCGAGTCCGGTGTCTTGGTAACAGAGAGCGGCTGCTGGAGGGCGTGTTAGCTTTACACACTCACACACAGAGACAGGGGGACATGGAGCAGCAAACAGTGCCTGCTCCAAGGAATTAGCAGCTAATCGAACACTTCCCGACAAGATGCCGGTTCGAAGGGGCCATGTCGCGCCTCAGAACACTTACCTGGACACCATCATCCGCAAGTTCGAGGTGCAGAG
Source organism: Ginglymostoma cirratum (assembly GCA_024137785.1). NCBI lineage: Eukaryota > Metazoa > Chordata > Chondrichthyes > Orectolobiformes > Ginglymostomatidae > Ginglymostoma > Ginglymostoma cirratum. The sequence goes on along the minus strand of JAHRHZ010000056.1, from coordinate 27,775,201 downwards.
TAAGTACTGTTTTGTTGGGGATGGGGCTGGGGGAAACAACTATCAGATGAATCAGTCTGCAGGATCCGGGATCCAGGCGTGAAGTGAGAGGCAAGAGGGGAGCTGTGGGAGCTGGGATCCAGTGGGTCTTTGGCTGGTGCCGAGAGCTGTTGTGGGGACGGGATCCAGTTAATGGAAAATGACGGTGAAACTGACGCCAGTGCGGAGCTTCTGGCTGTGAGGCCGGTGCATACACACTCCACAGATAGAGACACACCAGAGATACACACAGTACATACACCACATAGTCTTACCAGACCATAGGGCTGCTCTGTCTTTAGAGAGAGACACCGGGCGGTGGTTTAACCTGTCGGTCACCGCACCTCAGGTGAGGGGAGAGGTTGGAAGGGAGAGTCCTTCATGATAAAGGTAATCTCAGCCTGTGATGAGAATTGAACCCATACTGTTGCAATCACACTGCTTCACGAACCAACTACATATTCAAACACTGCAGTCACACACACTATATACACCCACACACACTACCCCCATATAAATACACACACACATATATGTATATACACACACACCAAATATATGCATGCTACACCACACATACACACAGTTAGACCATAAGACATAGGAGTGAAAGTAAGGCCATTCGGCCCATCGAGTCCACTTTGCCATTTAATCATGGCTGATGGGCATTTCAACTCCACTTACCCGCACTCTCCCCATAGCCCTTGATTCCTTGCGAGATCAAGAACTTATCAATCTCTGCCTTGAAGACATTTAACGTCCCGGCCTCCGCTGCGCTCCGTGGCAATGAATTCCACAGGCCCAACACTCTTTGGCTGAAGAAATGTCTCCTCATTTCCGTTCTAAATTGACCCCCTCTAATTCTAAGGCTGTGCCCACAGGTCCTAGTATCCCCACCTAACGGAAACAGCTTCCCAGCGTCCACCCTTTCTAAGCCATGCATTATCTTGTAAGTTTCTATTAGATCTCCCCTCAACCTTCTAAACTCTAATGAATACAATCCCAGGATCCTCAGCCGTTCATCGTATGTTAGGCCTACCGTTCCAGGGATCATCCGTGTGAATCTCCGCTGGACATGCTCCAGTGCCAGTATGTCCTTCCTGAGGTGTGGGGCCCAAAATTGGACACAGTATTCTAAATGGGGCCTAACTAGAGCTTTATAAAGTCTCAGAAGCACATCACTGCTTTTATATTCCAACCCTCTTGAGATAAATGACAACATTCCATTCGCTTTCTTAATCACAGACTCAACCTGTAAGTTAACCTTTAGAGAATCCTGTACTAGCACTCCCAGATCCCTTTGTACTTCAGCTTTATGAATTTTCTCACCGTTCAGAAAATAGTCCATGCCTGTATTCTTTTTTCCAAGGTGCAAGACCTCACATTTGCTCACGTTGAATTTCAGCAGCCATTTCCTGGACCACTCTCCTAAACTGTCTAAATCATTCTGCAGCCTCCCCACCCCTCCGTACTACCTGCCTGTCCACCCAACTTTGTATCATCGGCAAACTTCGCCAGAATGCCCCCCGTCCCTTCATCCAGTTCACTCAGACATACATGTGCCACAGACTACAGACAAACCATGTTCACACACATACACCACATACATACACACTACACCTGTATATACAACCCTATGTACACACTACACTCACTCACATACACACAATATATGTGCACATTACACTGTGGCACAGTGGTTAGCACTGCTGCCTCACGGTGCCAGGGACCTGGGTTCAATCCCACCCTCGGGTGACTGTCTGTGTGGAGTTTGTATGTTCTCCCTATGTCTGCATGGGTTTCCTCTGGGTGCTGCTGTTTCCTCCCATAGTCCAAAGATGTGCAGGCTAGGTGGATTGGCCATGCTAAATTGCCCATAGTGTTCAGGGATGTGTTGCTTAGGTGGGCTATAGGTGGGTGGGATGCTCCAAGGGTCAGTGTGGACTTGTTGGGCCAAAGGGCCTGTTTCCACACTGTAGGGATTCTATGATCTATTACACTCTACACTTACACATACCACACTTGCATACATATATATGTATGCAGAGCACAATTAGAAACACAGATATGCATAGATACTTGTGTATATACACTCAGATATATATATATGCATGCATAAATCTATACACATGCATATTTACAACCTCATATATGTACAAGCACACTCAAATATATATGGATTTTTGCACATACACTATATAAACACCTTTATTTATATAGAGAGAGACATTCATATATGAATATACAGGGGAAAAGGGGATGTTGTAACGTGACATTACTAGACTAGCAACCCAGAGACTCAGGCTGATGATGCTCTGTGGACGTGTATTCAGGTCTCACCACAAAACCTGGAAATCAATTAATTCAATTAATAAATCTGGAATTAAAAACTTGTCTCATCATATGACCATGAAACTACATTTGACTGTCATAAAGACCCATCTGGTTCAATAATGTTCTTTAGGGAAGGAAATCTGCCATCCTTACCTACACCAAAAGTAATGTGGTTAATACCTAACTGTACAGCCAATCAATTCAAAGTAAATTAGTGATGGGCAACAAACTTGTCACTGACTCCTACGTCCCAGACAAGTGTAAAGAAATTAAATACATTTATATTTAGACACGACTTTTGCATATACGAACAAATGTATGTGTATGCACACACTTGTGCGTAAACATGTGCTGTTCTACAGGGATCTCAGTTAGCTTGGTTGGCTGGACAGCTGGTTTGCAGTACACTGTGATGTCAACAGCACAGGTTAAATTTTCACATCAGTTGAGGTTACCATGCAGGTCACACCCTTGCCTGAGGCAAGGTGACCCTCAGGTTAAGCCATCACCAGTTGTCTCTCTCTGATGAAAGAACATCAGTACAACCAGTTGAGACAACCATGAAGACAACCAATAGCCCTACAGTGACTTGACCTTTTGTATGCCTGTTTTCTTATACTCACTCACATACAGAAGCACATATGTACACATCAGACACATTCTCACACATACAAGCAAATATATATTCATGGGGTTGACACAGACACTTTCCCCCATTCTCACATAGCTACTGTTCTCTATTGTTCTGCTCTTATTGAAATTGCTGAATTATGGTGGGGAGTTACATATAGTCACTGCTGCCCCCAGTGACAGCAGCAATACAGTGGATGGGCTGGAGGGACTGACAAAGAGACCCAATCCTCCCACCCTCAAACATGGAGAATTCTCAATGCATGGAGTTATTAGGATCAAACAGGGTATGAGAGCGCAGTGGTTGAGTGATTAGCACTGCTCCCTCACAGCACCAGGGACCCAGGTTTGTTTCCTCCCACAGTCCAAAGATGTGCAAGTTGGGTGGATTGGCCATGCTAAATTGCCCATAGTGTCTAGGGATGTGTGGATGGATTAGCCACGGGAAATGCAGGGTTACAGGAATACGGCAGATTGGGATGCTCTTCAGAGGGTTGGTGTGGATTTGATGTGCTTAATGGCCTGCTTTCACACTGTTGGGATTCTATGACACCATAGTTATTTTATACAGCATTCAATGTGAAGTATTCCTCTGTATTTATCACCTAGTTGCAGGAAGGAGTGCGTTGTCAATGATGCTTGACACAAATCTGTTTAGCTTATCAAAGAAATATTTCCATTTAAATAGCACTTTTGTGACTTCAGGATATCACAAAGCACTTTGCAGCCAATGTAATAGTTTTAAAGATGCTGCTGTAATGTAGTAAATGTGACAGCCAATTTGAGTTCCTACTAAAAGCAATGTGATTATCACAGATAATTAGTTTATTGATGGGATAAATATTTTCCTGCACACCAGGAAGAACTCTCCTTTTCTTTAAATACTGCATTGGGATCTTTTGCATGCACCCAAAGCCTGGATTTAATGCGTCATTTGTGTGATTGTAATGACCTGGAGCACACTATCCATGATGGTGGTAGAAACAAGAGAGTTTCAATGACTTCGAAAGGAAGTTAGATAGAGACTGGGCTCAGGGTAGACGGCCAGGGAATGGGACAGACTGAACTGATTCTGTAGAGAACCAGCATGGACATATTGGCCTGAATGGCCTCCTTCTGCACCTTCTGTGAATGGAATCTTCCTTTTTTAATATAATGGCGGATGCCTCTGACAAGGCAGCATTCCACAAGATAGTCCTGTGTGTGTGTGTGTGTGTGTGTGTGTGTGTGTGCGCGCGCGCTGGGTGTAAGGGTGGTTACTCATTACTTATATATCAATATTCGTGTAGATACCCAGTTTTTTGAGTTATAAATACATGATATAATCAGCGGCTTATATCTTTTGCGTGCACACAGACTCACAGATACACACTCTTTCTCTCTCCCTCTCTCTCTCTCTCTCTCTGTCTCTCACTATGATCCACAAGGTGTTTATAACCAGCACCATATATCTAAAACCCTCAATGTGACATTCATTCATTGGCCCCCTCTCTTCGACTGTCAGGGTGAGTCCGTAGGTGCCTGTACAGACCGACGTGGCTTCTGCAGTCCCTGTTACACTTGGGGCAGATGGTGGTCACGGGAAGGGGTGGGTGGGCATTGATACGGCAACGTGCTCCTTACGCTGTTTTTGCCTGGCTTCCGTTCTTTCCCATCGGCAAGTCTCAAGGTGCTCAATGCTTTCTTGGATGCTGCTCCTCCACTTTGCACGGACTGGGCCAGTGATTCCCAGGTGTCGGTGGGAATGCCGCACTTTGCCAGTGAGACCTTGAGGGTATCACTGAAGCACTTCCTCTGTTCACCCAGTGCAGTTGGCCCCACATTCACTGAGCCATGCAACCTTTAGCTGAAGGTTGCTTGTCACCAGTAAATCATAACCAACTCTTTCACTCAGAAGGTGGTGGGAATCTGGAACTCACCGCCTGTAAGGGTGATGGAGGCAGAAACCCTCATCACATTGAGCAGTATTTAGATGTGTATTTGTGATGCCAAGGGACACAAGGCTATAGACCCAGTGCTGAAAATGGGATTACAATAGTGAGGTGGTTGTTTTGGACCGATGCATACATGATGGGCTGAAGGGCCTTGTTCTGTGCTGTAGATCATTGTGACTGTGTGAGTTTTCTGACTCAATATTCCAGGCCCACAATTACCTCTGATATGAGTGACTACTCCTCTGGTCACTGCAGGTGAAGTCCACTACGAGACCTGAACAAAGCAGTGTTTAAGTTGAGGAGATACCTTGATCCTTCTGTAGTGAAGTTCTGGAAGTGTATTGGTCTTTGTGTTAGGTGTCTGGGGGCAAAGGCAACAGGTCAGAAAGTCCCCACTATCTCTTTCTGACACAGTATCATCTTTGAGCTAAGACAAGGCAATCTGCAGCTTACGACCTCCTCCTGTAGGGTCAATACACTGTAGAGCTGGAGGAACACAGCAGGTCAGGCAACATCAGAGGTCATCGATGAAGGGTGTAAACCCGAAACATCGACTTTCCTGCTCCTCTGATGCTGCCTGACCTGCTGTGTTCCTCCAGCTCCACACTGTATTAACCCTGACTCCAGCACCTGCAGTTCTTGCTATCTCCTCCTGTAGGGGGCAGAACCTGCACAGTAGTTCCACACCTTCATTTCTGACAGTGGCTGTTAAATTCTGCCCAGACCTCTTCCTAGTTTGAACTAAAAGTACAGATCCATCTTTGGATATGGTTCGATGAACTCTCTTGAGAACATCCTGAAAGAGCCATTCGACGGCTGTGTGACTGGGTGTCTTGTTAGCCATGATTTGACTGATGTTTGAGGACATTCCACCCTGATCGCCCTGTTATTGTTCACATAGGGACAGTCAATGAATAAGGTGAAGGATTGGGAGCTGTAGTTGATATTTTGCCTCTGACCCCTCATCCCTCGTTTTGACTGCCTAACACAAACAGTGGGACTAAAGCCCATTTTAATATCCCACATTACATTGTACTGATGACAATGGAGAGTCAGTCCTCCTAGGTTTGTTTCATTCCAGAGACTTCCAAGAGGAACAAAGGGCAATTTAAAAATGAAACCTTCATTTTCAATATTAATACGTCAATGTTTGATATTTAATGTTGACATGAAACCTGGCTGTTATTTAGTGTGTTAGTCACAAGAGGCTCTGGGGAGAATTGCACTTGATAATATTTTCTAAAACAAACAATTAATCAACTCAAATTGCATGCACCACCAGAGATGTACCTAACAGTGCTGTAAACTCAGTAGCTATCAGTGCCATACCCAGTGTATACAGCAACAGAGCTATTTTCAGCAGTGCTAGACACCATTGTCAGATCTGTACCATCCCACAGTACACCAGTACTGTGGCCCAGTGCTAGAAGGTGATGGACCTGTATTTACCGGTGATGTGGCTCAGAGATATGCAGTGACTGATGTATGCCAATAATACTGTACCCCAGTAATACACAGTAAGAATCAGCCACCTATTGGTACTGTATCATGGTGTTGTACATTAACAGACTTATTCCCAGCAGTACACTTCCCATTGTTGTGAAAAAGTAGAACATTGTAGAATCATTGAATTTTACAGTGCAGAAGGAGGCCATTCGACCCATTGTATCTGTACCAGCATTCATGGGGCAAAATCCTCCCTCCCAATAAACAGTGGAGAACATGGTAAGAGGGGAAAGTGAGTGGGTTGGGATCAGGGAAATGCCCACTAACTTCCCATGATTGTAGGAATGAAGTTCTGGGCAGGAAGGCCTAAAGTCCACCTTCCCACCCTGGCACTAATTAAGGCAATCAAATGGTCAGTGAATGGTCACTGAAGGGCCGCGATGAACTCTGTGAGAACATCGACAGCCATCACAAACAGGAAACCAGAGCTGTCTACCTGAGGCTGGTGTCGGGAGGGAGTTCTGTGAGTGATCCAGACACAGACAGGGGACAGGAAAGGTTGCTATTAAAAGCCAAACTTTGTTGCATCTGCCATTATATTAAAAAAGGAAGATTCCATTCACAGAAGGTGCAGAAGGAGGCCATTCAGGTCTTTATGTCCATGCTGGTTCTCTACAGAATCAGTTCAGTCTGTCCCATTCCCTGGCCGTCTACCGTTAGGCCAGTCTCTATCTGATTTCCTTTCGAAGTCACTGATGTTCTCTGTTTCTACCACCATCATGGATAGTGTGCTCCAGTTCATTACAATCACACAAATGACACTTCTTTTCATTCCCAGCATCTCTTGCCCAAAACCTTGTATCTGTGTTACCCTAGTTTTTGTATCACGAGGAGGAGGAGCTAATGTGAACAGTTTGCTCTTTTCTACCTCACCTAAATGTGTCAAATCTTGTACATGTCTACCACAACTCCACTTTGTTCCAAGGAGAACCCCAGCTTCTTTGACTGAACCTCGTCACTAAAATCTCTCATCCCTGGATTCATTCCGAGAAACTTCATCTGTATCCTCTCAGGGACCCTCACAATCTTCCAGAGGTGTATGGACTACAACTGTATGCAGCGGTCTACTAGTGGCCTGATTAGCGCTTATTGAAGGTTCATCATAAATTCCCTGTTTTCATACTCAATGTGTTTAATAGTGAAACCCAAGATCACTCAATATTGTCCGACCACCTTCACCAATCCACCTTCACGCATATTCAGATTCCTTTGTCACTGTATACTCTGCAGAGCAATGCTGTTCAGGCTACATTGCCACACCATTATACTTTCAGCTAAAATACATTATCCCACTCCTCTCTGTATTAAATTCCATCTGTCATAGAGTCAAACAGCATGGAACCAGACCCTTTAGTCCAAACAATCCATACCAACCATGTTCCCAAACTAAACTAGTCCCACCTGCCTGCATTTGGCACATATCCCTCAGAACCTTTCCTATTCATGTACTTATCGAAATGCGTTTTAAACATTGTAACTGTACCTGCATACACCACATCCTCTGGAAGGTCATCTGCGCATGAACCACTCTGGGTAAAAAAAGCTGCCCCTTATGTCCTATTTAAATCTTTCTCCTTTCACTTTAAAAATATGCCTCCTAGATTTGAAAACACCCACCCAAGGGAAAAGGACCACATCATTCTCCTTATCTATGCCTGTATGGTTTTATAAACCTCAATAAGGTATATACAACCTCCTAAACTCCAGTGAAAGATGTCCCAATCTTTCCAATATATTTTATATCTCGAACCTTCCAGTCCCTGCAACATCCTGCTAAATCTTTCCTGAACCCTCTCCAGTTTAATAATATCCTTCCTACAGCAGGGTGACCGGAATTGCCCACAATACTCCAGAAGAGGCCTCACCAATGTCCTGTACAACCTCAACATGACATCCCAACTACCATACTCAACAGTCTGAAAAATAAAGGCAAGCATACTAAACGCCTTCTTAGCCACCCTGCAAATTTCAAAGAATTATGTACCTGAATCCCCAAGCCTCTCTGTTCTACAATGTGAGCAGGACCCTACCATTTATTGTATAAGTCCTGTCCTTATTTGTATTACCAAACTGCAATATCTCACGTTTATCGAAATTAAACTCCATCTGCCACTCTTCAGCCCTTTGACCCAGTTGATCAAGATCTCTTTGTAATCGTAGACAATCTTCTTCACTAGTCCAACAATTCTGGTGTCATCTGCAAACTTACTAACCATACTTCCTGTATTCTCATCTAAATCATTTATGTACAGGTATTTCTGCTATAACGTGTATTTCATTAACACAAATTGGCTCTAACGGCATTGATGAGTAGTGGACACTTTGGATAATGTGAACTTTCTGCTGTACAGGCATAGCGATTTTCTATAGCGATTTCCTTATAATGCGATTTTCTATAGGGTGAGGTCACACAAGAATGCAACTCTCACGTTATGGGAAAAATACCTGTAATTGACAAACAGAAGTGTACTCGGTACCGATCCCTATCACTTGTGTGCTAGTCTGTCTAACTAATACTATTCTACAGTGATGTATATTGACAAACCTGTCCCTACTAGTATTCTACCCCAAAGTTTTTTCATGAGAGACATCCTCACCTGTGCTGTACTACAGTGTTATACAGAGACAGATTTGTCCTCACCAGTATTGTACCCCAATGTTATACAGAGAAAGACCTGGCCCCAGCAGGGCTGTACCCCAGCGTTAGTGCTGAGCTGCCTTCTTGAACCACTGCAGGTGAACATTGCCACTGGGTCAAAATCGAGAATTCCCTCCTTAATGGTGTTGTGGGTCTGCCTACAGCACAAAGACTGCAGTGGTTCAAGAAGGCAGCTCACCCCCACCTTCTCAAGAGCAACTGGGGATGGGCAAAAAACGCTGGCCTAGCCAGCGCCACCCACGTCCCATAACTGAATTTTGAAAAATGTCCTTAGAGTTTAGGGACACCCATAATGTTGTTAGGGAGGGAATTCCAAGATTTTGACCCAGTAACATTGAAGGAATAACAGTAAATTTCGAAGGCAGGTTGGTGAGTGGCTTAGGGAGGCATTTGCAGTTGGTGATGTTCCCATGTATCTGCTGCCCTTGAAGTGGTCATGGGTTCGGATCGTTCTGTGAAAGGGGCATTAGCAAGTTATTTCAGCACAGTGATACACGCTGCTGCTACTGCAGGTTGGTAATTAAGGGAGTGAATGTTGAAAGGGGCCGATGGGCTTTGCTCCGAATCGTATTGAGCTTGTCGAGCACTAATGAAAGCTGCACTCATCCAGGCAAGTGGAATAAGCCAGCGTCAGCTGAGACAGAACAGAGGTCCAGGGAATGGATCCTGAACCCTGGGGCTGAGGAAGAGAACATCATCCTCAATTTCTACTCCTCTTTCCAACACAGTAAATCCTGTTAAGAAAATGTAGTTCCTACTGCACAGTGATACCATCAGGTGACGACAAGATTGACTTCAGCAGTGATGCTCCACGCTGTTGCACAGCTTGTGGACACAGGTTGTTTGATTTTTTTTGTGTCAACCTGCATTTGTGTAGCACCTCTAATGTCATAACATTTCCAAAGGCAATTCACAAGAATGTCATCAGAAAAAGTTTGACATGGAACCACAATGATGGATAATTGGACATTGACCAAAAGCTTAGTTTCAGTGGCAGGTTTTGAGGAGAGTGATGTGGACAGACAGAGAGGCAAGGAGGGATTTCCAGAGGCAAAGGTCAAAGCATTTGAAAGGTCACCCAACTGTGGGAGCAAACAAAATCAGGATACTTGGGGAGCCAGAATTAGAGGAGCACGAAGCCCTAAGAAAGTTGTAGGGTTGGGGGAGGTGACAGAGAGCGGGAAGGTTGAGTTCACAGAGTTTTGATGCAACTGAGTGCCTTTAATGCCCAGACTGTCTTTGGTGAAAGGATCAGTACATTCAGGAGAGCAAAAACCACTTTAATAAAATGGAGATGAGATCAGCAAAGAATGTCAACATAATATTGACAGTGTGTAGTGATAGTGGCATCAAAGCCAATGCAAAACGACTCAGTTCCAGACACTGCATTGTTTAGATTGGCACTAAAACTCTCAGTCTCAGTACTCATACTGACTGCGCCGACTTACGTAATGTTAATTGCGCTCAGTGTCTTATTCGTTCTCTGAGATTGGCATTGCCACCAGCATTGCCCCACCATCTGCCAGGGCCCAGAGGGAGATAGAGTTCTCTCTGCTCCTTTTTCAAATGAAAATTAAGGTTCCTGTTGTGACTGTGGATTTCATATATTTGTGTGTATCTGTTTTTAGCAGATGGCACAGGGATGAGATCAGCTGGAGTAGTGAGGGTACAGAGAAGATGTACAAGAGATGGGAGAGGTACTGCCAGTGTGTAGTAATCTGGTTTCACGTCCCACTCCAGGATGAGTGAAGTTCAGTTAATGTAGTTTATACAGATTTTAGCAAAGCTTTTAACAAGGTCCCACATGGGAGACTAATTGAGAAGGCTAAAGCACATGGAATTGAGGGAAACCTGGCAGGATGGATCAGAAACTGGCTTAGTAACAGGACACAAGGTGTAGTGGTAGAAGGCTGTTTGAGCGACTAGAGGCCGGTGTCCAACAATTTACTACAAAGATGAGTACTGGGGCTTTTATTGTTTGTTATATACATAAACGATAGAGATGAAAATGTGAGGGAAAGTTAAGCAAATTTTCAGATAACACCAAGATTGGTAGAATGGTTAATAGCAAAGAAAATGGTTGTCGGTTACAGGAAGATATAGATAGGTTAGTCAGATGGGCAGATCAGTGGCAGATGGTATTTAACCCTGATTGCCCTACAGGGAATGTGATGGCCTGGTGGTATTATTGTTGAACTATTAATCCAGATAATCTGGTGACTCTGGTTCAAACACCACCATGGCAACTGGGGGAATTTGAATTCAATAGAAAAAGAAGTCTGGAATTAAGAGTCTAATGATGACCATGAATCGATTGTTGGGAAAAATCCATCTGGTTCACTTATGCCCTTCCCTTTAGGGAAGGAAACTGCCATCCTCACCTGGTCTGGCCTAGATGTGACTTCAGACCCACAGCAATGTGGTCGACATTTAATTGCCCTCTGGGCACTTAGGAATGGGCAATAAATGCTGCCTGGTCATCAATGCCCTCATCCTGTGGATGAATATAAAAAAGTGTGAGGTGATGCACTTTGGAAGAAGAAACAAGTAGAATCATAGAATCCCTACAGTATGGATGCAGGCTATTCAGCCCATCCCACACAGTGCACCCCCTACCCTATCCCTATAACCCTGCATTGCCTATAGGTAATCCACCTAGCCTGCACATCCCTGGGCACTATGGGGCAATTTAGCATGGCCAATCCACCTAATCTGCACATCTTTCGACTGGGGAGGAAACCAGAGCAACCCAAAGGAAACCCACGCAGACACAGGGAGAATGTGCAAACTCCACACAGACAGTCACGGGTGGAATCAAACCTGAGTCCCTGGCACTGTGAGGCAACAGTGCTAACCACTGAGCCATGATGAGGAAATATTTAATGAATGGCAGGACACTAGGTAGCTTAAAGGAACAGAGGGATCTTGGGGTAATTATTCACAGATCCCTGAAGTTGGCAGAACATGTGAATAGAATAGTTAAGAAGGCATATGGGACATTCAGTTGTGACATAGAGTATAAGAGCAAGGAGCTAATGTTCGAGTTGTACACAGTGTCGTCTAGGCCACACCTGGAGTACTGTGTGCATTTCTAGTCGCCTCAGGAAGGATGTGATAGCACTGGAGGGGGTGCAGAGGAGGTTCACCAGGATGTTGCGTGGGATGGAGAAACTGAGCTATAACGAGAGATTAGTTAGGCTTGGATTGTTTTCTTTAGAGCAGAGAGGACTGAGGGGGGACATGTGAGGTGTATAAGATTACGAGGGGTACCGACAGGGTGAATAGAGAGCAGCTGTTCCCCTCAGTTGAAGGGTCAATCATGAGACGGAATAGTTTTACAGTAAAGGCAAGAGATTCGGAGGGGATTTGGGGAAAAAAACGTTTTCACTCAGCGGGTAGCGGGAATCTGGAAATGCACTGCCTGGGAAGGCAGTGGAGGCTCTAAACCTTACAACCTCCGACTTGGCCCAAGAACATTCCCAATGCAACCACGTGGGCTGATAATCAATCCTGCCAACATGAGTGGTAAGACTGAGGGAGATTCCTGGCCAGCTGCCTTGATGTGAACTGGTGTCCCTCACTCTATAGCCAGCTGGCTGCTTCTGAAACAGTGAGATGCTTACAGTCTCTTATAGCCTAGGGCTAGTTAAGGATAGATGTTGTCAGGGGTTGAAAGATTTCACTTTTCTGGGCAGACTGGGAAAGCTGGGATTGTTTGTTTCAAGCAGAAGAGATGAGGACATTAAATTAGGATGTTCACAATGATGAGGGGCTCTGACCAGACTCGAACATGTTTCCCACAGCAATACAATGGTTAACCAGAGCACACATATTAAAGATAATTGGCAAAGTTCCAGGAATGAGAAAGGCGTGATGTATTTTTTATGCCAGCTTGAGTGCAGTTAAACTGTTTGGACCACATGACCTTTTCTGTTCTGTCTTTGAGTTATTATGGTCTGGAATACACTTCCTGTAGGCAGATTCATGAGGTAATCTCAAAACTAAGGTTTGTCTTAAAAGAGAAAGTAATCGCAGCACTACATGGAAAGAGCAGAAGAATGTAACTGGTTCATTTAATCTATTTGTTTATAGGACATGGGTATGATTAGCTAGGCCAGCATTTATTGCCCATGTCAAATTGCCCAGAAACCTCTTATGAGTTAACCCCACTGCGGTGGGTCAGGAGTCACCTCTAGGCCAGACCAAGTAAGGACAGTAGATTTCCTTCTCTAAAGGACATTAGTTAAATAGATCAATTCATTTATGAACACAATGGGCCAAATGAACCGGACCTGAAGCATTAACTCTGATTTTTCTTCACAGATGCTGCCAGACTTGCTGAGCTTTTCCAGCAACTTCTGTTTTTCCTCCTTTAACAGCGATGGATTCCAGTGACACAGTCTGGGCAACAGCATCTGATGCCTGTCTCATTCAAACCCTTCCCTATCAGCCCAAAGGATTGATTCTTTGAATCTATTTCAGATGGTTTTAATGCTGATCAACACAGATGTGCAATGCACTTCCCAGGGTCGTTATGGAATTCATTCAATTAGAGCATCTAGGGCTTTTCATACAGGCTCTGAGGTATATTTAAAATTTCTTCTAACTCCCAGTAGTGTTACTAAAATTGAAATGAAACAATCCTGTGAAAGGTTCTGTAAAATGATGCGGATCACTAGATTTGCCTGTTTATGAATTCAGGGACTGTCTGACCTACAGCTCCTGCATAGACCATAGTAAACTGAGTAAGTGACCAAATGCCTGAAGGTATTACAAAGTCACAGTTCAGGCTTTCCCAGTTTGGACAGATCATGGTGCAAGGAGATGGGAGGAGACAAGTTGCCTGAGCCCTGTCTGTAAGCCATTTATACTATAATTTACAATTTATAATCTTTCATATCAGCACACATGTTGGTGTTTCTATGCTGGACCACCTTCGGAGGTCAGCTTCATCAGCTCACTCCTAAATAGACCACATGGGCCTGATGAACTGAAGACTTACCCTCTCTGGGTCAAAACCTAGATAAATGTAGCAAGATCCAGGAACTGAACAGCGAATGTCTTCTTCCTACGTTTGTTTTAAATTGTTTCACATGGCCTTCATATAACTGGAAAGGCCAGCATTTTTTTTGCCTTGAACTGACTGGCTTGCTTGGCCACTTCACAGGGTAGTTCAGGGTCAGCCATGTTGCTGCACATCATTGGAACATCAGATGCTAAATACCACCAATGTGTGGTTAGGTAGAATGCTGCCTCCGAACAAGAAGAGGCTTTTACATTCAATGAGATATAGCTTATTGTATGATAGAATCAGGTACAAGTTACATTGACAAGTTAATTATTGTTACTAAGACTATCAAGAGAACCAGGATAAGAGGTCTGATCCCTTCCAGATCATCAGTTCGGGTAGACCCTTTGAGAATTGTTACCTTTAGGCCCGACCAGGTCAGGTTGGCAGATTTCTATCCTTAAAGGGACATTACTGAACCTGATGGGTCATTACAACAATCATGATAGCTTCATGGCCATCATCATTGAGACTAGCTTTCAATTCTGGACTTACTCATTAAATCTAACCAGCTGCTGTGATAGGGTTTGAGTTCATGTTGATGGAGTGTTCACCTCGACCTCTGGATTATTAATCCAGGACATTGCCAATACAGGAGCGCCATCTCCCCTTAACCCATCATATATCACTAATGTTTTCCTTATTCTCAAAAGGCAGATTGAATAAAAAAGAGCATTTGTATTTATTTAGCTCTTTTCACAATATTGGGATGTCCCAAAGTGCCTTACAGCCTTACAAAGAAGGAATTCTGAAGTATGGGTTACGGTTGTAATGGAGGAAGGCAGGCAACCAATTTGCACATGGCCAGTTCCCACAATCTTTACCAGATCATCTATTATAATGAGATAGGGTGAGTAATGGGGCTCTGGGGAAAGTTCCCAGCTTTTCTTAAAGATAATAACATGGGTACTTTTGCCTGCACTGAAAGGGCCTTGGTTTGAGGCCACATCTGAAAGGAGGGCCTGTGATACTGCTGTTCTCCCTTCTTCCTACTCTGTGCTGTCAGTCTGGATGATAGACTCAAGTCTCTGGAATGGGACTTTAACCCACAACCTTCTGAGTCAGAAGTGAGAAAACTATTTCTGAGTACGCCCGACGCCTACACGTGCTTTTCATTCTATTTCAGTCTATAAATCGACAGGAAACTTATGTAACACAGGACAAGTAAATGATCACTGTACAGAACAAACAGGATATACGTGGTAATTGCAAATTTTGTCCTTCAGAATTTTGAAGGCATCAAGAAATGCCACTGTTGCACCAACCCCTTGTTGATCTTTGTAACTTGGCCACTTTCTTCTGGCCTGATGAACGCCTGATAAAGTGAGAACCGCAATGGAAATAAACAGAGATTGTCCACAGTTGGAAACATTCTGTCATGGAACTGTCCATCATGAGGAATTACAACAATAAATCAGATAGCCATGTGTCTTTAGCAGAATTCAATGACCCTTTACTTTGGATGCACTATCAAATTCGTAGAGACCTCTCCCATTTCAGCTGTTTTAATTGAAAAGACAGGATCATTTTTCATGTTTTTTTCATGGGATGTGGACATCACTGGATTGACCAGTAGTTATTGCCATTACTTAATTGGATGGCATTTGTAAATGGCAGTGGATGAGCTGCCCTCTTAAACTGCTGCAATCTGTTAAGATTGATCTCATCATTGCTTTGAGTGAGCTCCTCAGCAGTTACTGCAGTTGTTGTTGGCTGGCATTGAAATCCCATCGACCAAGGCTCTATCCTGACGTGTGAAAACTAACCAGATTAGTGGAAGTCTAAAGTTCAACTTACAGGGACTGCAGTCTAAACCTTGCTGAATTTAGCACTTGAAGCACACAGAAATGAATCACAAATGTGTTTCTTTGTAAATAATCAATCAGTGTTCTGCACCAGTTCAAAATACAGAACTAATCTTCCCTGCTGTCAGTGCGATGGCCGACACTGAGTATCAATGTTGTTGACTGATTTACGAGGACTCTGGCTGGCAAGTGTGTGGAGAGTTAGCTAGAGCCCATTCATCTGAGCTTCATCCAGCAACTTCTGCTGCAGCAGTTCATATAACTTTTGAGGCCACTGCCTGAATTTTGCCAGCTGAGGGGAGTCGGGTTTTGCTGTATGTGGGAAGCTAAATCCTCTGAACTAGATAGCAAGTCAGTATCTTCCACCTTTATCTGGCTTTTCCTGGTGCAGGTTCCAAAATCAGCAGGTCTAGCAGGGAAATAATTGGACCAATGAAAAAGACAGTCATGAGGTTTTTAAATCCAGGATTCATAGACCCATAGAGTCACACAGCATGGAAACAGACCCTTCAGTCCAACGTCCATGCCGACTGCTTTCCTAAACTGAACTAGTCCTATTTGCCTGCATTTGGCCAATATCCCTTTAAACCTTTCCTACCCATGTACCTGTCCAAATGTCTTGTAAATGTTGTAATTGTATTCACCTCTACCACTTCCTCTGGCAGGTCATTCTACATACGTACCACCCTCTGTGTGACCAAGTTTCCCCGCAGGTCCCTTTTAAATCTTTTCCCCCCTCACCTTGACCCTATGCCCTCTGGTATTAAGCTCCTGTGTTCTGAGGAAAAGACTCTAGCTATTCCCCCTATCCATGCCCTCATGATTTTATAAACCTCTATAAAGTCACCCCTCAGCCAACAGGGAAAAAAGTCCCAGGTTATCCAGTCTCTCGGTAATATCCTTGTAATCCTTTTCTGCACCTTCTCTAATTTAATAACATACTCTGTATAGCAGGGTGACCAGAACTGTACACAGTGCTCCAAAAGTGACCCCGCCAATGGCCAGGTGAGAAGCTGCTGTGTGCAGCACTTATTCTCCATCTTTTCCTTGTGCAAAATTAACTATTGTCTGACTCTTGGCAGTTCCAATAAACGCTTTATTTACATTCTAACAGAAGATTGATAATAACTCACAGAAACATAGACATAGAAAGCAGGGGCATAAGTAGGCTATTCAGCCCTGTGAGCCTGCTCTGCCATTCAACGCGATCCTAGCTGATCATTCGTATAATTCTCCCATTCTTCCCTTCTCAGAGACTCTGCAGCACCTGACTGTTGATGTTAGAGTTACATCAGCAATCATTATACTCCACTGCACTCCTCGACAGAGCAGAGGTGATGGGCTGGAGGGAAGCTGAGATCCCAGGTCAGGATCTGCACGAACAGGATTAGCTATCTCAACATATGTGAGCACTAGTGCGTCATGCCTAGAGGATTCCATGTCAGGTCACCATGGAGGAAGAAGTCAGAAGATGGGATTGAACAAGTTGTGCCCTCGTGTGCCCATTCTGTGCCCTCCTGTACTCTTAGACTCTCAAGATATGCTGTGCCCAGATTGGAGTCATAATGTCATAGAGTCATACAGTGCAGAAAAGGCCCTTCGGCCCATCAAGTCTGCACTGGCAATAACTCCCACTTAAGTTGTGCTAATCCCAATTTGCTGCACAATGTCCCATACCCTTGAATGTTATGGTATCTCAAGTGCTCATCCAAATATTTTTTAAAGTTTGGAGGGTTTCTGGCCTCCGTTACATTCTCAGGCAGTGCATTCCAGATTCCCATCACCCGCTGAGTGAAAACGTTTTTTCCCAAGTTCTCTCTGAATCTCCGGCCCCTTACCTTAAAACTCTGCCCCTTTGTGAATGAATTTCAACCAAGGGCAACAGCTGCTCTCTATTCACCCTGTCCATACCCCTCATAATCTTATACACCTAAATCATGTCTCCCCTCCGTCTTGTCTGCTCTAGAGAAGACAATCCAAGCCTATCTAGTCCCTCCTTACAGCCAATTTCGCCATCCCATGCAACATCGTGGTGAACCTCCTCTGCACCCCCTCCAGTGCTATCACATCCTTCCTATAGTGAGGTGACCAGAACTGCACAGAGTACTCCAGCTGTGGCCTGACCAGTGCTGCGTACAACTCCATCTTTTATGTGGACTACATCGTTCCTGCTGCCTTCCTCGACCGCTCGCGTCCATGTCAGCTCACCAGGGGAGGTCACCCCTTTCTTTCTAATCCTTGGGAGACCTCACTGCAGTCAGCTGGGCCACCGAGCAGGTCGACTCAATAAGTGTGAGAGTGCTGGCGAGTAGCTTTTCCAGATCTCCAGCCCATTTCAGGAGGTTATTGAGCCTCAAAAAGTCAAGCTCTGGTTGAACCTTTGGTTTTTTTTAAAAGAGAGAACAGATGTGTCAATCTGCCCACCTTCCTTGACTGGTTACAGAACCTTGAGGTGAGGGGTTGTCACTCTGGGGACCCAGCTTGGCAGAACCCTGCCCAATCAGGCACTGTGTTCATAACGCACGAGTGGGCTCACCCCCATGGCACCTGGGAGAAGTGCAGAAATGTCACCATGTCTTTAAATGAAATGCGCTTCCTCCTCCAGTCAAATAGCCTATCTTCATTCAGTAAAAGGACCATGGTATTTACATGCAGCAACCGCTATATCCTGTTCGGTCCTATTTCTGGTGCTGGGACAGCTTCACCCAGTGAATGATGTCAAAGCAAGTGTGTGATTTCAGGGTGAGTGTGCGTGTAGGGGTTAGTTAGCCTCCCAAGCAAAAGAATGTATCTTCAGTCCCTTCGCAACATCGGCACATCTCAAATCTGCTCACAGCCAGCAGAAGACCCCACAAACTGCAACATGCTAATGGCCAAGTCTTCTGTTTGATTGGTGATAGTTGTGATATAATTGTTGACCAGAACATTAAGGATAACTCCCCTACACTTCTTCAAAATAGGTTCTTTTGCATCTACCTGAGAGGGCAGACAGTCCCTTGGTTAATCCACCGCAGCAGTGCCTCACAATTGCACTGGACATTCAGGAATCAGCTCAGATCCTTGGATAGCAATTTGTTGTATTCACTCTGTGACTCCATAATATCATTCTGCAGAGTGGACTATATCACCACTGCACCTCTGAGCTGTTTTCTGGAATTAATAACATCATCAATAGTAGATTTTCCTGCCCTGTACAAATGCCAAATTAATTTTCAGACTTATGCCAAAGTCACCATCTTATATATGCTGGTTTCTGCTGAAGCCACCTGACTTGGGAAGATTCTCTGCCACTAATCCTTTCTACTGGAATCAGCCAATGTTACTGCTGCCAAGTGTGGAAGGATGTCCACACCATATCGGAGGCAGAAGTCTTATTTATTTGCATAATTACTTAATAGCAAGTTCCATTACATCTGAGATTCATGAATGTCTCTTGTGAGACATCAGCTCAAACATAGAATTCCTACAGTGTGGAAATAGGCCATTCAGCCCATTAAGTCCACACCAGCCCTCTGAACATCTCACCCAGGCCTACACACCATCCCTGATACCCTGCATTTCCTGTGGCTAACCTACCCTGCCTGTACACCATGGGCAATTTAGCATGGCCAATCCACCTAACCTGCACATGTTTGGACTGTGGGAGGAAACCCATGGAGATACAGGGAGAATGTGCAAAATCCACACAGACAGTCACCCGAGGCTGGGATCGGACCCAAGTCCCTGGTGCTGTGAGGCAGCAGTGTTAACCACTGAGCCACCATGCCACATAAGAGTAAGTACACATTACTGTTCCTGAAACATTCTAGTAACACATGAGTGACTAGCACAGCACATACAGACTGGTAACAAGCACATAACAACATGACCATTGATGAGCTTCTCCCGGAAATGATCATAGAATCCCTAGTGTGGAAACAGGCCATTCGGCTCCTTAAGTCCACACCGACTGTCCGAAGAGCCACCCACCAGACCCCCCCTCCTCCCCGCCCCCCCATCCCCCTAAACCTGCATTTCCCTTCAGCTAATCCACCTAGCCTGCAAATCCCTGGACACTACGGGCAATTTAGCATCGCCAGTCCATCTAACCTGTACACCTTTGGACTGTGGGAGGAAACCCACACAAACATTGGGAGAATGTGCAAACTCTACACAGTCACCCAAGGGTAGAATCAAACCCGGTTCCCTGGCGCTATAACACAGCAGTGCTAACCACAGCTACCGTGCTGCCCATAATCAGGATCCAAAAGGAAGCTGGCACACCATACAGCATAAGGAAATTCAGCATCTCCCTGCCTCCATTCCCACCCTCACACCCAGATCAAACTCCTGCCTGTTACCCCAAGACTACCGTTTATATTCACAATATTGGATTTCACCCTTAGCAGCCAGAATGCCGTCAAGAAGATATCGGGGTAAAGGGAAACATATCATTGGAGACAGTTCAAAGAAGGTTCACTGGGATGACCACCAAGATGAATGAATTGTCTTATGAGCAAAGATTAGACAGTTTGGGACTCTACTCACCACAGTTTAGAAGGATGAGAGGTGATCTCATTGAAACACATAAAATTCTTCAGGGGTTTGACAGGGTAAACGCTGAGAGGATGCTTCCCCCTATGGGAGAGTCTAGGACCAGAGGGCAACATCTCGGAATCAAGATTGAATTTAAAACTGAGATGAGGAAGAATTTCTTGTCGCAGAGGGTTGGAAGTCTTTGCAACTCCCTGCCACAGAGAGATGTCGGGGCAGAATCTTGTGTGTATTTAAGGCTGAGATAGATTCTTGATCAGTTGGGGAATCAAGCAAAACAGGGCAAACTCAAAACGGAAGACAAGAGGAATGTCAGATCAGCCATGATCCTATTGAATAGCAGAGTGGACTCAAGAGGCCAAATGGCCTACTGCTGTTCCTATTTCTTGTGGTCTTATGATCTTATAGGAAAATCCTTTGGAAAACAGTAGAAAATGTTTTCGTTTGGGAGCTGGGTTTTAGCAGGTTAATTGTTAAAAAGTAACATCCATAGGAATAATTAATTAAATAAATGCATTGATAATAAATAATTTGCTCTCAAAATGATCATGTGACAAGCATTTTCGACAGAAACACCTGATTGGTTGCTAGCTCACTCCCAAACCAACCTGTTTTGAATGGCTCTTCCAGGCCTGCGTTCCAAAAGATCTGATTAGTTGATACTGTTAAACATTTAATGACAATTGATGGAATAAAGATTAAAATTACATTTAAAGATAAGGCACTATATTTAAAAAATGAAAAATAAGCAGATTGCTTTCAGGTTATAGGGTTTGGGGTTCAGGGTTCAGATTGTGGTTTTCAGGATTCAGACTATTGAGTCTAGAGTTTGCTTGATGGGGTTTGGGGTTCAGGGTTCAGCTTATGGAGCTTAAGGTTCAGAGTTTGGGTTATGGGTTTGGGGTTCATGGTTTGAGGATCAAGGCTCATGTTGTGAAACTTGGGATCAGGGTTCTGGTTACAGTTTTGCAATTCAGGATTCGGGTTGTGAGGTTTGGGATTCAGGGTTCAGGCTATGGTATTTAGGATTCAGGGTTTGAGGATCAAGGTTCAAATTGTGAAGCTTGGGGTTCAGGGTTCAGTTTATTGGGTTTGGGGTTTAGGATTCAGGTTATGGGTTTGGGGTTCAGGGTTGAGGATCAAGGTTCAAGTTGTGAAGCTTAGGATCAGGGTTTGGGTTATGGGTTTGCAGTTTAAGGTTCAGGTGGAGGAGTTCAGCATTCTGGTCTTGGGGCTGCTGTTCAGGGTTCATGTCTCAGTGTTGTAATGGTATGGCCCCATGCTGTTTCAGCAAACTGGACTCTTGGCCGCTTTAAGGCAGACTCACTAACACCATCTTCCTTCTGGGTTGTAATCTGAGCCTGCTTTGTCTGATGTGGTAGAGGAAAACCATGAGATAATCTAATGAGAGGATGCTCTTACACAACACATAGTTTCTTACATGATAGCATCAGGTAAAGTTACATTGGTATGTTAGACATTGTCACAGGGTCTAGTAAGTAAGTAACATTGTCTCAGAGACCCAAGAGACTACTCTCTCATTAGGAAGAGGCGATTGGTGATGGTTTAACCTGAGGGTCACCACACCTCAGGTCAGGGGAAGGGTTGAGAAGGGAGTCCTTCATGGTAACCCCAGCCAGTGCGGGAATTGAATCCATGCTGTTGGCACCGCTCTGTACCACAAACTAGCTATCCAGCCAACTGATATAACAGAGGGGCTTGATGGTCGGTTTGTCTCCATTGGGATCCTAAACGGTTCTCTTTGTCTCCACTCATACCCTGACAACATTAGATTGGGTGGAATTTATTGTAGTCATCAACATTAACCCTTTCAGAACCATTACCTGCTACAACAATGGGGTTTGGATCACAGTGTTTGGAACCTGGGGTTCAGATTGTGGAGTTTTGGATTGTGAGCTTCGGATCCCGGGGTCTGGATTGTGAAGTTTGGATCCCAGGGTTTCGATTGTGGGGTTTAGTTTGTTGGGCTGGGATTCCGATCAAGGGGCTGGGGGTTCAGGTCTACAGTGGAACAACATGCCTCCATTTCTGAGACACATGAGTCTCCCAAAAGAGTTAATCCAGAGAGAGTGACTCTGCTAATTACAGGGTCATACTGGCCTAGGCACTAACCTTTCACCCCTGAGGCCTAGGTTTAAATGCAACATTGAAAATCTCCAGGCTGTCGGGGGCCTATGTGAAATATTGAGCCTATTCCTTGAAAATTCACTTTTTTTAAGGACAAAGCATGTCAGTCCAAACAAGGATCAGACAGTGAGGAAGTTAACAGCAAGAGAGCTGTCACCCTGGGCTGGTACAAACTGCGCTAGAGCACAACCAAGAGAACAAAATCAAATATAAATGATACCCAAAAATAAATGATGTGGTTTATCTCATGGAGCAAATTATTTGTACAGCACTAACACTTCACAAGTCATCTGTTAACTGCAAAGCTGAAGATGTGATCGGAATTATAAACACAAGTCCTGTCTCTTTTCTTGCCCTGTCTTCTTCTCACTTTCTCTTTTCCCATTCTGTCTCCTCTCTCTCTCCCTTCCTCTCTCTTATTCTTTCTTCTCGTTTTGCTTTCTCTTACATTTCTACCAGATTGCACAAACACAATTCAAACCAAATGTGTTACCCTTTTAAAATTGTATTTTGTTATAACAAATGGAAAAACTTATTTTGTCTTCAGGCAGAATCTCATTAAACTATTGCACCATCTTCTGTACAGATCTGAGGTGTGTTAATGTCCAAAATGCAACACCATACCCTGTCTACCCAGGGTGGTCTCTGGCTGACCCTGTCTGAATGTTCCAGCAGATTAGCAGCTGGGCTTTATCAGTCCCGTGAGTTAGTTTATCTTCGCTGTGGTTAGCCTTCTACTTAGCCAGTCTCTAGAACTTGCTTCTCCTCCAGTTTGATGGGTTAGAAATGGTTAATAATGCACGATTTGGGACACATGTGGGGCTGGTGGTGTTTGATGAGTCAGGTTGTTGAGTCATTTGGAAGTTTGTGTACTCTCTCTGACACCTTGTCTTCACCCTTGCACCTTCTCAAATAAGTCTTTCAATGTGTTCAGTTCCTTTTCAAATGAACCTTCTTCATTTTGGTCTGTCAGAAACCAGGATAAACTGTCACTCGCTAGGGATATTTGTCCTCTTCGGGGCTACTTTGAGGACAACCCTAAAAGGGTTCCATTGTCCTTGTGTGATCCGAGCTCCAATTAGTTCAGTCACTACAGAACATTGGTTTTAAGTGAATAGTTCCTCAATACTGAAATGACCATCGGTATAAAACACCTTTGCCTCATGAATTGAAATTTGGGAGCAAGCAATAAGCTCGTCACTAGGGCTCTGCGTGCATGGCACGAGGAACATAAATCAGAACCTTCAGCTTCTGTCTAGTCCATGACACCACACAGGTTAAAGGGTCCCTGAACACTGCAATTAATGGAACAACAAGCTTTCTGAATACTTCATTAATATTAATTGCATTTTATAATAACTGAGACACATTTTTGATGATTTTTTATAATTTATTGAAATAAAGAAAAGTTTCATTTCACCTTTCGTAACCTGAGGACATCCCAAAGTGCTTTGTAGCTGATGCAGTAGGAACAAGTAGGATGTTGAAGAAACATTACAGTTAATTAGCACTGGAGCAACGTTCCACAGACTGCAGATTATGCGTCAGCCAATGGGCTACTCCTTGAAACTTGAAAGGGTTCAGAAAAGATGTTGCCAAGGTTGGAGGGTTTGAGCTACAGGGAGAGGCTGAATAGGCTGGGGCTATTTTCCCTGGACCATCAGAGGATGAGGGGTGACCTTATGGAGGTTTATAAAGTCATAACGGGCACAGATAGGGTGAATAGCCAAGGTAATTTTCCCAGGGCAGGGGAGTCCAAAACTAGCAGGCACAGGTTTACAGTGAGAGGAGAAAGATTTAAAAGGGATCCAAGGGGCCACTTTTTCACGCAGAGAGTAGTGCGTGTTTAGAATGAGCTGCAAGAGGAAGTGGTGGAGGCTGATACAATAACAACATTTAAAAGGCATCTGGATGGGTATATGAATAGGGAGGGTTTAGAGGGATATGGGTTGAATGCTGGCAAATGGGACTAGATTAATTTAGGATATCCAGTCAGCATGGATGTGTTGGACCGAAGGGTTTATTTCTGTGCTGTACAACTCTATGACTGCTATTTTTCTCTCACAATGCCTTGGAATCTTGTCAGGCCCACCTGAGATGGCACACAAAAGCCTTGGTTTAACATCTCAATCAGAAGGATGGTATCTCCATGAGTAAAATATTGCCCCTGCCTTTTTGCACACCCTGGCCTGAGGCATGAACTTGCACTCATCTGATTCATTCTGAGAATCCCACAGCACCGAAGGGTTCAGCAGCAAATACATTTCTGTGTGAGTTCAGCTCTCCTGCTGTTGACAGTGATGACTTTTGCAGCACAGCTCCCTGAGTAGTCTCTGTTCAGTGTAAATCTGAACACCCATGTGCCAGCTATTCAGCCATTGAGTGCATCACAGCCAGATCCAATCCATATCCTGTCACAGTATGCACAACCAGAACCTCAGAGAGAGGGCAAATTCACTCTGATTACATTCCATTATATTGGCATTCATCCTGCCTCTGTCTAAACATCGAGTCTTTTTTTTTATAGGCTGAAAAGTTAAACCCATTTGAATCCTTTAGAATTCCAGAGTCTAAACATTGTCTGTTCCGAGGACTGAGCTGCGATGTGGCTGTGCATTTTTTCCAATGATTCAGCCGAGGCGCAGACAGTAAACCTTTATCAACGGCCATTTCTCTAAATACACGCCTGACTGTGCTCCTGTGGGGAGGTCCTTCTCACTTATTGTCCCAGGAATGAATGATGTCATGTTATTTGGAGATCTTTGCTGTGTTCTAGCTCGTGTATGCTTTGTCAGAAACTGCTCCTGCGAGCAAACATCGCTGTGAGCCAGTGTGAAACTCGATAGTCGAATGTCTGAGTATAGCAATGAGCCCGGGAGTTGAAAGGCCCTTTGTCACAATATGCACCTTCCTGAAGAGTTTACAACGAATTTATCGCCTATTAGACTTTGGAAAACAGTAGAATAAATATCAGCCCCCTGTGGTTACACTATAAATAACAAAGCAGCTGTATAAAGTGAAATGAACAGTAAAATGATACGGTACTACATATAATATAAATACATTGCTTCTCACATACGGAAATGGATATGATCCGGTGTTATAATTACCTTGAGGAAAAACTGGATTCAAAATAGTGTTAAGCCCGTCTGATAATACTGTTGCTACTGATTCAGAGAGTTCATGGTTGAACTCCAGGACTGCAGTGATGTGCTGTGAGAGTGCTGAATCATTACAAAGTGTTAACTTCATTCTGTGAGGTGAAACTGAGAGATGTTTAAGTGACGTCATGGTACTTTTTGAAAACAAACAGGTAGTATGTCGAGTTTCCCAGTCAATATTCTTCTCTCAGTCAAACCTGAGAAACTGAATGAGAGATAAAAGGTACTGCAGATGCTGGAGAATCTGAGATAACAAGCATGGGCCTGGATGAACACAGCAGGTCAAGCAGCATCATAGGAGCAGGAAAACTTGACGTTTCGGGCCTAAACCCTTCATCAGAAATGGGGGAGGGGAAGAGGGTTCTGAAATAAATAGGGAGAGAGGGGGAGGCGGATAGAGGATGGATTTGACGGCAGTTGGAGATGAAGAGGTCGAGGGAGGGTAAGAAGCCTTGGGGTGGTGTCCAGGAGGAGGGCTTGTGTTGGAGGCGGGAGAAGGGTTCAGTAGAGGGAGGGTTAGATTCGCGGTTGGAGAAGTAAGCATGGAGGCGGAGGCAGCGGAAAAACTGCTCAATATCCAAGCGTGAGCGGTATTCGTTGATATGTGGGTGGAGGGGGACAAAGGTGAGCCCTTTACTGAGGACTGACCGTTCGTCCTCAGTAAAGGGGAGGTCTGGGGGGATGGTAAAGACGCGGCAGGGCTCAGTGTTTTTGACGGCAGTTGGAGATGTGATCCTCTCATTGCTGTGATTCTCTGCAGACATTAGCTGCTGTACATGCATACACACATCCCAGTGTAAATGCTTTAGCTGTAAACACATTGGGAGGCCCTGACAGTATTTTCGGATGTGTCCATGCTCGCTTCAGCTCAGGAAGGCACTGCAATCACAGGCCTTGGTGCTGCTCCTGATCTGGTCCCCATCTCCCCTAATCCGAACACAGTATCCTTACCCACACCCCTCCCCGAGCACAGTGAAACCCCTCAAGCCCCAAGGCCCATCAATTGGACCCTGATGTACCCTCTGTCCAGGGCTCTGCTCTCTCTTCTGAGTGAGAAAGTCCACTGTCCAACACATGAGGCTTCAGTAGCAACAACAGCCTGCCCTTTCAGATAAGACATTAAAGGCTCACTCAGGCAGACGTACAGGATCCCACAACATTACTCCAAAACAATCAGGGGAGTTCCCTTAGCGCCCTGGTCAACATTTATCCCTCGGCCACAAAAAGCAGAGAACCTCATCATTTATCTCAGTGCTGTTTGTGAGAGGTTGCTTCATACATATTGAAGATTGTAGTTCCTACATTTAAACAATGATTCTACTTCAAAAGCACGTCATTGAGACTGTGAAGGGTGTTATAGAAATATGTCTCAATTTCTTTTAAATAAAATGACTGACTCTTCTTGACAGTCTTCACTGAGTGCACATGTTCCCTGAACACAGGGAATCACAAATCAAACTGGAATTTTCCCAAAGCATGTGATTAAATGATATAATTAATTCCCTGATAGAGGGCAAATAATGCCCCTAAAGGAGGTCAGGTATGACATAAAAAGAGCTGCAATTGTCTTTCCTCTTTGCCTCTGTCTATCCACATTAAGAGCCTGGAATCAGTTCGAGCTAAGTGATTGTTAGGGATACACTCGCTACTCCTCTCCCAAAAATGGGAGGCTATTTCACTGTAATAACACCGCATGGAACTGGAGGAACACAGCAGGCCAGGCAGCAAGAGAGGAGCAGGGAAGCTGACATTTCGGGTCGGACCCTTCTTCAGAAATCTTTTCTGAAATCTTCATTTCTGAAGAAGGGTCCCGACCCGAAACATCAGCTTTCCTGCTCCTCTAAAGCTGCCTGGCCTGTTGTGTTCCTCCAGTTCCATGCGGTGTTATCTCTGACTCCAGCATCGGCAGTTCTTACTATCTCTGGGTAATTTAACTGTGTTGTCTTTGTCTCCAGGAGGGCATTTGTACCTGATGCAGCAATGCTTCTGTTAGAGCCGTAGTACAGGAACCAGCCATGGGTCATGTGGTATTGAAATATTCAACAAACGTTTATTATAACTCCTGATATATTAGAGTCATAGGCATTTCAGTGTCTGAATCATAGAATTCCTATATTTTGAAAAGAGACCATTCAGCCCATCATGTTTGCACTGATCCTTCAAAG
Organism: Ginglymostoma cirratum; assembly: GCA_024137785.1. NCBI lineage: Eukaryota > Metazoa > Chordata > Chondrichthyes > Orectolobiformes > Ginglymostomatidae > Ginglymostoma > Ginglymostoma cirratum. The sequence goes on along the minus strand of JAHRHZ010000056.1, from coordinate 27,747,240 downwards.
AGCATCCCAGCCCCCCACCCTACATCCATAACCTCACGTCTTATCCACATAACCCATATATCCCTGGACACCACGGGCACATCTTCGGACTGTGGGAGGAAACCGGAGCACCCGGAGGAAATTCACACAGACACGTGCAAATGCCACACAGACAGTCCCCCAAGGCTAGAATCAAACCCAGGTCCCCAGCATTATAAGGCAGCAATGCTAACTATTGAGCCACCATACCACTCTATCCGAGCTGATATAAAACTGTTTGGTAACTAACAATAGCCTACTTCCGTCAGCATTCCATGTTTCAGGTGATCCCAGTTAAGATGGAGTCTGAGACCTCCATAGCTTCAGGTCACATGCATACAGTGACAATGATATGAGTATGTCTCTTAATGGTATACTGCATGCTAATAGAACATAGAACATAGAACATTACAGCGCAGTCCAGGCCCTTCGGCCCTCGATGTTGTGCCGACCTATGAAACCAATCTGAAGCCCATCTAACCTACACTATTCCATTATCATCCATATGTTTATCCAACGACCATTTAAATGCCCTTAAAGTTGGCAAGTCTACAACTGCTGCAGGCAAGGCATTCCATGCCCTTACTACTCTCTGAATAAAGAACCTATCTCTGACATCTGTCCTATAACTATCACCCCTCAATTTAAAGCTATGTCCCCTCATGCTAGCCGTCACCATCCGAGGAAAAAGGCTCTCACAGTCCACCCTATCCAATCCTCTGATCATCTTGTATGTCTCTATTAAGTCACCTCTTAACCTTCTGCTCTCTAACGAAAACAGCCTCAAGTCCCTCAGCCTTTCCTCATAAGACCTTCCCTCCATACCAGACAACATCCTGGTAAATCTCCTCTGCACCCTTTCCAATGCTTCCACATCCTTCCTATAATGCGGTGACCAGAACTGTACGCAATACTCCAAGTGCGGCCGCACCAGAGTTTTGTACAGCTGCAACATGAGCTCACGACTCCGAAACTCAATCCCTTTACCAATAAGACCTAACACACCGTACGCCTTCCTATCAACCTGGGTGGCAACTTTCAGGGATCTATGCACATAGACACCGAGCTCTCTCGCTGGCAGAGAAGTTCCCATGCCAGAGCGTTATGCACAGGGATAGAATGCTTTCTGTGGTGCATCTGTAAAAGTTGGTGAGCGTTCTTATGGAGATGCCAAATTTCCTGAGCTGCCTGAAGAAGAAAAGGCATTGCTGTGCCTTCTTGATTGTCACATCTACATGGGAAGTCCAGCACAGGTTGTTGGTTATCATCACACCTAGGAACTTGACCCTCTCAATCCTTTCAACCTCTGCTCCATTGATGTAGATGGGGGCATGTTCTCCTCCTTTCTTTCTGAAGTCAGTGATCAGTTCTTTAGTTTTGCTGATGTTGAGAGAGAAGTTGTTATCATTGTGCCATGAGATCAAGCCCTCTATCTCCTTTCTGTATTCTGACTCATGGTTGTTTGATATTCGTCCAAGCATTGTGATATCATCAGGCTCTGAAGTGACAAATTAATAGTGACTTAATGGCCTCGCTGCACTGTGTTACCCATTGGAGTGGAAGGATCGGGCCAAGTAGGTAAACTGGCAGCTTTCACTGCATGGGCTTCAACCTGAATGCTGCTGGGACTACAGGGGTGTTGGCCAATCAGATTGGCTAGCAGCTCTAATGTGTAACCTTCTGCTCGGATTGAGACATAAATTTGGTCTGGACAGTCAGCTCTGATGTGGGCAAGATCCTGGCTAAAATTTCAGTCGAGATGGGGAGGAGGTAGGGAATACAGCACTCAATAAAACCCCACCCCTATTAGGCTAAAGCACCATCTAATGCAGAGGAGCCACCTGATTTTAATGAGTTACAAATGAAATGTTTTTCTATGAAATGAATCTCCTGTGCACTAAAATAAGCAGAAAGGCCATTAATCACTCTGCAGATCTCTCTGCAATTTGAGCTGAATTTTCCACTGCGGTGATTAAAAGTGACATTCAGTTTCTTACAGAAATCACAAAGTGTATATGCTGACAGGGTCACAATGAAGACAGACCTCATGCTCATTATTCTCACCTCGTGAAACTTCGGCAATTTACAATAGGCAGATTACTGACCGTACTCAACTAGCCTCTGCTTGCAAAACTCACAACATATTGTACAACATCAAATCGGATCCATAATTGGACTGTGCTTCTAGAACAGTCTTACGTGAGTTAAGAATTTGCTAACAATCAATTTAAGATTATCGGTTGCATGTCACTTACACTTGCTAGAAGCTCCATATAAAAATACACAGGACCCTGTTTTCTGCAGAGGTAAAGAATGTGTCCAGTCATTGCACTTTCTTCAATAAAGCAAAGGTGCAGACAAACAACTGTTCCCTGGTATAACAAGATGTAGAGCTGGATGAATACAGCAGGCCCAGCAGCATCAGAGGAGCAGGAAGGCTGACGTTTCGGGCCTAGACCCTTCTTCATTTCTGAAGAAGG
>JAHRHZ010000056.1:27678023-27744342 GCA_024137785.1 Ginglymostoma cirratum | reverse complement strand
TTTCTGAAGAAGGGTCTAGGCCCGAAACGTCAGCCTTCCTGCTCCTCTGATGCTGCTTGGCCTGCTGTGTTCATCCAGCTCTACACCTTTTTATCTCAGATTCTCCAGTATCTGCAGTTCCTACTATCTCTGAAATAATTTTGTTCCCTGGTACATTCCCTAGGGCAATGTCTGGATCAGAGTTGACTTGTTTTTGTTTAAACAGGAACTTGGGGATGACTGTTCCCTTGTGCAAAGCCCATTTGCTAAGCAATCAGCATCTTTATTTCATACTTATGAATTGTTGTTCCCTTTGAAATTGGTCTTCTTGCCTCTTTTCCAATGAGTGCAAGATGAAAAATTTCCATGCTGAGTCTCTTTTTTCAGCAATATTCAAGTTCTTGTAGATGAAATAGAGTTGTAGAGTTGTAGAGATGTACAGCACGGAAACAGACCCTTCGGTCCAACTCGCCCATGTCAACCAGATGTCCTAAATTAATCTAGTCTCCTTAACAGCCATTTTTTCCATATCCGTATAAAACCTTCCTATTCATATACTCATCCAGATACCTTTTACATGTTGTAATTGTACCAGCCTCCACCACTTCCTCTGGCAGCTCATTCCATGTATGCACCACCCTCTGCATGAAAAAGTTACCACTTAGGTCCCTTTAACTCTTTCCCCTTTCACTTTAAACCTATGCCCTCTAGTTTTGAACTCCCCTACCCTGGGGAAAAGAACTTTGCTATTCACCCGATCCATGTCCCTCATGATTTTATAAACATCTACAAGGTCACTCTTCATCCTCCGATGCTCCAGGGAAAATGGCCTCAGCATATATAGCCTCAAACATATAAGTCAAACCCTCCAACCCTGGCAACATCCTTAAAAGTCTTTCCTGAACTCTTTCAAGTTTCACAACATATTTCCTGTAGCAGGGAGACCAGAATTGAATGCGGTATTCCAAAAGTAGCCTCACCAACATCCTGAACACCCACAACATGACTTCCCAACTCCTATACTCAATCCACTGATAACTAAAGGCAAGAATATTAAAATCTTTCTTCACCATCCTGTCTACCTGTGACTCCACTTTCAATGAACTATGAACCTGCACTCCAAGCTCTCTTTGTTCAGCAACACTCATTAGGACCTTGCCATTAAGTGTATAAGTCCTGCCCTGATTTGCGTTTGCAAAATGCAGCACCTCACATTTATCTAAATTAAACTCCATCTGCCACTCCTCGGCCCATTGGCCCATCTGATCACTCTGAGGTTGTACTCTGAGGTAACCTTCTTCACTGTCCACTACACCACCAATTTCGGTGTCATCTGCAAACTTACTAACTGAATCTCTTATGTTCATATCCAAATCATTTATATCAATGACAGAAATCTGTGAATACGGCACTGATCTTTGCAGCACAGGCCTCCAGTCCAAAAAACAACCCTCCACCATCACCCTCTGTCTCCTACCTTCAAGCCAATTTTGTATCCAAATGGCTAGCTCACCCTGGATTCCGTGTGATCTAACCTTGCTAACCAGTCTACCATGCAGAAGCTTGTTGAACACTTTGCTGAAGTCCATACAGACAAGATCCACTGCTCCACCCTCATCAATCCTCTTCGTCACTCCTTCAAAACATCCAACCAGATTATACAGACACGACTTCCCAGGCACAAAGCCATGTTGACGATCCCTAATCAGTTCTTGCCTTTTCAAACAGATGTAAATCCTGTCCCTCAGAATCCCCTCCAACAACTTACCCATCATTGACATCAGGCTCACCGGTCTATAGTTCCCTGGCTTTTCCTTTCAACATTTCTTAAATAGTGGCACGACGTTAGCCAACCTCCAGTCTTCCAGCACCTCACCCATGGCTATCAAGGATACACATATCTCAGCAAGGGACCCAACAATCACTTCCCTAGTTTCCCAAAAAGTTCTGGGGTACATCTGATCAGGTCCTAGGGATTCACCCACATTTATGTGTTTTAAGACATCCAGCACCTCCTCCTCTGTCATCTGGACAATTTTCAAGATATGAGTATTTATTTTGTAAGTTCTCTAGCTTCCATATCCCTCTCCATAGTAAACACTGACGCAAAATACTCAGTTACTATCTCACCCACCTCCTGCAGTTCCACACGAAGAGTGGCTTTATTGATCTTTGTAAGGGGCCCTATTCTCTCCCCAGTTACTCTTTTGTCCTTAATGTATTTGTAGAACCTCTTGGGATTCTCCTTAACAGTATTTGCCAAAGCTATCTCATGTCCCCTTCTTGGCCCCCTGATTCCTGTCTTGAGAATGCTCCTACTGCCATTATATTCTTCGAGGGATTCACTCGATCCCAGCTGTCTATACCTGGTATATGCCTCCTTCTTTTTCTGGACCACATCCTCAGTTTCTCCAGTCATCCAGTATTCCCTACACCAACCATTCCCTACACCATCTCCCACTTTCCAGCTGTCCCTTTACCTGTGAATAGCATCTCCCAATGAACTTTTGAAAGATTTTGTCTAATACAGTCAAAATTGCCTCCATTGAATTTAGAACTTTAAATTTTATGGTCCGGTTCCCTTTATTTCTTACAGCAGTGATTAACCGCGGTAACATTGAACAAAACATATAAAAGCAATCATTTCAAAGTTACAGTGTAGGATAATACACCCACTGCCTCAAACAGCCATTATAACCTAAAAGCTAGCAAGGAGCTGTTTGGATGTATTGCTGGAAGTTTCACGCTAAGAACTCCCGTGTCCAATAACCTGGTTAAAGAGCCTTATTTTCAATTTTCAATATTTCCAAAACTAATAAACAAAAGTCTTCAAAGGAAATAGAAAAATAATTTCTTAATATGCCATTGATTTTTCTCCTGGTTTGCAGTGCCCAGAAGATTAATGTTCAATTCCTGAAGTCTCCAGATCAATTCTGGATGGTTGGCAGCCCTAACTATTAATGGTGAAGGAGTTGATTAATGTCACTGCTGCTCAGTTTAGTTCTTGTGTTTTTTTTCTCCTAGATCGGAAGTTTCTCATTACCAACGTTCGGATGAAAAATTGTGCCATTATCTTTTGCAACGATGGCTTTTGCGAAATGTTCGGCTACTCCAGGGTAGAGATCATGCAGAAACCGGGCACCTGTGACTTTCTGACCGGACCAGCCACACCAGAGAGTGCAATGGCACAGCTGGCACAAGCCCTACTTGGATCAGAGGAGATGAAAGTAGAACTACTGTATTACAGGAAGGATGGTAAGGGCATCTGGGCTGTGCATCTTTGTGTCAGTGTTAGAAATCAGGGTCAACTAGAACAGTTCCAGGATTGATTTGAGAGCAACAGATTCTCATTGTACTTTGCAAATAAGAGCTCGGTTCTTCCCTAGTGAGAAGGGGCATTGTCTTCTAAACAGGGAAAGTGTGCAGAAGGGAAAGGTGGAAACTGATGTTTGTGCTAAGTTGTGGGTTTACTATAAAACCCTTGTAAAACTCTGAAAGTCTTTTCCAGCCTAATTTTAGGTCTGGGCATCAGTCTGATAAATACCTGCTGATCCGTGAAAAGGGCTGATAGTGGGATGGGAGCTGGGGAGAATTGTAAGGCTGGTGGGCAGCTGTTTCAAGACACCATTAGGCTCCCAAACAAATTACTGCAGGATGTGAAGGTGAGAAGCTCTCATCCTCTCAAGTCTGTATAGGGAATTAAAGTCTTCTGGATTAGACTGTCTGACAGCTCTCTCAATTTCAACAAAATTTCCCTACATCTTGGTCAGGAGGACTTTGTAGAGTCAGCTAGGCCGGATGTACCTCAGTCATTTCTGATGTCTAGATCACTGTTGGATGATCTATTCGGTTTTATTCTTATTTAGCTTTTCTATAACAGTTTAAACAATGTTTTAGCTTGATAGGCCATTTCAGAGATCAAACCATTGTCAACAACATTGCTGGGCAGCTGGGGTCATACCTAGGCCTGAACCAGACCTCCTTCTCTCAAGGGTACTCTTGAACCAGCTTTCCTGCTCCTATGATGCTGCTTGGCCTGCTGTGTTCATCCAGCTCCACACCTTGTTGGCTGAAAAGCAACCATCCAGGAACTTATCTTTTCAGCTGCAGGCTTTTATTAATTTCAAAATTTAAAGAACAGGAAATTTAAAATTCTTGACAGATTGGTCATTCAACAGATCAGATTCACTTTTTGTGCAAATTAATATCAGTTCTCAACTATCCTAATCTGGACCTGTCAAAATGCATCACTTACCTCTCACAAAGGGTACCTCACCTCTCCAAATGATACCAGGAGCTTTAAACCATTTCTTTAACTTTCCAAAGACTATGAGTTATATTTTAGACCAAAAGAAATAGCAACAGAAGTAGACCTTTTTGCCCCTCGAGCCAGCTCTGCCATTCAATAGGAGTATGGCTGATCCATCATTCCCCGCGTTCTCTTTCCCACATTTTCCTCATAATCCTTGATTAAATATCTATCTCAGCCTTAAATATACACATGACCGCTGCCCCCACTACTGTCTGTGACAGGGAGACCAAAGACTCTCAAACCTCTGAGAGAAGCAATTCCTCCTGATCTGTCTTAAATTGGTGCCCCTTTATTCTGAGACTATACCCTCTGGCCCTAGGCTCTCCCATAATCCTCTCAGCCCCTAAAGGATTCTATATGTCTCGGTGAGATCACCTCTCATTCTTCTAAACTGCAGTGTGTAAAATTCTAACCCATTTAGCCTTTGTGCATAAGACAGTCTATCCCTGCCAGGGATGCTCCCAGTGAACCTTTTGGAAATCCTGGTAAAATAGCATGAGATTGAAAAAAAAAATGCTTCTGCTCTATGAATAGCAGATGTGTAAAACACACTCATACTACCCCCCCCCCACAAAAAAAACTCTGCCAAAAATAGCCAATGCCAAGTTTAGGGGAAGGACTTGAAGCTTCTGGCCTCTGCAGCCATTTGAGGTAAGGCATGTAGCCCTTCCATGGAAATTCAGGTCCAATAGGAGATGCCAACTTCTTCCAAACTTACGCAGAACCTTTAGAAACAACACGATGTGGAGCGGGACCCTTCCTGACCTGAAACGTCAACTTTCCTACTCCCCTGATGCTGCCCAGCCTGCTGTGTTCTTCCAGCTCCACACTGTGTTGTTTCTGACTCCAGCAATGGCAGTTCTTGCTATCTCCAAAACCATTATAGTCTATTTTTCTTTCCTTGTTTTACCCTGCTTTTGCACTGAAAACAAATCCTGGAGAAATTCCAAATTTTGAAATTTGCAGTACAAGCTGAATTCAGTAATCCCTCATCACGCCTCAGTAACAATGAATGGTGTACGCCGTAGGCATGAGCAATTCACAGGAGAACGGTCAACATTGAGAATTATTTTTTAAATTTCCCTCCCCATTCCTGATTCTTTAAGAAGTCATTTCTGATCATGATGAATAATCTCAAATCCTCAAAGTTGAATACATTTATTTTGTTTGCCTATGTTGCCAACACTATGACATTGTGACGCACTACAAAGCTCCTGTATACTATTCCAGCATTGCAACCAAGCTCCATGTTTGAAAGACCCTCTATTCAATTCTACCAGTGTGAACTTACCAGTTCTTTTCTATCCCATGACTTTTGTTGAACAAGATTGACAAGTCAGTCAATGGAATAGGGCTTGACTTTGTCCAATAGCCACAAGAAAGGCGAGCTGTTAACTCTCTATGACCTATTTTACACTGCAGAACCAAGGCAAAGTTACCCTAATTGGAGGTCATTATGTGCTTGAACTGGCCCAAGTCCAGTAAATCAAGGAATCTTACAGTCAGCACAATGGGAAGATTTCCACTCCAACTTCAGGCAGTACAAGAAGGTATAGCTTGCCTCTTCAAGCTTTCAATTGGCAGGACTTGGTACATTAGTGTAAATTAGTATGCAGCTACTGCACGTATTTAGGGAAGTTAATAGAATTTTATTGTTTATTGTGAAAAGAAGTGAATATAAAAATGAGGCTATGCTTCAATTATAAGGTGAGACTGCATCTGGGGTACGGTGAAGATTATTGGTCTCCTAGTTTCATGAAGGATGTAAATGCATTGAAAGTAGTTCAAAAAGGAATGTTATTGGATGAAAAGCTGGAATAAGCAGGTTGTCTTAGAAGGGAATGTTGAACAAGCTAGAGCTAGGCTTGTATCCACTGAGATTTACAAGAGTAAAATATGACTTGATTGAACCATTTAATATCCTGAAATCTTGGCAAGGTGGATATTGATGGAATGTTGCGTTATAGGAAAACCTACATTCGGAGTCATTTTTTAAAAGTTAAGACAGAGATGAGGAGGATTGTTTTTCTCACAGAAGGTTGTGATTTTTTAGAGTTCACTTCCTCAAAGAGGAGTGTAGACAGAGCTCTTGAATAAATTCAAGGGAGAGGCAGATAGGGATAAAAGAAAGGGATAAAACGTTTTGGGGTAGGTGAGAATGTAGAGTAATCAAATCAGCCATGACCTTATTGAATGGCAGGGCAGGATTCAGGGGCCAGGGGCCTACTCCAGCTCCTAATACATATATCTGTGTCAAAAGTCACACCAACAGGTTTATTTGTAATCACAAGCTTTCGAACCACTGCTCCTTCATCAGGTGAAGTGAGATGGTGCTATTGTACAATGTACAGGTGATCCATGATATTGCCAAAGCACCAGCACGCCAACAATAGATCCCTGTCCCACATCAATATTCTGGGACAGGAAAGTTTGTAGATGAAGCCGCTGACCATCCATAAACATGTTCTGGGCTATCACCTTTCTGTGTCGTGTGTTCTGGTATCAAACCAGACTTCTGTGGTTACTCGGTTTTTATTTTGCAATAAAATTGATTGATGTCTATGATGTCCTTGCATGTTCCATTAATATTTATATTTGCAGGCCTCAGCTCTTCTCCAAAGCCAGAAACTAGAGTAGTTATCAGTCTGTGGGTTCTGACAGCTCCCCCTAAGTGAAGTTGGCCACTAGACCTGAGTCTATCTGAGCAGTGTGCAGGATCCCAGCCTACATCTGTGTGATTCAGTCACTGCTACAGTTTAGAAACATTTCCTCCAGCAGGCAATTACCATAATCAAGTTTGTTTCTTGCTGGTCTTAAAATAGGCTGGAAGATGTTTTTTATACTTGTTTTTTAAGCAAGTTTCCCAAGACAAACTGTTCCCTGAAAGGGCCTGCAGTGACAGACAGAAACAAACAGGGAGTATAATCACATCAACTTGACTTCATTTTGATTGCCATGACAGTTCAAAAACGGCAATTGCAAAACTTGTCTTTTTTCAGGGTGTAAAAGTATTATCACGAGTCTGTTTTTATACTCAACACAGAGAAAGGGAAGAGTGTGCTTTAGATGATAAAAAGACGTGGCTTGTAGAATCTGTCATTGAGAATTTGAGCTCAGCTGGAATGCATCCATCTGTGTGTCTTGCATTTGGTACCTGCGTTTGTGAATTCACTTATCAAATTCAGAAAGAGGAAAGGTCGGCAAACCTTTGAGCTTTTTCTGCAATTGAATTGTATGATGGCTGATCTGTACAATTATCACTCCTTTGTTTCATTTTTCTCACTACCATTACTTTACTAATACTGATTTACTTACGTTCCGCATTCTCCTGAGATCTTTCAACCCCATGACTTTGGGAATGTTTTTGTGCCTTCAACTGTGAAGAGAAATAGAATTATTTTTGCAATGTATCTGTCTTTTCCTTATTCCCAGTTATAGTTTCACCTATTTCTGCCACTTATGGGGCCATATCTCCTTTCACCATTGTCTCCCTATTTACATGAGGCAATGGGAATCAGGGGAAAGGTCTCCAAAGGTTAGAGTGATACCTTTCGGTTGGTGGAGGCCAAATACCTCAATGTTGGGGTGTGTCGTAAGAATATAAGAAGTCAGAGCAAGAGTAGGCCATTCACCCCCTTGAGCCTGGTCAACCATTCAATATGATCATAGCTGACCTGATGTGGCCTTTATTCCACTTCCTGCCTGTCTCCAATAACCTTTGGCTCCCTTGAGGATCAAAAACTCAGCTTTGAATAAATTCAATGGCCACTGAGGTAGAGAATTCCATAGATCAACAAGCCTCTGAGAGAAGAAATTCCTTCTCATCTCTGATGTAGAATTGGCTGAGTAATAGGAAACAAAGAGTATTTTTTTAGGCTGGAGGAAGGCTTGTAGTGGAGTTCACCAGGGCTCACTACAAAGTTTGACCTTTGACAATATCAAAGTTTGCAGATGACACGAAACTTTGAAGAATTGTAAACAGCAAGAAGGACAGTGTGGAACTCCAAAAGGACATTGTCAAGTTCGTGGAGTCGGCAGATAGGTGGCGGATGAGGCTCAGTACAGAGAAGCGTGAGTTGATACACTTTGGAAGAACGTTGGAAGACGACAAAAAATAGGGGTTACAATTCTAACAGGGGGGTAGGAGCAGAGGGACCTAGATGTACATGTGTACTGATCATCGAAGATAGCAGGGCAGGTGGAGACAGCATAGTTATCTTTGGCTTTATTAATAGAGGCATAGGATACAAGAGAAAGGAGGTGATGCTGAATTTATACAAGACACTTGTTGGACCTTAGCTGGATGATTATGTACAGTTGTGGGTGCCACGATATCAGAAAGGTGTGAATACATTGGAGAGAGTACAGTGGTGATTTACAAAAATGATTTAAGGAATGTGAAACTTCAGCTATGAGGAGAGATTGAAGAAGTTGGGACTATTCTCCTTGAGGGTGAAAGCTGAGAGGAGATTTGACGGAGGTTTTCAAAATCATTAGTGGGCTGCATAGAGTAGATGGGAAAAAGCTGTTCCCTTAAGAGAGCACAGATTTAAGGTGATCTGCAAAAGATACAAGGGTGATGTGAGAAGAATCTTGTCCATACAGTGAGTAATTAGGGTTTGGAATGTGCTGGATGATCATTTGGACAGAAATAATGTGCAAGGGAATGGGGAGAAAGCTGGAGATTGGCATTGGATAATGATGCTCGTTTGAAGCGCCAGTATAGCCATATTGGGCTGAATGGCTTCCTCTGCACTGTAACAGTTCTGTGATTCTGTGGAATGGAACACTCCATAATTTGAAACAGTGCCTCTAGTTCTAGATTTCCCCATGAGGGGAACATCTCAGCATCTACCCCCTCAAATCCCTTGAGAATCTTATGTTTTAATGAGATCACATCTCAGTGCTCTAAATGGCTAAAGGTATAGGTCCAAACTGCTCAACACTTTCTCTTAAGTCAATACCTTTCATCCCAGAAACCAGCCTTGTGAACCTTTTCTGAACTGTCTCCAATACAAGTATATCTACCCCTATCTAAAGAGGGCAAAAACTGCATGCAATATTCCAGGTATGGTCTCACCCATGTCCTGAACAGTTTTACCAAGACTCTGCCACTTCCATACTTTGCGATGATGGCAAACCCTCCATTTGCCTTCCGAATCACTTGCTGTATCTGCAGGCTGACATTTTCATAATTTCCATTCATTCTTTTAGCTAACATAGTCACCATTGGCAAGGCCAGCTTTGTTTTCCCTTAAACTGGCTGCTTGGCCATGTCAGTTTAGATCTGGAGTCAAGTGTATGCCAGACCAGATAAGGATGACGTTAGTGAACCAAATGAATTTTTACAACAATTGATTCTATTTTCAAAATCACCATCTTTGAAACGAACTTTCAAATCCAGATTCATTAATTAAATTTAAATTCAACAGGCTGCCGTGCTGGGAATTTAACCCACAACTGAGGAGCATTAACCTAGGCCTCTGGATTGTTAATTTTGTGACATTATGACTGCACCACCATCTCAGATCCCTAACATACAGCAATGTTCTGCAATCTCTCTCCATTTAAAGAATATTTTGTTTTTTCATTCTTCCCACCAAAGTGGACAATCTCACATTTTCCCTTATTTCATTCCAGCTGCCACATTTTTGTCTATGAACTAATCTATCAACATCCCTGTGTGGTCTCTTTGTGTGTCCCCCTAACAACTTGCTAGCTTTGTATTGTCAGCACATTTGGCACAATACACTTGATCTGAGGAGGCACTGGGATGCAGTGGGTAGTGTCACTCCGTCTGGGCCAGGAGCTCTGAATTCGAGTCCCAATGCACAACTTTATGGTCAAAGAAATGTGCAGTTTTAATATGTGCTGTGCTAACTGCTTGATTATCAACCCTTTCCAATATGAAGAGGAAACTGGAGCCTCTACTATCATTATCCAGGGTATAACATACATGCAAAGAGTACGTTATTATGAGCAACTCTCCTTGAGAGGGCAGATGTCTCACTTGGCAAGATAGACAGTGTGAGTCAGATTATGCCAACAGCAGAATTCCTGTTCTGGCTGGAGTGGACATGTCTCTTTGTTCCTGCCCCTGGTGGTTTGCTCCTGCCCCTGGTGGTTTGTCCCTGCCCCTGGTGGTTTGCACCTACCCCCAATGGTTTGTTCCTACCCCTGGTGGTTTGCTCCTGCCCCTGGTGGTTTGTCCCTACCCCTGGTGGTTTGTTCCTACCCCTGGTGGTTTGTCCCTGCCCCTGGTGGTTTGCACCACCTCCGATGGTTTGTCACTATCCCTGGTGGTTTGCTCCTACTCCTGGGCAAAGAACTGAAAAAAGAAGAAAGTACTTGGCCCCTTTTCCCAAATCACTAACTTAGATTTGAAATAGTTGTGGCCCCAAGACTGATCCCCGCCTCTTTGACTTGTCTGCCTCCTCTCCACCTATCCTCTCCTCTCTCCCTATTTATTTCAGAACCCTCTTCCGCTCCCCCATTTCTGATGAAGGGTCTAGGCCCGAAACGTCAAGCTTTCCTGCTCCTATGATGCTGTTTGGCCTGCTGTGTTCATCCAGCCCCACACCTTGTTATCTCGGATTCTCCAGCATCTGCAGTACCTTTTATCCCAGTGGCACTGTACAGGTTGCAGCCTCCAATCTGGAAAGACCAGTTTTCCCTGACTTTCTGTTTCTTGTAATTTTAACCTTGATCCAATCTCAATACCACAAGCTCTTATCTTGTGCAGTGACCTTTTATGTGGCTCCTTATCGAATGTCATTTGGAAATCCAAGTACAAAAAAGTACTGGTTCCTCTTTATCTATATTGTTTGTTACATCCTCAAAGATCTCTAATAAATTTGTCAGACATAATCAAAACTACCTTGTCGCTGTCTGATTGTATATGATTTTATCAAGGGCCTTTATCTACCCACTTAATAATGGATTCTAGCATTTTCACAACAGTAAACATTAGACTAACTGTTTTATGCCCATTGCTGTTCGTTCATTCTATTCAAACTGATTAGATCATACGATATAAGAAGCAGGAGCAGGAGCAGGCAATTTCCCACCTTGAGGCTGCTTGCCTGCTCCATCATGTGATACGATCATGACTGATTTCATCTCAGCCTCAGTTCCACTTTTTTGCTTGCTCCTCAATACCCTTAAACTTGTTACTAATTAAAACTCCATCTCTCTCTTCCTTATGTTTATTCATTGTCCCTGCTCTCTGGAGAAGTGATAACCACAGATTCATGAACCTTTGAGAGGAGTAATTCTTGTACATCTCTGTTTTAAACCAGCCACCCCTTTGCTTAAAACAATAACCTCTTGTTCTAAATTGCCCCATAAGGGCAAACATTCTCTTGACATTTACTTTGCCAATCTTACTTACCTCAATCAGATCTCACTTCATCCATCTAAACTCTAACAAGGTCTAAACTGGTCAACAGCTTCTCATAAGACACGCCCTTCATCTCTGAAATTAAACTAGCAAACCTTCTCTGAACTGCCTCTGGTGGAATGTGATTCTATCTCTTCATTTTCTGAACTGTGTTCCTTTCTCTTTCTTGTTCTGATCTCCTTCTTTATGATCAGGGTGAATCTAGTTTTCCATTTGGTCCATCTTTTCTAAATTCAAAAGAAAAGTATAAGATTATTTTTACCAAGACGGTGTCATGAATTGGACCTTTTAGCTCTGGAACATTATGAGTTACATGACCTTCTGAGATCAGCCCGCTGTCTGTGAGGTGTGTCATCAAATAGAGTCTGACCAGAATTTCATACATTTGAACTATCACTTCTGTCTCTTTGTTGTCTCATTGATATTGTTGCCAATGTTGTGTTTGGTCAGCTTGGTATAATACCCTCTCCTCATGCTCCTCTGTTTAAATGGTTTACTTGTATGTTCATAACTTGTACGTTCATATGTCATTTAACAATCCACAATGGCCACAGAACCACAGAGTTGTTATATGGTAGAAGGAGGCCATTCAGCCCATCATGACTGCACTGACTCATCAAACAAGCATCATTACCTCGTGCCAATTTCCTGCCTTTTCCCCGTAGCCTAGCACATTATTTCTATCCAAATAATCATCCAATGTGTCCTTGAATACCTCAATTGAACCAGCCTCCACCACACTTTCCAGGTAGCACAGCCCATACCCTAATTACTCACTGACTGAAAAAGTTTTCCTCACTTCACCCTTGCTTCCTTTATACCATCACTTTAAATCCATGTTCTCTCAGTCTCATTCCCTTTAAGCATGGGAACAGTGTCTACCCAACTCTATCCAGCAAGCTCATGATCTTGAACCTTCTATCAGACCAAAAGACCACAGCATTGCTAAACTTCAGATCATCTGTAATTTATAGCAGCTGCATAAGCCAGTCAGTTTAAATTCCACTGCCCAGAGATCTCCTCTGTTGAGCAAGGCCCAGGTCAGGGTGAGATGCACCAGAATCCAATATCTGGGGCCTAGAGTTCTAGGGAGTCTGCTGTGCTCGGGTCAGGGACTGGGGATAGGTGCAGGGTTCTGGCCAGGAGCAGCACTGGTGCCTGTAATGTCTATCCTTGTTCCTATTCTTGGGTAAACTCCTGGTTGTGTTATTGGTAAGATCATCTCCAGAGCACGAGTCAAAATCCCCACCAGTTTCAGTTTTCCACTCCCCTTTGTGTGAAGAGGTGCTTCATGAGATCATCCTTGATTTGGCTACCTCTAAATTTACATTGGCTCGACTGGGCCTTTCTATGAAAGGAAAGTTTCAGTCTGTTAAACTTTCAACTATTTTAATCAACTTAAATCCCTTAATTAGATCATTCCTTGCTCTTCTATTTCTAATGGAAATCGGAACGGAAGTTTAGTCTGGAGCATATCTGTCTCCAGGAATTTCCACATATCACTGGGTCCCACCACCTCTCCCAGAAGCTGAACCAGTTTACACGCTCCCCCCAGTGTGAGAGATGTTCTCTGGTTGCAAGACAATCTAACAAATTAGTAACTATTTGTAGGGAACAATAATAGTGCTCGGATATTAGCATCTTAACTACTAATATTTCATTATGTTTCTTAAGTAAAATTTACATGAATGCTTTAAAAAAAGTCAACATTAAAAGTTTTTCTGTGGAAAATTATTCAAAAAGCTCCATAATGTAACAGCTTGCTTCTCTACATTTCAAAACAGACAGGAAATCTAGAAGATATCATTTCCAATTCATTATTGTGTCATAATTATTGATCCTCTAATACATTGCCAGTTTAATTTCAAGTACAGGATCGGAGGCTTTCAGTGGTAGGATGATGATGCGGCTCTGTTTTTGGAAGCTGCCTATTTGCAATGAAGCCTGAATTGTAATTTTTGTAATCAGCAACAATTCGCTTTGTGTTCCACTTCAAGCATGTTGCTTAAATTAGCCCTAACAGCAGTGTGAAATTATCCAGACAAGTATAGCTGAGACCTCCAACATCCTCACTGAGGTATGAGATATTGAGAGTCAAGTCCAGGACACATGGGCCATGTAATTTAATGGTTATTTTCACTGGAAGTGTGAATGAAAGCAAAAAATTGCAACACAGAGTTGACAGATTTAGCAAAAGGACAAATTTGCGATAACTGAAGCTCCGTGTAGAGAAATGTGAGGTCATCCACTTTGGATTTATAAAGGATTGAACAGGGGATGCTGCAAACGATGAAAAGCCAGAAACAGTGACAAAGAGAGGGGCTCCATGTACAAGTGTCATTAAAAGGTTATGAGCACGTAAAGAAAATAATTTAAAAGGTACTAAAAAGCTGGCTTTGATACCTAAAGTACTGGAATACAAGGAGGTAGAAATCATTCTTCAGTGACACAAAACCCAGATTAGACCAGACCAGGTGCTGCTATAAGCAGCGGTGCCAAAACAATTTTCATCCAGCTCCTGAACATCACTCATCTCTGACCCTGCCATAGTTCAACTGTCACTGAAACACTCACTCAAACCTGATCACTTCAAGACAGAACTACTTCATTGCTCTCCTGACCAACCTCACCTGCACCTGGCTTGTGGATATGGAAACCTCATTGGTTACTGGATCACAAGATCACTGTTTCAAAATAGGGTTTCACCCATTTAAGACAGAGGTGAGGAGAATTTTTTTTCCCACAGAGGATCATGGGCCTTTGAAACTCTCTTCCTCAAAAGACAGCGAAAGGAGAGGATGGAAACTTACCAATCCCTGACACTGTGGGCATTCCTGAGTTAGTTGGGAAAGTAGTGTGAGATCTGCAGAAATGAGATTCTGGACATTGAGGGAAAAACATCCATGTTTTCAACGGCGAGATGAGAATCTTGTTAGTGAATATTGAGAGGCCAATTTGCATCCATATACATCTCATTATGACTTAATTTAATGTGTGAGAATTGTGAATTTTCCCAATCTCCCAGCCCAACCCTCCCAATACAATGACAGTTCCTGATGTGTAAGTCCAAATGGTGATTACAGCTCACTGTTAACTCCTCTAGACCTTCATCTTGGACTGCAGTCACCAACATCTCAGGGCACATTCAATGGGCAGTGATCACTTACACTCCCTCTGTCTATGGAGGTTGGCATCAGTCACGCACCAGCCTCACTGCACCCTCATGGCACATCTCTGATTCACTTACAATACAGCTCTGCACCAGTGCTGTACTTCGGAGCACACTGGCACCCCTCATTGTAAGGTTGCTGCCAGGATAAGGATAGACACCCATCTCATGGAATTGGCCAAGGTGTACCTCCGAGCTCCTCACTTGGTCTCCTAGTGCTCGCTCACTTTGCACCTACTTGGATGCTCACAGCAGCTTTGTCTTGCCTTTCTTTGCTGCCTCGACCAGAGCTGATAGGTTCACAATCCTTCTGCCTTGTCTTGCCTTTTAGCACTGACATAAAGTCAAACAGTTGCCAGCAGGGATTAGTCAATGGGCTTGGGTATGTTGCTGTATGGAACTCTGTACGTCACAACCACATCATGTGCCTGTTGTCTGTGTGGGAAATACACTGCATGTGCTTCATCCAAATGGTCTCATCTCAATGAGTAAAGGAAGTAGTCCTCAGGCAGTTCAAGGAATTCCCTACACAGTAAGTCAAGGGCAGCATCTGCTATTAGCCCAGGGGCTTGGACATGGTCAGTCGGCCATTTGGACTGGTTAGGTTCTAGGAATCCATATTGCTACAGTCCGGGGAGTGGGACGTGTTGAAGGTTCAGCGCAACCAGCCTGGGAAACCAGCCAGAGTTGCACAGAGATAAGTGAATGGACCAGTCTCTCATCAGTCGGCACTGTCCATGCAAGTCAGTCAAAGTGTGGCCACAGTCAGACCTGGGGTATTTCCACTTCAGGTTAAGGGAGGTGCTGTCTGCAGGGGAAACTGCTGCAGTGGGGATGCTGGAGAACTCAGTTGTGGGGATTGGAGGCAACATACTGGGATGCAGAAGGGGCAACAATTGTGAAAGGGCAGGGAGAGCTCGACACTCAATGGGGGTAGACAATAGAACATGGGGAGGGATGGGGTAATGCAGGAAGGTAGTGTCATAGACACTCAGCACCGTGCTGGCCTTCGATAGGGCTGTGTGCACTATGTCTGACATGACCACATTGTCTGCCTAGGGCTTCAGGGTAACAGGGGGAGATGAACAGTTAAATAAACAGGGAACTAAAACAAACAACTGCCGGATGCTGGAAATCTAAAACATAAACAGAAATTGCTGGATGAAACTTGACAGGTTTGGCAGCATCCATGGTGAGAAAGCAGAGTCAGTGTTTTGAGTCGAGTGACCCTTCTCAAAATTGATAGTAGCTAGAAAAAGATGGAGTATCAGCTAAGATAGGGGTGGGGGAGGGAAAAGGTAGTTCTGTCACAAAAATGGCCCTGAGCTTCTAATTGCCTGCCACTTCAACACCTCACTGTGTTCCCTGGCAAACATCTCTGTCTCAGGCTTGCTGTAGTGCTCCAGCGAAGCTCAGCAAAAACTGAAAATACAGCACCTCATTTTCCACTTGGGAACCCTGCACCCTCAGGCCTCAATATCGAGTTCAATTATTTTAGACCCTGAACACTTCTTTCTATGTCCTTTACCCATTCCCACACCCCAGAAAGCCAACCCATTGTCACCCACTAATGGTCCCATTTTCTTTTCCCCAGAATATAATTATTCACCTTTTTGTCTTCCTAACTATCAGTCTCTCTCTCACACTCTCTCTCTCTCTCTGTCTCTCTCAGCACTACCTCCACCTATCCTCTCACTCATTTTGTACCCCTTCGCCCCACTGACATCAGCCGATATACCACCTTGCTATCGGTTCTGAAGAAGGATGACCAGATCAAAATGTTAACTCTGCTTTCTCTCCACTTTCTAGATGCTTCTAGACCTGCTGAGTTAAATGAACTGGTTCAGTGGAGATGTGAGGCAAATCAAAGCTGATGGGGGGTGACAGGATGGATGGTCAGGAAGGGAAGGTGAAGGTTTGGGACGGTCACCAAGACCGAGAGGCTGAGCCTGTGACTCACTGTGAAACATGATCACTGTTTCCTTCCACCACCATCAGAATCACAAGGCCACAATGGAGAACAAAATGGCTGCCAGTAACCCAGAGTGGGCAGAGCAAGTCTGTGAGGGAGGGGCCTCCATTTTCCCCTGGGGGAGACCCTTCAAAGGGCAATAGTATTAAACAGATCCTTGCACAGTAACAGGGGAAAGGCATGGGTGGTCACAAAATGCAGGATGTGAACATCTCACTTTGACTGACTGTGTCAACTCAACATCCTAGCCCCAAGCATACCCAATCACATCAGTAACATTACTAATCAATCCTATTAACAGCCAAGGCACAGACAAAAGCTGCTGACCTGGAAAGATTCAAAACAATCACTTTCTAAAGTCCCAAAGCCTGCGTATGCAGGGGCTGCTGACTTTGTACCTTGGACCATTGGACATCGAGTTGCATTAAGGATGTACATTAATTGTTGTAGTTCAGCTAAAATGACATTCACTCACATCTAATGATGAAAAGTGAATATATATTTACAAATGTGAGAAATTATTTACGGTGAGTGTGATCCGTACCACCCTGTCAGCCCTCAGACAATCTTCATCCTTTCCCTCCCTCTGTGTTTAGGTACAGTCCTGGGGTCAGTAGCTAGGCAGCGGGAGCCTATCTGATATAACCTTGGAGTTTTTATCATGTGATCCTTGAGGTGTTTATGACTAGACACACTGAGCATGTCCCACCCAGAGGCAGGTTCACCCTCCTTGGCTTGAACTTCTACATAGAGTGAGATGGAGAGTCAGCCACCACTGGAATATCCTGAGAAGAGGCTTTTGTGTGATCCGTGTGTGGTTCCTCATCTCCCTGGTTGCCTCCTGGTACCACAAGGTCTTCATGTGAGGAATGGACACCTGGAGTGAGGTCAAAGTCTTTTGTGCCCTGCCATTGAGGAGCACCACTGGTTAGAACAATGGAGCGAAGGTCTGTGCACAAATTCAGCAGAACCTGAGGGTGTTAGACCTGGATCTCCATGGCAGCTGACAATTTGCCCATGGGGGCAGCCAGATGCTTGGGGTTCCAGAAACAGTGTGGTACAAAAGACCATTGGTAGAGTCCTCGACCCTTTGAGACAGTTTGTCCAGTACTCCCACAAACCTATCCGCTGCCCCTATCTCTCCCTGTGCATGTGGCCAAAGTTGGTGATTGACAACACCGCAGGCTTTTCTCCGGCCTGGGCCTAAGCAGGTGATCGGTCTCTGACCATCCTCTCAGGGTCAGTGACCTCAGCAGTTCTTCCTTGACGAAGAGATGTTGTAATGATGAGTTTACCAGAATGTGCTCCCAACTCCACTCTAGCTAAAATACCCACCGAGAGGTCAGTATCTAAGCTAGTGGGGTTTGCAGGGGACAGGTACATCCTCTGAGGAATCTGAGGGCTCTTCCTCAAAGGTGCCAAAGAGGATACAATGTAGGGGTCGCCCTCTTCATGGCAGACACTGTGTAGATTCCACTGGTGGCTGCAGGAGACAAAAATGACAATGAATCACAAAATTGGGGTAGAAGCTGTGAACCCATTCACAGTGTTAGGAAAGGGAGAGCAACACAGCAATGGATCTTGATTCTTACTCACTTGACAGCACATGGAACTTTCAGCGTAACTCCCTTGCCCCCACACACACACACACACACAGACACCAGGCACACACATAGGTAGCATGATGTTACGGGTGGAGAGAAAGACTGAGAAGGCGGTTCAGTGGGCTCTGGCCATAGGATTTGCTAAGACAGTCCTAATGCTGATCTGAAAGCTGCTTCTCAATCTTCATTCTCCAAATACTTCACATGTTTGCAAAAGGCACAGGGCAGCTAGTTTATTTGAAGGTCTTTGACTCATCAATTTAAAGTCACAGCTTACAGCAGCTGGAAAAGGGAAATAAACTGGCCAGCTTTAGGCTTGAGATATTTTTTAACGTCTGAGAAAAGAGACAGCTCCTGCCTTTGGAGAGATCTTATTACTCCTGACTTAACATCATAGCCCCAAGCTGTTCAATCAACTGGGAGCCAACCACACATAGCTGTTGGCAGGCAGAGAGCCTTTGTCATTGTTCATTGGTCACTAGTTCACAGACAATCATCTCTTGTTGCCAGCCAAAGCTCCATTTGTACACACCCTTTGGATCCAGCAAACTATGCTTCCACTACTACCTGAACAGGCAGCTCTGTAACCAGCACTTACAATGAATGCCAGGTTGTTTGATTTTAAATACTGCAGCAATTCTTGAACTGTCCTTGGTTTTTAAAAGAGCTCTTGTTCCATTTCAGGCCAGAATCAAAAATACAACAAAAACAACATAGTCTTTACGGTGTGAATAATTCTAACTTTGAAACAATCAGATTATTGCAAAAATCTGACTGAATCATGAATATCTTTGAGGGAAGGGAATGTGCCATCCTTACACAATCTAGTTAGTTCTTCACTGCCCTCTGAAATGGCTGAGCAAACTTCTTGGTTGTCCCCATTATGGTCTCAAGACAAAAATAGGGATAAATGCTGACCTTACCAACAATGACCACATCTTGCAATTTTTTTTTTAAAACTCCACCAAAGACTGAAGCTCAACCAAGTTCTTCTTGTCCACTTCCTTACTTACATGGAGTCCTATTCACCCACACCCTAGTGTTGGTTATACTAGCTCTCTGTTCACCAAATGCCTCAATTTTAAGATTCTCACTATTGCTTGCAAATCACACCCTGCCCATTACAGTGCTCTCCTCCAGTCCCACAACTCTTCCATCTCTATCTCTTCCATCAGGGTGGCAGGGTGGCTCAGAGTATAGCACTGCTGCCTGACAGTGCTGGGGACCCAAATTCAATTCCATCCTCGGGTGTCTGTATGGTGTTTGCTTGTTCTCTCCATGTCTGCGCGGGTTTCCTCTGGGTGCTCCGGTTTCCTCCCACAGATTAGATGGATTGGTCATGCTAAATTGTCCATAGTATCCAGGGATATGCAGGCTAGCTATGGGAAATACAGGGTTATAGGGATGGGTTGGGTCTAGGTGGGTTGCTGTTTGGAGGGTTGGTGTGGACTCAATGGGCTGAATGGCCTGCTTCCATACAATAGGGATTCTATAAACACAAAGGTCATTCTGCCCTCTTGAGTATCCCCAATGATTGTATTGCCTTGGGGCCCAAAGCTGTGGAATGCCCTCCCCTAAACCATTTGACTTACTACCTCTCTCTCCTTCATTAAGACTTTTTCAAACATTTATCTTTGGACAAGCTTCATATCACTAACCCAATACCTTCTGGTGTGATCCATCGAAGTTTGTGAAACATTGTGTGTTTTGCTGCATTAACAGCAAATACAAGTTGTATCAGAGATAATAGGTACTGCAGATGCTGGAGAATCCGAGATAACAGGGCGTGGGGCTGGATGAACACAGCAGGCCAAGCGGCATCATAGGAGCAGGAAAGCTTGACGTTTCAGGCCTAGACCCTTCATCTAGGCCCTAAACGTAAAGCTTTCCTGCTCCTATGATGCTGCTAGGCCTGCTGTGTTCATCCAGCCCCACACCTTGTTATGTCTATATAGCAAATACAAGTTGTTGTTTTTGTAGTGGATCCCATTGTGCTCTTTGGGAGAAAGCTGGAAATTCTCCCATGTGGCCTGGCAAATATTTATTTCTCAACCATTATCAACAAACACTGTCACCTCTTTATAAGATTTTGCTGTGTGAGAATGTCGGCAATGTTTATCAACATGACAATTTCAGAAGAACCTGGTTTGGAACGTGTAAGGAGGTATAATCCGCAAGTGAGCTTGGACATCTCTCTGTATTAGACACAATTGGTTTTTATAGGTTTCAGAGTAACCACTGTACAAGAATGGGATAAGTTAAGGAGGCAAGGCTTCTGTAAGCTTCCACAGAGAGTCCAAAGATTAAACCCACACTGTTGGCTTTGTGCTGCACCATACTCTCTTCATCCTACCAACTGAGTTTGTGAAAGGAACTAGACCAGAAATTACGGTGAAGCTAAGCAGGTCTGGGAACATCTGTGGGGAGAGCTGTTCTGATGAAGGGTCACTGGACCTGAAACATTTACACTGCCTCCTCCCCAAAGACCTGCTGAGTTTCACCAGCTATTTCTGTTTTTGTTTCAGATCCCCAGGTTCCAGAGTTCTTTGTTACATTTTTGAGTATGTGAGAGGTGCTGTTTAGTCCTGTGCATGAATACAGCAGAGTTTGACATTCAGCTCATTGTTCCTGGGCTGGCTACTTGTAAAAGTGTTTCAATTATGTTCTCTCTAAGACATGCAGCTGCTTGGAGGTCTTGCGTACACCGATTGGCGTGTCAACATCGTTCTGAGCATGGATGTCTGGTTTCGGAAGCTCTATTGCACATGGATCTCAAAGGTCCACCAAAAATATCAATCCCCCTCCCTTGCTTTTTCCCCATGCCAACCATAAATATTTCTTTTCAATGGAAAATCTGATTCCATTTTAAAGGTTCCTGTTGAAACTCTCTCAAGGCTCTATCGTAAAATGTGTACTTGCTGTTTAAAACATATTTCTTCCTCTCCCCCCTCTGGTTCTTTTCTCACTGATTTTAACTGTGTCTGGTTACCAACCTTCATACCAGTAGAAACAGTTTCTTCACAGTAATTCAATGAAATGCCTCATAATTTAAAACCCTTCTATTCAATGACCCATTAAGCCTTTCTGCTCTAACAAAGAAAGACTTGCACTTTACCAACCTTTCCAAGACCATTGGATGTCTCAAAGCATTGTGTAGCCAATGAAGTGATTTTGTTGTAAAGTCACTGTGGTAATTGTAGGAAATATGACAGCCAATTTGTACACAGCAAGCTCCCACAAACAGCAATGAGAGAACACCCAGATAATCTGCTTCTTTGATGTTGATTGAGGGATAAATATTGGCCAAGTGAATAGGGCAGCATGGTTCCTCGGTGGTTAGCAGTGCTGCCTCACAGCGCCAGGGACCCAGGTTCAATTCCAGCCTCGGGTGACTGTCCATGTGGAGTTTGCACATTCTCCCTGCATCTGCGTGGGTTTTCCTCTGGGTGCTCTGGTTTCCTCCCACAATCCAAGGATATGCAGGCTAGGTGGATTGGCCGTGGAATATGGGGTAAGTGGGTGGGGATGCTCTTCACAGGGTCAGTGTGGACTGGACGGGCTAAATGGCCTGCTTCCACACTGTCGGGATTGTATGATTCTAACTCCCTGATCTCCTTTGAGGTAGTGTCATGGGATGTTTTGCATTCACTTCAGCAGAGAGATGAGGTCTCTATTTAATATTCCAGCCAAAACACAGCAACTCCAACATTGCAACATACTCTCGATACTATGCTGGAATGCTGGCTCTGGTTTTTGTTCTCCAACCCAGAAGCAAGAGCACTCAAGCTAATTAAGCAACCAGATGATATTCCGAGGAGAATGGCCCCAGTTTCTGTGGTGTCTCCACATGACTAAAGTCCCTCAGCTCTGGTACCATTTTGCTAAACCTTCTCTGTAGATGTCATTCTTTCTCTGTGCCTTTCCTTTCTGCCCAGCCCAGAGAATTACAACAACTGCTGTGTGGACCTATTCCAGGCTTGGCCCGGGATTCAGTCCTGAGGGCTGATAGCTTTTCACTGAAACTTTCAGTTAGTGGTGTTCCCAAGTCAGTGACAGATGCGGCCTCTCATCACCATCTGCTCTCCAGTATTGCAGTAGATCACATCCCTTGGAATTATACCCATTCCATGCACATTGGCATTCGACACTCACTCGCACACACCATAAAACCAAAAAAGCTACAACAGAATGTGTCGAGCACAGTTTCACACTGACTAATTGATATTTATTACCTTATTTCAATATGTTTCCACCGCACTTAGAGATTTGGTGTGACTGAATGATGTCAGCACAGACTGTGGATCATTTTGGGGGAGAGCTTGACAGGGATCAGTTGCCACCTGATAATGCAGTCAAGACACAGAGCATCAAACAAGTAGAGCATCAATGCACATTGCTGCATAGGTGAGAAGAGACTGGGTACATGTCCTATATTCAGATCCGAATCTAAAATCATGGAGCCAATTGCAAGGGTCCCTTTTGCATTTCACTTGCTCAGTACTGAGTGAGTGGGTAGCAGTCATGCTGCTGATGGCCAGAAATATACTATCTTTACAAAGAAAAATATTCTCCTCATCATCTTAGATGGGTGACCTCTGACTCTTGAACTTTACTTCTTTCAAATGTTCATGAGTGGAATTCTCTTCCCCAGACGGCAGAGGAGGCTGTATCATTGAATTTATTTGAGAGATTGAGAGATTTTTGATAGGAATGGAAGTCAAGGTTGTGGAAGACAGAAATGATGGCATATTTGGGACCACAATCAGATCAGGAAAGGCCTTACTGAACAGCTTGAAGAACCAAATGGCCTATTCCTGGTCCTTAGTCTTACATCATTCCAACCCCTGTCCCTTCAGCCTAATCCACAATTCATTGAGGCTATAGATGGTCTTTACCTTAAATCCTATTTACCCGACTCTGTTTCATATTCCTTGATATTGTGCTTTTCTCTCCCATGGCCAATGATGATTGCGGCAGCTGAGGAAGCTGCTTATGTGCTTCTCCTGAGGCAGTTTGTTAACTTCCAGAGGGTAAAACTTGCAGGGCACCGTGCTACATGAAAGATAGCTGGCTGAACAATCTCCTGTTCCTCATGTCTAGCACAAGCACATTGCAAGGAATTACAGACTGAGAATCAGGTTATAGAAACACACCTTCTGTGGTCATCAGGTCCTGAAAGAGACGTGAACCCTGAGCTCAAAGGCAGGAGAGCTACCCATACGGATCCCACCACCCCCCGTCACACCATCCATATTCATGCTCCCAATCAATATGAGATATTTACATACATGATAATATGATATATTGACGTTTGATAGTTTTCAAAGAGAAAAGTTGCAGATTTGCATCAACTTGTGTTTGAGCAAGTGTTTCCCAACATTATGCTTGAATGGCTGAGTTTTGGTTTTAAGATTATTCTCTCACCCCATGTGCCTTCAGAAGGGGACTTGGAAATCGAGCAAATCCACAAAGGGAGTAAGGAAGAGAGTGAGGTCTCATTACAAAGTGACCATCAACCATGTTTACAAAGCTCTGAGCTACCAGCTTGGTGTTGTTTACTGATGGTCAGGATTTCACCTTTTGTCTCTCTGTGCTACACGTTCACTAACACGTTCAGTCATGCCGGAATGTCCACGTTTCTTGATCAGTGGCTTGAATAAATATTGTCTAAGGTCATAGTCATTGCTTAACAACTGGGCATTGGTTTTGGACCATTTTAGGGGCACAAGGAGTCCATCAGTAGAGTGGTCTCTAGGTCAAGGAAAGGGAAAGGCAGGAGCTCTTCCCTGAAAGACTTCGGTGAACCTGTTAGATTTGGACGACAATTACCCCAGCTGTCTCTGTCATCTTTTTGGTTACAATCCCAGTAATTATTAGATGAATTGAATCCCATTTAACAACTTGTCATAATTTGGACACTGTAGCTACGAGTCCAGGAGCAGGATCATTATAATACCACAGCTTATGTCTATATGCAGTCCAATTGAAGTTTGGAGTATTACTCACTCAAATCAGTAGGAGTGTTAGACAGAAGACTTCGAGTGCTAACTAGTTACGATGTTACTTTCTCCAGCATGTATTCCAAACAACTTAAAGGGGTGATATTTTAAGATGAGCAGAGTATTTCTGAGAGTCACTGTTATTGATATTAGTAGATTTAATCTTTTTTAATTGATGGGATATGGGTGTCACTGGCGAAGCCTGTTGTCCTTGAGCTGATCGGCTTGGCTATCTTAGCCATTTTAGAATCAATTACTGGGGAGGAAATGGCCGAGTGGTATTATCGCTGGACTGTTAATCCAGAGACCCAGGTAATGTTCTGGGGACCTGGGTGCAAATCCTGCCACGGCATATGGTGGAATTTGAATTCAATAAATATCTGGAATTAAGAGTCAAATGATGACCGTGAATCCATTGTCGGTTGTCAATCACATTGTCCACTAACGTACTTTAGGGAAGGAAACTGCCCTCCTTACCTGGTCTGGCCTACATGTCACTCCAGACCCACAGCAATGTGGTTGACTCATAACTGCCCTCTGGGCAATTAGGGATGGGCAATAAATGCTGCCTGGCCAGTGACATCCTCATCCTGTGAATGAATGAAAAAACCCACATTTCTGTAGGTCTGGAGTTACATATACCAGATAGGCTTAGATGACAATCTACAATCGTGGGGGGGTGACCATAAGACTAGCTTTCCAGGTTTCATTTAATTCAGAATTCCCCATCTGCTGTGGTGAGATTCAAACCCATGCCCCCACAAGATTAGCCTGAGGGTGTGAATTACTAGTCCAGTGACATTAACACGATGGTACCACCTCCCTTGAATATAACCATTGATTCCAAAGGAATTATGTATTACAAATAAGGTGTTTTTTTTTCATGTACATAAACTGTCTGGAGCATTCCTAGCTCTTGTCTTAAGGGAAAGCGTATTTACTCCATAACTACAGCTGTTGTTTTGTTTGTCGCTATCCTAACTGGAAAGTTCGGCTTGATGTTTTAAAGCTATTAACAACAGAAACAGCTGGATGTGTATGGGCAGCTTAATCACTGTCTGAAAGAGGGAAAGCCAGGTGAAAGTTTGGGTCCAACTGGTTAGAACATAGAACATAGAACAATACAGCGCAGAACAGGCCCTTCGGCCCTCGATGTTGCGCCGACCTGTGAACTAATCTAAGCCCATCCCCTTACACTATCCCATCATCATCCATATGCTTATCCAAGGACTGTTTAAATGCCCCTAATTTGGCTGAGTTAACTACATTGGCAGGCAGGGCATTCCACACCCTTACCACTCTCTGAGTAAAGAACCTGCCTCTGACATCTGCCTTAAATCTATCACCCCTCAATTTGCAGCTATGCCCCCTCGTACTAGCCGACGTCATCATCCTGGGAGAAAGACTCTCACTGTCCACCCTATCTAATCCTCTGATCATTTTGTAGGTCTCTATTAAATCCCCTCTTAGCCTTCTTCTCTCCAATGAGAACAGACCCAAGTCTCTCAGCCTTTCCTCATAAGACCTTTGCTCCAGACCAGGCAATATCCTGGTAAATCTCCTCTGCACCTTTTCCAATGCTTCCACATCCTTCCTGTAATGGGGCGACCAGAACTGTACGCAATATTCCAAGTGAGGCCGCACTAGCGTTTTGTACAGTTGCAGCATGACATCACGGCTCCGGAACTCAATCCCTCTACCAATGAAACCTAACACACCGTATGCCTTCTTAACAGCACTATCAACCTGGGTGGCAACTTTCAGGGATCTATGTACCTGGACACCAAGATCCCTCTGCACATCCACACTACCAAGAATCTTTCCATTGACCCAGTATTCTGCCTTCCTATTATTCTTCCCAAAGTGCATCATCTCACATTCATCTGCATTGAACTCCATTTGCCACCTTTCAGCCCAATTCTGCGGTTTATCCAAGTCTCCGTGCAACCTGCAACATTCTTCCACACTGTCCACCACTCCACCGACTTTAGTGTCATCTGCAAACTTACTAACCCATCCACCTATGTCTGCGTCCAAGTCATTTACAAAAATGACAAACAGCAGTGGTCCCAAAACAGATCCTTGTGGCACACCACGAGTAACCGGACTCCAGGCTGAATATTTTCCATCAACCACCACTCTTTGGCTTCTTTCAGAAAGCCAGTTTCTAATCCAAACTGCTAAATCTCCCTCAATACCATGCCTCCGCATTTTCTCCAATAGCCTACCATGCGGAACCTTATCAAAGGCTTTACTGAAGTCCATGTATACCACGTCAACTGCCCTACCCTCATCCAAGTGCTTGGTCACCTTATCAAAAAACTCAGTGAGGTTTGTGAGACACGACCTGCCCTTGACGAATCCATGTTGACTATCTCCAATCAAATTGTTGCTTGCTAGATGATTATAAATCCTATCTCTTATAATCCTTTCCAAAACTTTTCCTACAACAGATGTAAGGCTCGCTGGTCTATAATTACCTGGGTCATCTCTACTGCCCTTCTTGAACAAGGGCACAACATTTGCAATCCTCCAGTCCTCTGGTACTAAACCTGTAGACAATGACGACTCAAAGATCAAGGCCAAAGGCTCCGCCATCTCCTCCCTAGCTTCCCAGAGAATCCTCGGAAAAGTCCCATCTGGCCCAGGGGATTTATCTACCTTCACACCTTCTAGGATTGATAACACCTCCACCTTACTAACCTCAATCCTTTCAAGTCAAATAGCCCGTATCTCAGTCTTCTCCTCTACAATATTCTCCTTTTCCCAAGTGAAAACAGATGAGAAATATTTGTTTAGCACCTCTCCGATCTCCACAGGGTCCACACACAACTTCCCACTTCTGTCTTTCACTGGCCCTATTCTTACCCTAGTCATCCTTTTATTCCCCACATACCTATAGAAAGCTTTAGGGTTCTCCTTAATTCTACCTGCTAATGACTGCTCATGTCCCCTCCTTGCTCTTCTTAACTGTCTCTTTAAATCCTTCCATCGCCTCATCTGAACCATCTCGTTTCAATGTCACATAAGCCTCCCTCTTCCGCTTAACAAGAGATACAATTTCTTTTGTAAACCAAGGTTCCCTTACCTTATCACTTCCTCCCTGCCTGACAGGGACATACCTATCAAGGACACGCAATATCTGTTCCTTAAACCAGCTCCACATTTCGATTGTCCCCATCTCCTGCATTTTGCTACCCCATTCTATCCCTCCTAAGTCTTGCCTAATTGCATTATAATTGCCCTTGCCCCATCTATAACTCTTGTCCTTGTAATGGTTATTACAAGGTTTCGTTTTGATATGATTGACACACCATCAAACCTCTGGCTGTCACTTAAAATTGAGACCTGCTAACATCGCCAGACCTTTGACCCAGTTATACCCTAGCCCACTACTGATCTGTCAAGTCACAGAGTTATAAGCAAATGCATGAATGAGCCACTTTTGCGTTGT
This sequence comes from Ginglymostoma cirratum, assembly GCA_024137785.1. Lineage (NCBI taxonomy): Eukaryota > Metazoa > Chordata > Chondrichthyes > Orectolobiformes > Ginglymostomatidae > Ginglymostoma > Ginglymostoma cirratum. The sequence continues at coordinate 27,716,454 of JAHRHZ010000056.1, read as the reverse complement.
GAATGTAAATTGTGCTGTTCGTGCAGGTATCAGTTATGTGAGGTTATTGTGCACAAATTCTATCACATTCAGAGCTGAGAGTCCTCAGGAAGGAGAGGACTTCTCCAAATTGGAGCCCCTCTGGGATCCTACTCCCCTCAATTCCTTCCTCCACAAGGAGTCTCTCCACTTCCTTCAGTTCCTAGCCTCTTCTCTGTTCGGTGCACATTGTGATATTTTGTTTTTCGTTGCTTGGATTCGATAGCATACTGGGAATTTCTCATATGATCGAGAATATGTACCTACTCTGTACAGCAGCAATTTGCCCCTTGAGACAGCAAGTTAACCTGAATTTACATTCAGAAGGCACAGGGAAGTGTTTCACTATCCCCATTAAACACTACCAGGACAGGGACAGCACGGGTTTGGATACAGAGTAAAGGTCCATCTACTCTTTTAAACTGAAATCAAAGCTGCCTCTACTCTTTGTAACTCAAAGTAAAGCTGTGTCTACCCTGTCCCCATCAAATATTCTCAGAGCAGATATAGCACAGGATTAGATACAGATTAAAGCTCTCTCTATTCTTTTACACTGAAATCAAACTTCCCTCTACTCTTCTAAACTGAAAGTAAAGCTCTCTCTAATCTTTTAACCGGAAAATAAAACTCCCTCCACTCATTTAAACTGGAAGCTCTCATTGTGCTGTCCCTACCATACACTCATGGATACAACTCATTGTCAGAGCTTCCTCTGCTCTTTTAAACTGAAAGTAAATGTCCCTCAAGACTGTCACCATCAGAAACTCCCAGGATAGGAACAGCACTGGATCAGATACAGTGTCATCTCTCTATGCTTTTGAACTGAAGGTAAAGTTGCCTAAACACTGTCCTCATCAAACACTCCCAGGTCAGGTCCACCATGGGGTTAGATACAGAGTAAAAGTCCCTCTACTTGTTTAAATTGAAAGTAAAGCTCCTTCAACACTGTCCCTATCAAACACTCCCAAGATAGTAACTGCACAGTTAGATAGAGAGTAGTGCTCTGTCTATAGTGTACAGTTCTGGTCACCGCACTACCAGGAGGATGTGGATGCTTTGGAGAGGGTACAGAAAAGGTTTACCAGGATATTACCTGGTAATGGGGATATCAGCAATGAAGAAAGGTTGGATAGACTAGGTTTGTTTCACTGGAACGCAGGAGGTTGACAGGCGACCCGATAGAAGTTTTTCGGATTTCGAACGGCATGGATATGGTGGAAAGGATGAGGCTTTTTCCCAGGGTGGAGAGGTCAATTACTAGGGGACACAGGTTTAAGGTGCGGGGTGGGGAGGATTTAGTTTAAAAGAGATGTGTGAGGCATGTTCTTCACACAAAGAATGGTGAGTGCCTAGAACACACTGTCAGAGGAGGTGGTGGAATCGGACACAATAACAGCATTCAAGAAGCACCCGGACGGATACATGAACAGGAAGGGGATAGAGGGATACGGATCCTGTAAGTGAAGGCCGTTTTAGTATGGAAGGGCAAAATGTGTCAGTGCATGGAGAGCCAAAGGACCTGTTCCTGTGCTGTATTGCTACTTATTCTTGTTCAGTACTGTCCCCATCAAACACTCCCATGACTGGTGATTAACACTTGGAAAGGCAGGAATTGATCAGGGACAGTCAGCATGGATTGTTAGAGGGAGATCCTGTCAGCGTAATCAACTGAGTTTTTTGGAAGTGACTAAATATATTGATGAAGGTAGTGCAGTTAATGTGGTTTATATGAACTTCAGTAAGTCCTTCAACAAGGTCCCACATAGAAGGCCAGTCCAAAATGTAATGAACACATGGGATCCAAGGGAAGCTGGCAAAATGGCTCCAAAATTGCCTTGAAAATAAGACGCAAAGGGTGATGGTGGAGGGTTGTTTTTGTGATTGGAAGTCTGTGACCAGGGATTCTAGCTGGGTCCCTGGCTGTTTGTGTACATTACCGAATTGGATATGATTGTTGAAGGTACAATTAGTAAGTTTAAGGATGACACAAAAATTAGAGGTGTTGTTGATACTGAGGAGGATAGTCTAAGGCTACAGTCTGATATTGAACAGCTGGTAAATTGGGGGGCAGAGCAATGGCAGATGGAATTTAATCCTGATAAGTGTGAGGTGGTGCATTTTGGGAGGTCTGAATGGTAGGTCCTCAAGGAGTACTGAGGAACAAAGGAACCTTGGTGTACAAGTCCATAGGTCACTGAAGGTGTCAGCACAAGGTAGACAGGGCGGTGAAGAAGGCATACAGGATGCTTGCTTTCATTAGCCAAGGCACAGAAAATGGGAGCAGGGAAGTCTTGTTCCAACTATGTAAAATATTGGTTAGGACACAGATGGAATACTGTGTGCATTTCTGGTTGCCACACTGTCAGAAAGATGTGATTGCAATGGAGAGGGTAGATTCACTGCAGAGGAGATTCACCAGGATGTTGTCAGTGATGAAAAAGTCTCTGTTATGAGGAGAGACTGCAAAGGCTGGGTTTGTTTTCCTTGGAGCAGAAGAGGCTGAGGTTGGATCTGATTGAAGTATAAAATTACAAGGGATAGATGGGGTAGATCATAATAATCATTCTCTGTGACAGACATGTTTAAGACCAAAGAGCATAAGTTTAAGGTGGTTTAGAGAAGATCTGAGGAAAGTTCTTTCAGCCAGAGGGTGGTAGAAATATGGAAGGTACTGCCTGAGAGGGTGGTGGAGGCACGTACTCTCACAACAGTTAAGAAGTGCCTGGATGAGCACTTAAAAAGCCAGGGGACACTAGGCTATGGACCAAGTGCAGGTAAGTGGGATTAGTGTAGTTTGGTGTTTGTCGATCGGCATAGACATGATGAGCCAAAGGGCCTGTTTCTATGCTGTAAAACTCTATGACTCTCCAAAGTACAGTACAACATTACAGAGACCACAAGATCATAAGGAACAGGAACAACAGTAGGCCGTTCAGTCCCCGGAGCCTGCTCTGCCATTCAATAGGATCATAGCTGATCTGATATTCCTCATGTCCACTGTCCTGCATTTTCCCCATAACCCTTGCTTCCCCGACTGATCAAGAATCTAGTAGCAAATTACTACAGATGTTGGAATCTGATTAGAAAACCAAAAGCCCTGGAAAACACAGTGGGTCAGACAACATTGTGGAGAGAGAGCAAACTAACGTTTTGAGTCTAGATTACTCCTCATCAGAGCTGAAGTGAAGTGTGGAGGGGGCAGCATTTATGCAATAGTGAAAGGGAGGTTGGGGATGGTTGGAGTGCTGGGCAAGGAAGGATGGTGATCGTTCGGATTAATTGATCAGAATATGAGAAAGGCGAAATAATGGTGTTTCTAACTGTCAGGCTTGAAAGAACAGACAGTCTCACTGGTGTGGGATACAGGAAGAGAAGGTGGCAGAGAATCTAAAAGGAAGGGAAGGAATGGGTTCACAATTTGAAGGTGTTGAACTCAATATTGAACCCGGAAGGTTATAAACTGCGTAGTTTGAAAGTGAGATGTTGTTCCTCCAGTTTGCACTGTGATTCACTGGAGCATTGCAGCGTACTGAGGACAGAGGTGTGGGTATGCAAGCAGGACACTGTGTGAAAATGACTGGCTGCGGGAAGGTAGGGGCCGGACCAGAGGTGTTCTGACCAAACACTGAACTGCATCAGCCATATAAATATTGTAGCTACAAGAATGAGTCAGAGACTGAGAACTTTGGGGTGAGTAGCTAATATCCTGTATCCCTAAAACCTGTCTACTACCTACAAAGGAAAAGAAAGAAGTGTGATAGATATTTCTCTCATGCCTGGTTGAGTGCAGCTCTAATACTGTTCAAGAAGGTTGACACCATCCAGGACAAAGCAATCCACTTCATCTGACACCAATAATGACCTTACATGTTTTCTCCCTCCCTCACATCCTCCAATTTTGTGTATTGCATTTGCTGCACCCAATGTGGCCTACCCCATACTGGAGAAACCAAACACAGGCTGGGTGATCACTTTGCAGAACACCTCCAGTCCGCGTGCAAGCATGGACCTCAACCTTCCTGTACCCAGTCATTTCAACACAGTCCGGCTCATATGCCACATTGTCTGTCCTTGGCATGCTGCGATGCTCCAGTGAACCCCTGCAGTCCAGGTATTGGTCTTGTAAACCAATGTTGTAATCCCTCTAAGGCCAACAGATCCTTCTTAAAGTGTGGTGGCCACATCTGCTCGCAATACCATAGCTGTGGAGTCTGTTCACCTCTCTCAAACCTCACCATGCTCTGATGGCCAGTTTTCTAGCACCTCCATCCTGCTCTCCATACACCCCTCCTTAAACTGCTTCCATCTCAACACCCATCTTCCTGACTAAGTTGGTGGTTTCTACTCCTCGTCACACCCTTCCTACAGCAACATCCCTTCTCATCACTCTTATTTCTCACTCGCCCTGAGCTATTTCTTCTGTTAAATGCAATATCCAAATGCAAGTTGTAGCTGCTACTGCTTTACTCCGCTGGCAAACAAGTTGCATCCCGTCTCCTAAAGGGCCCTTCATTTTCAAGAGGAAATAATAACACATTCATATAAAACCATTGTAGACCTGTTAAAAACAGCTAGAATATTGTTGCAGACTATAGGACTAATCCACACTATAGGAGCGATGTGATAGTGCTGGAGAGGGTGCAGAGGAGATTTACCAGGATGTTATCTGGCCTAGAGAGTTTCAGTTATGAAGAGAGATTGAACAGATTGGGGTTAGTTTTCCTTGGAGCAGCGGAGATTGAGAAGGGATATGATTGAAATGTATAAAATTATGAGGGGCATAGCTAGGGTAGACAGGAAGAAACTTTTCCCCTTAATGGATGGATCAATGACCAGAGGTAGAGATTTAAGACAAGTTGCCGGAAGTTTAAAGGGACTGTGGGGAAAACTTTTTGTTTTCACCCAGAGGCTGGTTGGAATCTGGACCTCACTGTTTGTAAAGGTGGTAGAGGGAGAAACCCTCATTATATTGAAGAAGCATTTAGGCATCATATCAGATTTCCCTCATTCTGCTAAATTCATAGAATCCCTACAGTGTGGAAACAGGCCCTTCAGCCCAACAAGTCCACACTGACCCTTGGAGCATCCCACCCAGACCCATCCCCCTATAACCCACACATCCCTGAACACTATGGGCAATTTAGCACAGCCAATCCACCTAGCTTGCACATCGTTGGACTGTGGGAGGAAACCGGAGCACCTGGAGGAAACCCATGCAGACACAGGGAGAACGTGCAAACTCCACACAGACAAGGCTGGAATCAAACCCAGGTCCCTGGCACTGTGAGGCTGCAGTGCTAACCACTGAGCCACCATGCTGCCTTATATTCCAGTGAGTATAGTCCTAACCTATCCAATATGACACCAAGGCATAGAATGCAGTAGGCCAAGTGCTGGTACATGGCGTTAGAATAGTTTTTGACCAGTGTAGACTCAATGGATCGAAGCCCCTTTCTTTTTGCTGTAGATTTCAGTGAGTCTGTAACTGTTACCATCTTTAGGAACAGGGAAGGGAAGTTGGGCTCTGCTATCGGTTTGCCTACCAACACAGTCTTTCACCTGATACAGCAATGCTTACGTTCTCTCCTGTAACAGAAGAGACTGAGTGGGAATATCATAGTATTGAAGGATCCAACAGACATTCATTAACTATTATGTACAAACATTACCTTACTCAAATATATCGGTGTCTGGAATATATTAAGCTTTTTTTATTCATTCATGAGATGACGGCATCAGTGGCCAGGCCAGCAATTACTGCCCATCTCTAATTGCCCAGAGGGCAGTTGAGTCAACCACATTGCTGTGGGTCTGGAGTCACATGTAGACCAGATCAGGTAAGGTTGACAGCTTCCTTCCCTAAATGGCATTAGTGAACCAGATGTGTTTTTCCCCTCAATTGATTCATGGTCAATATTAGAATCTTAATGCCAGTTTTTTTTATTGAATTCAAGTTCCACCATTTGCATGGCAGGATTCAAACCCAGGTCCCCAGAATATTACTTGGGTCTCTGGAGTAATAGTCTAGCAATAATACCACTAGGCCATTGCCTCCCTTAAATTGGAGTTATTAAGTTGAAACACAGGAGTCAGTTTCTTTTTGGATTCTTGCCTCAATTCTGTAAATCATCCCCGAAGCTGGATTTGTTAGAAGTGTTGTAATTTGTTAATCCAGGCTTTCAGCAATCTGAAAGTGCCTAATTTCAGAATCAACGGAATAGTTCCTGATGCCTTTGGGATCACAAAAGCAAAATACTGCAGACACTGGTCGAGCAGAAAATTACTAGACAGATTCCTAGGATGGCAGGACTGGGAAATGTCTTCACCCAGAGAACGGTGAGGCCATGGAATTTTCAGCCAAAGAAGGTGGTTGAGACTAAAACGTTGGATATTTTCAAGAAGGGGTTTGATATAGTTCCTGGGCTAAAAGGATCAAAGGGTATGGGGAAAAAGCGGGAACAGGAGTTGGATGATCAGCCGTGATCATATTGAATGGCCTGTCATGCTTGATGGGCTGAGTGGCCTACATTCAAATTTCAACCAGACCTAGCAGCTTCTGTGTGAAGAGAAACAGCAGGAATGTGTCAGATCTTCCTCGGAACTGTGAAAAGCTCACAGATCTGAAATATTACCTGCTGTCTCTTTCTCCACAGATGCAGTGGGATCCGGGTCAATGAGTCCTGGTTATTGAGTGCCCAGTCTCCGTCTTTTGCTGTACCCCCTCCACAGCGAATATCTCCAGTCAGGGCCCCAGAGCTGAATGCAGTGCTCTGGAGAGTGATAAACTTGGCCAAAACTCTGCTCAAATGAAGCATCACTTCCATGTCCTTCTATGGCAGCAGCTTTGAAGTAAATGCCATTTAACTTTCAGCCTGCTGTTTTGACCTGAAAATTTCTCAAAGGCTTCCCGCTTTACTCCCACATGCTTCAAAAGGTTTCCTGTATCTCCTGCAATTTAAATTGTCTTCTTAAATGACAAAAGAGTCCACTGCATTAGATTCACATCAACTGTATGCTCCAGTAATTTATGTCAAGTTTGCAAAAATCAGCCTTTCCAGATCATTGTTTAGTTCAAGTTTTTAGATTACAAAAGGCAGGATTCACATTAAACTCTGATAACAAAGCAGAATGAATACTCCAAGCAGTGAAACATCGTCATATCACAGTGATGAACTCAGTGAACCGCACAGGGACTTTGTTTCCCATATTCCGCCGTCTCGACATACAAACTAGGAGCAGAAATAGGCCATTCGGCCCATCAAGTCTGCTGCACCATTCAATAAGATTGTGTCTGATCTGACTGTTGCCTCAGCTCCACTTTCCTGTCTGACCCCTAGATGGTGGACAGGGCCATGTGGGGAAATGGGACAGGACAGCTGTTGGAAAATCCATTCCAACTTTGGCCTGAACCACATCAATGTGTCAGAGAGGAGTGAACTTTACTGACTTAGGCATTTTACTGAGCAATCCATTCTGTGTGGCCACGTCCTGATCTGTTAGCATCGACAGTTCTTTCAGTTTTTATCCTGATATATCACATCATATTCGGTCAACTATGTGATGTCCAAGACTTTGGCGTAATGGTCCGAGTAGAGGACACAGGATCACTCCCTTTCAGTGTCAGTGTGAGGTATTATGAACAAGTAATAGTGGCCATCAGATTTTATAGCCCTTAAACCAGCGAAACGAGTTGGAAAATCAGACGAAACACACAACATGGGGTTAGATACAGAATAAAGCTTCCTCTACACTGTACCCACCAAACACTCCCTGATGACACCAAGATTGGTGGTACTTTAGACAGTGGAGAAAGTTATCTAAGATTACAAAGAGATCTTGATCAATTGGGTCAATGGGTTGAAAAGTGGCAACTGGAGTTTAATTTGGATAAATGCGAGGTATTACATTTTTGGAAAAACAAACAAAGACAAGATTTACACAATTAAAAGTAGGGTCTTGTGGAGTGTTGTAGGATGGAGGGACCTAGAGGTTCAGGTACATTATTCTTTGAACTTTGCGTCATATATAGATAGGGTGGTTAAGAAGACATTTAGCACACTTGCCTTCATTGTTCAGATCTTTGAATATAAGAGTTGGGATGTTATTTTGTCAATGTACAAGACGTTGGTGGGGCATCTCCTGGAGTACTGTGTCCAGTTCAGGTTGCCCTGTTACAGGTAGAATAGTATTAAGCTGGAAAGGGTTCAGAAGAGATTTAATAAGATGTTACCAGGAATGGAGGGTTTGAGTTATAAAGAGAGGCTGGATAGGCTGGGACTTTTTTCACTGGAGCACAGGCGGTTGAGAAGTGACCTCATAGAGGGTTATAAAATAACGAGGGTTATAGATGAATGGCTGGGTGGGAGATTTCAAGACTAGGGGCACATTTTTAAGGTGAAGGGATAGAGATTTGAAAAAGACATGAGAGGCATTTTTTTTCCACAGACAGTGGCTTGTGTGGAATGGACTTCCTGAGAAAGTGGTGGATGGTGGGTACAGTTACAATGTTTAAAAGATATTTAGATAAGTACATGAGTAAGAAACGTTTGGAGGGATATGGGCCAAGCGCATCCAGGTGAGACTGGTTTAATTTGGGATTATGGTCAGCATGGACTGGTTGGATCGAAGAGTCTGTTTCCATGTTGCATGACTCTATGACAGGTACAGAATGTGGTTAGATACCAAGTAAATCTCCCTCTATAAGGTCCCCATCAGACACTCCCAGGACAGAGACAAAATGGGGTTAGATACAGAGTAAATCTCCCTGTATACTGTCCTCCTCAAACACTCCCAGGACATGGACAACAAGGGGTTAGATATTGAGTAAACCTCCCTCTACACTGTCCCCTTCAAACACTCCCAGGGCAGTACAACACAAGTTCAGTACAGAGTAGAGTAAACATATGTTAGCCATCATTCAAGTTTGAATTGCTGTGTGTTTTTGCGAGTAAAATCTGTTTTATTTCACTGAGAGTGGAAGTGACCATAAATATCAGTCTGTTGGCACGGCTGGTAGGACTGAAGGCAATTAGATGGAGGCAGTCAGATGTGACTTACTGCCACTGCTAGCTCATTTCTAACCTGGACAGATGAGCAGACAGCTCCTGAGAGTCACAATTACAGGTGGGGTTTGTTAACTTTCTGTCCCTTAAGATCTGACTTAGATCAAGGAATCTGTAACAATGCAGCTTTTAAAAGAATTTTTGTTTGCCTTGTTGGAACTTTCTGGAACAAGCTCTCTTGCGTGAAGGTTTATTTTTTTTAGGATTAATTGTTTCTGGTGTTTGAGCTCAGGGGTTTTCCCTCCTGTGAACAGACAGCTGCCTCAATAGCACTGCTGAGGCAGAATCTTCTCAAAGCTGAGCCTTAAAATCGTGACTTGATTTAATTCGTGGAAAGAACTGCACTGTGAATATTGTGCAATGTGTGAGCGTGTTACCTAGTTATCTTTTACAACATCAAACATAGTTATCACTTTGCTTCTTGTATCACTCTGGAGATGTTTCATGTGGTGTTCCACAGAGCTCGGTGTTGGCTTCCCTGCTGTTTGTTTTATACATTAGCGATTCGGACATGAATGTGGGGAGGGCACATTTGGGAAATTTCCAGATGATACAAACACTGGCCATGCAGTGGATAGTGGAGAGGTAACTGTAAGGTCCAAAATGATAAAGATCAATTGGTGGAGTGGGCAGGGAAGTGGCAGATGGAGTTCGACTCTGATAAATGTGAGGTATTGCATTTAAGGAGGTCAAACAGTAAAAGGGAATACACAATAAATTGGATTATATACTGAGAGGGGTAGATGAAGTGAGAGGTCTTTGCATGGAAGTGCACAGTTCCCCAAAGGTGGCAGTACAGGTAGGTAAATTTGTAACAAAGGCATATGGAATGCTCTCCTTCATTGGCAGGGGTATAGAATACAAAAGTAGGGATGTAATGATGAAACTGTATAAGACACTGGTGAGGCCACACCTGGAGCATTGTGTGCAGTTCTGGTCACCACATTACAGGAAAGATGTAATTGCTCTGGAGAGAGTGCAGAGAAGATTGACTAGAATGTTGTCAGGGCTGGAGAATTGTAGCTACGAGGAGAAATTGGAGAGGTTGGGGTTGTTTTCCTTGGAACTGCGAAGGCTAGGGGATGACACGATTGAGGTAAACAAAATTGTGAAGGGTAGGGATGGAGTAGATAGGGGGGGATCTGTTTCCCTTGACAGAGAGTTCAAATCCCAGGGGTCAGAGATTCAAGCGGGTGGAAGGATTAGAGGGAACGTGAGGAAATACTTTTTTACGCAGAGAATGGTGGGTGTCTGGAATTTTCTGCCTGAGTTGGTGGTGGAGGCAGAGACTCTAAATGCTTTTAAAAAGTAGCTGGATCTGTACCTTAAGTGCTGTACGCCGCAGGGCTATGGGCCATATGCAGGAAGATGGGATCAGAAAGGACATCCAGGTGTACTTGGATTGGCATGGACAAGATGGGCCAAATGGCCCCCTTCTGCGCAGTATCATTTCTACAGTTCTATAGTTCTATGTGTCTGAAATCTTGAGGGAGCTGGTCAAAAGTACATAAAGACTGGCCATTCAGCCCCTCAATTGTGCCTAGCCTTGTGCCATCTGTACTTGAGTGGCTAACCTCCAGAGAAAACAGATACTCATGAGCAAGATAAGTAAAATGGGTCACTTCCTGTCTGTCCTTGCAGTCATTAAAGTGACAACCCAGTGGTAGCCGTTTTGACAGTCTCCCAGAGCCCTCTCTCCCAGAATTCCTAGGGTCATAATGCTCTGGCAGAATAGGAAAGGAAGATAAATAATCTGTATTCATATAGCACCTTTCACAACCACAAGATTTTCAAAAACACTTTACAGCCCAACAAAGAACTTTAGAAATATAATCTGTTTCAGGAAGCATGACAGTTAGTTTTGCACACAGCAAGGTCCAAAAACTACATGAGCTGCTAATATGTTTTAGTGATGTTGACTTTGGGATAAATGTCACTAATTTGCATGAAAAGCTGTGCTGAGAGATTTGGTATTCACCTCAGAGGTCCCCTGACCCTAAGGAGCTCCCTGCGTAAGGCAGCAATGCAGCACACCCTCAGGTCTCATTGTGCCTTCGGCATGGACACTGTGCTCAGGACTCAGCAATGGCATACACATGACCTCTGAACTTCAGATCAGAGTGCCCATGTGCTCCTCACTGAATCCACGTCACAAGGCGAACTCTCGCAAACAGCTGGGAACTAAGCAGCAGAATGTGGGAAAGTCATTCCACCTGGGTATCTAAGCCCCACAACACCGAGCTCCAGAACCCCCTCCACAATGCCCCGAGACCCCTCCCTCGCCAATCCTGGAGACCTCACATCCCAATACCCCAAGACACCACTCCCCAAACCCCCCGCTCCTCGAGACCCTACTCCCTGAGCCCTGCGTCCCCTCTGCCTGTGACCCCCTCTGCCTGTGACCCCTCTGCCTGTAATCCATGACCCCACTGCCTGCAATCCATGACCCCTTTGCCTGTGACCCAATTCCTAGGCGAGACAGCACAGGACCACATGGATAAGCCCACAAACTGCTGTTTCTCATGATGAACCAACTGAAACTACAAGCAGCCAGTCTGGGATTCCAGCCCCAGCCTGCAGTCCAACTAGAACATAGGACACAGGACATAGAACAGAGAACAGTACAGCACAGTACAGGCCCTTCGGCCCACGATGATGTGCTGAACTTTTGCCATAAACCTAAGGTCTATCTAACCTCCAATCCTACCTTATACTATCATCCATATGCCTATCTAATAGCCGCTTAAATGCCCCTAATGAGGCCGACTCCACTACCCTCTCCAGTAATGCGTTCCACGCCCCTACCACTCTCTGAGTAAAGAAGCTACCTCTGACGTCTCACCAATATCTACCTCCTTTTTTTTGACTTGATAGAGGTTTACAAAATGATCAGAGGTATAGATAGAGTAGACAGCCAGAGACTTTTTCCTAGGGTGGAGGTAGCTATTACGAGGGGACATAGTTTTAAAGTGAAAGGAGGTAGATATCGGGGAGACGTCAGAGGTAGGTTCTTTACTCAGAGAGTGGTTCTAAAGAGAAAAGCCCTAGCTCTCTCAACCTTTCCTCGTAAGACCTTCTGTCCATTCCAGGCAACATCCTGGTAAATCTCCTCTGCACCTTTTCCAACGCTTCCACATCTTTCCTGTAATGAGGTGACCAGAACTGGACACAATACTCCAGCTGTGGCCGAACCAGGGTTTTGTATAGCTGGAGCGTAACTTCACGAGTCTTGAACGCAATCTCTCTATTAATGAAAGCTAACACACCATATGCCTTCTTGGCAACTCTATCCACCTGGGTGGCAGCTCTCAAGGAACTGTGGGCATGAACCCCAAGATCCCTCTGCTCCTCCCCACTGCCAAGAATCTTTCTGTTAACCCTGTATTCTGCTTTCAAGTTTGTCCTTCCCAAATGAATCACCTCACACTTTTCAGGGTTAAACTCCATCTACCACTTCTCAGCCCAGCTCTGCATTCTATCAATGTCCCTTTGTAACCTAGAACAGCCCTTCGCACTGTCCACAATGTGACCCACCTTCGTATCATCCGCGAACTTGCTAATCCGCCCTTCCACTCCTTCATCCAAATCATTTACAAAAATCACAAGTAGAAGAGGACCCAGAACAGATCCTTGTGGTATACCACTCGTAACTGAGCACCATGTTGAAGTTTTCCTTGATCCTATCTCATGCCCCCTTATAGCTCTCCCAAGCCCTTTCTTCAGCTCCTTCCTGGCTAACTTGTATCCCTCTATAGCCTTTTCCATTCCTCCTTTCCTAAACCTTACATAAGCCTCCTTCTTCCTCTTAACCAGTCGTTCGACCTCTCTCAAGAACCGTGGCTCCCTCACTTGACCGCATCTTCTCTGCCTGCTAGAGACAAACATATCGAGCACATGCAGTATGCATTCCCTAAACAATCTCCACATTTCTGTGGTGCTCTTCCTTGACAGCATCTGTTCCCAATTTATGTTACCAAGTTCTTGCCTAGCAGAATTGTAATTACCTTTCCCCCAATTATAAACTTTACCCTGCCGTATGTACCTATCCTTATCCATGACTATCGTGAAAGAAACAGAGTTATGATCACTACCGCCAAAATGCTCTCCTACCAACAGGTCTAACACTTGGCCCGGTTCATTGCCAAGCACCAAATCCAAAGTCATCTCTCCTTGTGTTGGTCTATCTACATACAGTGTCAGGAATCCTTCCTGAACGCACTGGACAAAATCAACTCCATCTAAACTATTACAACTAAAATGTTTCCAATCAATATTTGGAAAGTTGAAGTCATCCATGACTATAACCCTGTGACTTCTGCACCTTTCCAGTATCTGCCTCCCAGTCCACTCCTCTAATTCTCTGCAACTATTTGGGGGGTCTGTAAAAAAACCCCCAACAAAGTGACTGCTCCTTTCTTGTTCCCGACTTCAACCCAAACTGACTCTGTGGACAGATCATTCTCGAACTGCCTTTCAATAGCTGCTATATTCGCCCTGACTAGCAATGCCACTCTTTTCCACCCTCCCTATTTCTTTTAAAGCATCTAAATCCCGGAATTTCCAACATCCATTCCTGTCCCTGAGTTACGCAAGTTTCTGTAATGGCCACAACATCGTACTTCCAAGTGCCGACCCATGCTCTAAGTTCATCCACTTTATTTCTGATTCTTGCATTGAAGTATACACACCTCAAACCATCTCGGTATCCGCAATTACGCTCCATTGACAGCATTTCTTTATAAGCCACCTCACTCCCTGTTGTGTCTGTTGGAAGGCCGAATACCTCATTCTCTGAATTATAAATCCGGTTCCCCAGCCCCTGCCAAACTAATTTAAACCATCCCATACAGCTCTAGCAAACCTCCCTCCCAGGATATTTGTGCCCTTCCGGTTCAGGTGCAACCCGTCCTTACTGTACAGGTCCCACCTTCCCCAGAATGTGCTCCAATTATCCACATAATGGAAGCCCTCCCTCCTACACCAGCCCTGTAGCCACGTGTTTAGCTGCACTGTCTTCCTATTTTTTACCTCGTTATCACATGGCACTGGTAGTAATCCAGAGATAACTACCCTGTTTGTCCTGGACTTCAGCTTCCAACCCAACTCCCTGTACTCGTTTTTCACATTCTCAGTCCTTTTTCTACCTATGTCATTGGTGCCGATGTGTACCAAGACTGCTGGTTGCTCACCCACCCCCTTAAGGATCTTGAAGACACGATCTGAGACATCACGGACCCTGACACCCAGGAGGCATCATACCGTCCGTTCGTCTCGTTCGCATCCACAGAACTGCCTGCCTGAGCTTCTTACTATTGAATCCCCCACTACAATTGCTCTCCTATTCTTCCCCCTTCCCTTCTTTGCCACAGGGTCAGGCTCAGTGCCAGAGACCTGTCCTCTATGGCCTTCCCCAGTAGGTCGCTTCCCCCCAACAGTATCCAAAACGGTATACTTATTATTGAGGGGAATGGCCACAGGGGATCCCTGCACTGTCTGCCTATTCCCTTTCCCCTTCCTGACAGTCACCCAGCTACCTTTTTCCTGTACCTAGGGTGTGACCACCTCCCTGTAACTCCTCTCTATCACCCCCTCAGCCTCCTGAATGATCCGGAGTTCATCCAGCTCAAGCTCCAGTTCCCTAACACGGTTTTTGAGGAGTTGGAGTTGGGTGCACTTCTCACAGGTGAAGTCAGAGGAGACACTAGCAGTGACCCTTACATCCCACATCCTGCAAGAGGAGCATGCAACTGCCCTAGCTTCCATTCCCTCACTTTCTAAATCCTATAACAGAGGAAGAGAGTTGGGGGAAATAAGGAGCTGTTTTAAGGGAGGGAGTGCTGCACTGGGGAGGGTCAGAACTGAGGGATGAGGACAACTTCGACAAGGGACCCTCCGAAATGTCCACCTTCTTCCTCAACCAAGGATTCCCCGGCATCATTGTCAACAGGGCCCTCAACCAGGTCGAACCCATCTCCCACATTTCCGCCTTCACCCCTTCTCTTCCCACCCGCAACAGTGATAGGGTTCCCCTTGTCCTCACCTACCATCCCACCAGCGTCCACATCCGTAAGATCATCAGATGCCATTTCTGCCCCCTCCAGCAAAATATCACCACCAGACACGTATTCCCCTCCCCTCCCTTGTCCACTTTCCGTAGGGACCGTTCCCTCCGGGACACGCTGGTCCACACTTCCTTCACTCCCAACATCTTCCCCACAGCCCTACGGCACCTTCCCCTGTTACAGGCTAAGATGCAACACCTGTCCATTTACCTCCTCCCTCCCCACTATCCAAGGGCCCAAACATACCTTCCCGGTGAAGCAACACTTCACCTGCACTTCCCACAATCTAGTCTACTGCATTCGCTCCTCACAGTGTGGTCTCCTCTACACTGGGGAAATGAAATGTAGACTGGGTGACCTCTTCGCAGAACATGTATGTTCTGCTCACAAAAAAGACCCTGAGCTACCTGTTGCCTGCCACTTTCACACACCACCCTGCTCCCTGACCAACATCCCTGTCTCTGGCTTGCTGCAGTGTTCCAGTGAAGCTCAACACAAGCTGGAAGAACAACACCTCATTTTCCGTTTGGGGACCCTGCAGCCCTCCGAACTCAATATCAAGTTCAATAATTTTTGTGCCTAAACTCTCCCATGTCCCAGCCCCCTACCCCATACACCAGACCATGTTATCACATAGCCTGCTATCACACCCTATCTATTGTTAGCCACTAACAGTCCGCATTAACAGCTACTCACCCTCCCAGCCAGATCGTAATCAACTCCTTTGTCTATCCAACTGACCTTCTCTCTCTTCAGGCTCTATTCTTTATCCTATCGTTTACTCCCTACCCCATCCCCCTCCCTATTCTTTGCATATAAACCGACATTTTCATAGCTACCATCAGTTCTGACGGTCACTGGACCCGAAACGTTAACTCTGAATTTTTTTTTCGTAGATGCTGCCAGACCTGCTGAGCTTTTCCAGCAACTTTTGTATTTGGTTCTGATTTACAGCATCCGCACTTCTTTCGGTTTCTATTTAGGACTAAGGGAGTGCCGCACTGTCGGAGGGTCAGTGCTGAGGGAGCGCCGCACTGTCGGAGGGTCAGTACTGAGGGAATGCTGCACTGTCAGTGGGTCTGTACTGAGGGAGCGCTGCACTGTCAGAGGGTTACTACTGAGGGAATGTCACGCTGTCGGATGTTCAGTACTGAAGGAGTGCCGCATTGTTGAAGGGTCAGTACTGAGGGAATGCTGCACTGTCAGAGAGTCAGTGCTGAGGGAGCACTACATTGTCGGAGGGTCAGTACTCAGGGAGCGCCACACTGTCAGAGGGTCAGTGTTGAGGGAGTGCCGCACTGTTGGAGGGTCAGTACTGAGGGAGTGCTGCACTGTTGGAGGGTCAGTGCTGAAGGCATGCTGCATCGTCAGAGGGTCAGTACTGAGGGAGCGCCACACAGTCGGATGATCAGTACTGAGGGAGTGCTGTGCTGTCAAAGAGGCAGTACTGAGGGAGCGCAGCATGATGAGAAGCTGTTATATTCAGTGCTATTAAACTGAGGTCACATCTACTCAAACAGTAGCAAAGCATTTCAAGAATCAGCAGATGTTTACTATAGCAACATATTCAGGTATTACAGAATTGTCTCGGCTAACATTGAGCTGCTAATTTACAATAGAACACCATGCTTCCTATCGGGTGTCATGCTTCAAGTAAACGGGGGCAAGATGGAGTCTGAGACCTTTGTACCCTCTGGTCGCATGCTGTAACACAACAAAGACGCCATGAGCATGTCTGTTAGAGGCATACTGAATGTGAAACACAGCACCCTCTGGAAACACAAACCTTTCTTTAATGATGTTTACTCTGGTGTTGGCACACTCTCCTTGATCCTGGAAAATACTTGGCTCTCTCTGCTAGTCACGCAGCCTCAGTGGACAATAACTTTTAGTTTAGGCCCACAATCACAGTTTTTTTTTGATTCTTGCCTTGAACTGTATGAATCGTCTCTGAACCTGAATTTGTTGTAACGATTGTAATTTGTTAATCAAGGCTTTGGCTTCAGCAATCTGAAAGTGTCTGATTTCTGAATCCACTGGATAGTTTCTGATGCCTTCAGGATCAATGACACTGCCCTATGTGTTGCATATTTTAATTCAGTCTTCATGTTTAAAACTGACAGTTCCTCAAACAGACCTTGTTAACATTGGGGAAAGTTTTTCAGTCGCTGTCAGTTTAGTTTGGGTTGTCATGCTGCCCTCTATCAGCACAGCTCAGAAAGGCAGCCCCTTAATGCGGTCTCTGACACACACACTACCTCAGCTGCGGCGGGAGAATGGACCATCCCAGGAGTTCAATGAGTAAGTAACTGTTCAATCCTGGTCGCTGAGGGAAAAGGATAGTCATTCTGTGGTTTGCTTTCAGTCCTGATAGTTTCCTGCCCAGATATTTCTCTTTAATCTGTGCAAAAATGATAAAGAAAACTTTGGTCAGACGATGAATCTGTTTTTCTTCACTGTCCACTGTCAGAGGTAACGCCTCAGACACAGAGATAAACATTCCTGTCGGTCAGACGGGGGGCTGTAACAGTTGGCAAAATTTCAATTCCTCTCAGTCTGTATCTGTCCCTTCCTCATTTGCACACTCTGCCTTGACCTATATTTGTCAACATTCATCCATATAATGTTAATTACGATTCAAATAATCAATTTTATGTGACTTGTTCAATTTGTATAAATGAGAGAAATGAAGGTGCCGTGTGAATGCAAGATCTTTCAATGTAAATGTAGATGTAGATGTAAACAGTGTGCTGAGAACCCACTCTCACTTCTCAGTCTTTGACTTTCTACTGACTTCTGTCTTCCCGTTAGTCTCTGTTCGGGAATCTCACACTCCCTACCTCTGTCTCACATACTGTGCGCGGCGTTTTCTTTGTCTTCCTTTCTGTCCTTCAATATTTTGGAATCAGACTGTTAACTCTGTTTCTCTCTCTACAGATGCTGCCACACCTGCTGAGTTCCTCCAGCTTTTTTCTGATCTTAGTTCAGATTTCCTGCATCTGCAGTATTTTGCTTTTATTCTGTCCAAATGGGAAAGAAAGTAGATGTTCACATGACTGCTGCTGAAGGAGTCTGGGAACACATCTTAAACATAACTGAACAACACCTTAATAACTAGAACTCTGGTCAGCTCATCCCATGAACAAACCTTCCATATCCTGGTGGCTGGAGTTTATCACGTTGCAGCAGTAAAAGGAGAGAGAAATAAACTTTAGTTTCACTTTGATGGTAAACAGTGCTGTAGGAGGTCACATAATGGTCGATTCGTTGCAGAGTCCCGGGAAGACCCTGAGCCACGGTGACATGCTGCCACCTAGTGGACAATCTGGGCTTTACAGCAGCCTTCGAAAAGATTTTTATATATTAACCAATTTTTCTAATTAAGCTGTCCAGAGATGTTATTCCACACTTCTGGAGCAAGTGGGACTTGAACTCAGGCCTTCCGGTCCAGAAGTAGGGACACTATTACAGCACGACATGACAGTCTTCAATTATTTTTCTTTCATGGTGCTGGGCATTGCTGGCTCACACACAGATAATGTCCAACTTTGAGATAACAAGGTGTGGAGCTGGATGAACACAGCAGGCCAAGCAGCACCAGAGGAGCAGGAAAGCTGACGTTTTGGGCCTAGACCCTTCTTCAGAAAATGTCCAACTCTGGTTGCCCTTGAGAAGGTGGTGGTGACCTGCCTTCTTGAACCATTGCAGTTCCACCTGCGGCAGGTAAACCAGCAATGCCCTTAGGGAGGGAATTCAGGGATTTTGACCCAGCCACAGTGAAGGAATGCCAATATATTTTCACATCAGGATGGTGTGTGGCTCAGATGGGAACTTACAGGTGTAAGTGTTCCTCCGTATCTGCTGCTCCTGTCCTTCTAGATGGAAGTGGTCCTAGGGTTGGAAGGTGCTGTCTAAGGACCTTTGGTAGGCTAATACCCTGGGGGAATGATGTAATAGGCTTGAGAATACTTAGCAGAGTGAAAGGGGTGGGGAGAGGGTTTAAACGCATGGCAAAAACCAACTTCCCACCTCCACCTTATCAAGTTTGTGCTCTGTTCCTTGCACATTCTGCATTCCATAAAGTTGAGTTCAAAGTTTGGGCATCTCCTGACTCACACCAAGTCCATTTTCCTCTCGTCCCTGTGCCTGCTGACCAATCTTCATTCCCAGTCTGGCAACACACTCATATTTAAATTCTCAACCTTGTTTTCAAGTAGATATATTGGTTTTAATTTTGCAAAAGTTTCCCTAAAATCTGGAAAGGATCCATTGGATTACCAAATGGCACTGTATTTAAGACATAGGAAATAAATCATAGGGAATCATAGACATAAATCACAGGGAAAATGCTGGAAATTTTAACGGAAGAGAAAAAAGCAGGACACTTGGCATATCTTGGGCAGAGTCAACATGGTTTTGTGAAAGGGAATTGTGTTAGGCTAACTTGGTGGAGTTTTTTGAAGAAGTGACAATTACTACGGATTTCCATAAATGCCACATCAAAGGTGACTTTGTAAAATGCCCATGGTATAGCAGGCAAGTATTAACATCTGTAGAGGATTGGTTAACTGACAGAAAACAGAGTAGGGATAAGTGGCCCATTTTCAGATTGGTAAATTGTAACTAGTAGAGCACCACAGGAGTCAGTACTGGGGCTGTAACTATTGACAAGGCAAGATGAAGGGCCAAAATGTATAGTTGTTAAATTTGTTGATGACACAAAGATAAATAGGAGAGTGCCTTCTAATGAGGAAAAGAGGAGGCCACTAAGGTATATGGACAGGTTAAGCGAGTGAACAAAAATTGGCAGATGGAGGATACTGTTGGAAAATGTGAAATTGTCCACTTTAGCTGGAAGAACAGAAAAGCAGCATATTATTTAATTTGAGAGGGTTTGCCAAGCTCTGAGGTACAGAGAGATCTGTGTGTCCAGGTACATGAATTACTGCAGATAGAGCAGGTGATTAGGAAAGGAAATAGGATGTTGTCAATTACTGCAAGGGAAATGGAATAGAAAAATAGGGGTGCTTTGCTACAGTTGTGCAGGACTTCGGTGAGACCAGATCTATATGCACGGTTTTCGACTCCATATTTAAGATACAAATACATTATTCAGATTCCCAACAGCAGTCAAGAAGCTTGACGCCATCCAGGACAAAACAGCCCGCTTGATAGGCACTACATCCACAAGCATTCACTCCCTCCACCACCAACACTCTGTAGCAGCAGTGTGTACTATCTACAAGGTGCACTGCAAAAATTCACCCAAGATCTTCTGACAGCACCTTTCAAACCCACAACCACTTCCATCTAGAAGGACAAGGGCAGCCGATATATGGGAACACCACCACCTCCAAGTTCCCCTCCAAGTCACTCACCATCCTGACTTGGAAATATATCGCTGTTCCTTCACTGTCACTGGGTCAAAATCCTGGAATTCCCTCCCTAATAGTATTGTGGGTCAACCTACAGCAAGAGGACTGCAGTGATTTAAGAAGGCATCTCACCACCACCTTCTCAAGGGCAACTAGGGATGGGCAAGAAATGCTGGCCAGCCAGCGACACCCACATTCCACAGATTAAAAGAAAAAAACTTCAGAGACTTTTTAAATGACTAATGCATGGAATGAGGGAGTAGGGGTGCTGTTATGTTGTGAGGAAACAGTGGACAGGCTGGGCCATTGGAATTGAGAAGAACATTTATGAAGAATATTGAGATGAGTGAGATCCTGAGAGAACCTGATAGGGTGAGCATTGAAGGATATTTTCCTTTATGGGAAGAGACCAGGATTAGATTAAAAGTAATGTATCTTCAATTTAGAGCAGAGATGATGTTATGAATCTCAGTTGATGGTAACACTGGACAAGTCTGATCCCAGAGCGAGACCTTACTTGATAGACCATAAATTTTAATTTTGTATTCAATTTGGTTGCCACGGAGGTCAGTCACTGAACATACTCACAAGAGGTTGCCAATTTACTTTTAACAAAGGAATAAGTTTGTTACACAAAGAAAAATAACAAAGTTATACATGTATATGATACAATTTAGAAAAATCTTATCATAAACAGACAAAAGAAAGATTCAACCTTCTCCCCCAGCAAAATACTTTACAGATTCTCAATCCTAATAAAATACCATGCCAATGTTCACTCCTTAATTTCTTTCTCCATTGACAAAACTGCAAGCTTTTTCATGAACTAATTTGCTGCACATTCACAAGATGCAATTCTCTGTTTTATTCCCTGAGACACAGAGACACAGACAAATGTTTTCTGGGTTAAGGTCGAGAAAATTGGAACCCTTTGAATTCTCAAACATTAAGGGGCTTTTATGCAGGGGTCCAGACGTAAAGGCATTACCCAGTGGGCGTTTCAATTTCCTAAGCAATTTGCTTGGAGCTCCACTGAGTTCGGACTCAAAACTCCAGCCTACGCTATTGCAGTGACTCACGGGGCATCGGAACATTTGAGCCAATGTCTCTGTTTGTCATTCAGGGTCTGATTGTATTTACAAAGCTCCTGTGAACCACCTTGAGCTGGTTTATTCCTTTAAAATTGATTGATAATTAGAAATTGATTCTGTATTGTAGTTTGGTAAAGCCATCTCTGTCCACATTTAGTGATCACTGACCTGGTGATCGATATCACACTGATCACTGACCTAATGATTGACATCATGGTGATCAATAACCTGGTGATTAATAACACAGTGATCACTGACCTGAAGATCATTAACCCAGTGATCACAGAGTTAGTGATTAACATATTGTGATCACTGACCTGTTGATCACTAACCCCGTGATCACTGACCTGGTGATCATGAACCCGGTGATCACAGATTTGGTGATTACTAACCTGGTGATCACTAACCCAGTGATCACTGACCTGATGATTGACATACAGTGATCACTGACCTGGTGATCATTAATCTGGTGCTCACTAACCAGGCGATCACTAACCCGGCAATCACTAACCCAGCGATCACTGACCTGATGATTGACATACAGTGAGCACTGACCCGGTGATCATCAATCCAGCGCTCACTAACCCGCTGATTGATGCCCTGGAAAGCACTGTGCAGAAAACCAGTCAGTGACACCAGGATTGTACTTTGTCATGAAGCTCTTGTTGTCGAATAGCCAGTATTGTGCCCTGTGCTGTGCCAGGGTGATAAGTGGCCAGTCACTTGAGTCTGTCCAAGGTTGTATAAATTTGTAGCAGTATAAATGGGGAGAGAACAGGGAAAGGGGATCTTTGTTTATTCCTTTCTGGGATGAAGGCCTCGCTGACTGGGCCACCTTTATTACCCATTCCTAATTGCCCCAGACAAGGGCCTGCCTTCTTGAATCACAGTTGAACCCAATCCTTGGGGCGTAGTACACCCACAGTGCAGTTAGGGAGGACTTTCTCCTGGAATTTGACCCAGCAACACTGAAGGAACGATGATACATTTCCAAGTCAGGACGGTGAATGACTTGGAGGGGAACTTGATTGTGTTCCCATGTATCTGGTGCCCTTGTCCTTCCAGATGGAAGTGGTCTTGGGTTTGGAAAACTCTTTCACAGAACCAGCTTGAAGGGCTGAACAGCCTCCTGCTCTGATGTTTAGATCCATGTGTTTCAGAGGACATCCTGAATTTAGTCACAGGCAACAAAGTGGCTGCCCACTGTGCCTGGGAGAGAACAGGCCAACCCAAGTGTCTGGGTACATAGATCCACACAGGGGTTTTGATCAGGACATGGGACTCCAGCTGTAACCTCCAAAACAATGGAGTCCCTGCCCCTCCCAAGCTCGGATGGTAAATCCCTAGCAGGTTTGTGGGCTGTCACTGTAGGAGGTGAAGCAGTGGCAGGTGGGGGGGGTCAGAAGTGTGGAACACAATGGGCATATGCCCGAGAGGTGGTGGGCAGGACAGGGTCAGAATGTGGAGGCTGTGGGTAGGGGGGTAGTGAGCAGAGCTGCCAGCAAGGCTCGGCCAGTGGACTCAATTTGTGCTGCTCTGTTTTCCAGGCTCCTCCCTGCCGTGTCTGGTGGATGTTGTCCCTGTGAAGAATGAGGACGGGGCTGTTGCCATGTTCATCATGAACTTCGAGGAGCTGAAAGGCGCTGCCCACAGGTCGGGAAGAGGGAACACAAACCACAGGCTGACCCCGGACTGGTTCAGTTCCAGTAGGTACCCACAGAGAGCAGTACAGTCACTGGGATATTGTCGTCCAGTTGTCAAACTGCACCCCCAGGAGGCAAGATGGTGAAGGTGGCAAGAATGAAAGATTATTCTCTGGGATAGGACTGAGGCTTATAATAATAGGGTGTTTTTTTTTTCATTTTTGTTGACCATTGATAAGTTCTGCAGAGACTGGAGACCATTCAATGTCTGCACCTCAAGTTCCTCCTAGCCCTGGAATTACAGCAGTTCCCCAAAGACCCAGCACCACAACCGAGCAAATGCAGCTATATACATTTCTGTTAAAACTCCCAGGACAAGGATGACATGCAGAGTAAATCTTCCACTACACTGGCCCCATCAAACACTCCCAGGACAAGGACAGCACAGGGTTAGATACAGAGTAAATCTTCCACTACACTGGCCCCATCAAACACTCCCAGGACAAGGACAGCACAGGGTTAGATACAGAGTAAATCTTCCTCTACACTGGCCCCATCAAACACTCCCAGGACAAGGACAGCACAGGGTTAGATACAGAGTAAAGCTTCCTCTACACTGTCCCCATCAAACAGTCCCAGGACAGGGACAGCATGGCGTTAGATACAGAATAAATCTTTCTTTACACTGTTATTGTCAAAACTAAGCTATTTTCAAGCTTTCACGTTTTATAAATTTAATAACTTACTTATTCTTTTTGAGTTTTCAGTGCCTTTTGGAAGCCACACTAATGTGGGAAGTAGGAGGTGTTCTCTCTGACAGGCCTCACTCTCACACTGTCACCATGGGGACAGTCTATTAGACACAGGCCTCTTCTCCATTGGAAATGTCACTGGAGGGTCTACTACACTGCCACAAAGTCTGCAGGTGGCACCCATCACCAGCCTCCTATCTCCCCTGGTGTCTGGTACCAGCAGCCCCACCAAAGGCTGACAATTTACCACAAGCTCCGACTGCAGCTAATACCTGGGACCCAGAGACAGGGAATGTTCCTCACACCAAACAACATAAACTTGCCACAGGATTCTGGTTTGGGGAGTTTCAGGGTCCTGTGAGCTGTGAAAGGGAGACTGGTTCCACCAAAAACAATGAAACCAAGTTTTTTACATGGTAATGTGGCTGTTTGTATCTCGCTCTGGTTTCAATCCAATTGCAAAACATGGCACTTGATCCTCCTGCACACACTTGATCCCACAGCAGCTTGGTTCCTCCTGCAGAAACTTGATCCCACGAGCGTACAATCCCTTGCACAGACATTCGATCCCATTGTCATTTGATCCCCCTGCACTGATACCTGATCCCACGGCACCCGATCTCCCTGCACTGACACTTGATTCCTTTGGTACTTGATCTCCCCCTGCACTGGCACTTGGTCCCACTACATTGACACTTGATCCCACTGGTATTCAACCCTCCTGCACTGAAACTTCATCCCACTGGCACTCAATTCCCCTGCATTGACCCCTGATTCCAACGATGCATGATCTCTCAGCCCTGACTTGATTCTACTGGATCTGAACTACCTCCCCTGATTCCACACCCCTCCTCCCCACAACTTCACTGACACTCAATCCCACCAGCACCCAATCCCCCGGCACTGACATTCGATCTCATTGTCACTTGATCCCAATGACCATTTAACACAGACTAATATGAGGCAGGACATTTGTTGGAAAGAACAACAAGGTCACTTATTCCCTGGAAGCTATGTGTCTTGGTGAGGTAGCAAAGAAGTGATCTCAGGATTCCAAATTATCAGTCACTAAGGGCTGAACCAGATTAGCAAGGTTATTCCCAAACCAAACCAAACTCTCAGCTTTATTCTGAGAGGGAAATATTTGGTAAGTAATGGTTTGTTCAATCTTTATTGAACCTTGCTGAGAGTACACCCGGTGTGCAATACTGATCATCATGTTAAAAACAAACCACATCAAAGATCCAGAGAGGGTGTGGAGGCAATTTACAATTTATAAGGAGATACAGTATTCACAATGTGGTCTCCCCAGTGCACTATGTAACTGAAGCAATATATCCTTACGTTAATGCTCAATTCCTCACAGAATAAAGAAAAGTATCTATTGTCCTTCTTGCTAATGTGCTGTACCTGCATGTTAATGTTTTGTAACTCGTGCACTAAAACCCCCGATCCTCCTGCATCAATATTCTCTGCTGTGTGGAGCTCCAAGGTCAGTTCATGACAGTGGCTTCTGGAGGGAGAAGCCTTTCACCGACTCACTGAGCTTATTGGGGACATTGCTGTGCATTGTGGAATTCCACAGTCGTTCTCCATTAAAGTAACACTCTGCTTTCTCTTTCCTCCTGCCAAAGCAAACAATTTCACATTTAAGTACTTCTGTCCACTCATTCAGTCTGCCTGTATCCATCAACACCTTTCTTATGTCCTCTTCACAACATATGGAAACATTTCCGGCCTATATTGGTGCTGACTGCAAAAGTTGATTAGTTTGATCCCCTTAAACCACGTCATTGGTGTAAATTATAAAAGAAAAATTGAGGCCCAGCACAGATCCCTACGGACTCCAATCATCACATCTTGCCAATCAAGTACCCATTCATCCTAACTCAATTTTTTGCCTGCCAGTAACTCATCAATCCATGTTACTATGTTTCCCCATTCACCATGAGCTCTTATTTTACACAGCTAACTTTCATGTGGCACCTTATCAAATGCCTTCTGGAAATCTAGGTACAATACACGCATAACTCCCCTTTATCCACAGCACATTTCTCCATTGACTAGCTCCTTCTGGTAAATGTTTGATATGAGTACCCACTTTTGCCAATTGCTCTGATTAATGGCCTCATATTGACTATCAGAACTGATCCGTCCATCATCAGACAAACTGTAAGTTGTAGTCGTTTGGTCCTCAGTTCTGTGTAATATTTGGGAATGAGAGCTATCTGCCTCCTCATTATTTTCTCTAATTCCTTCAGAATCTGAAAATTCTAATCCACACCAAATGGGAGTGTATCCGAACTCTCTGGTCCCAGGGTGTACAATTATTGATTTTTCCATCTTCACCAATAACCTTCCCTGGCTCTCTCCATGCTTTAAGCTTAATAATAAACCACGTCTCCTAGATTGAAACTCATTTTAACGAGTGAGCAGGATGAGACTAAAATGTAAAAAGGCACCCCACGTGAACACCGTTTACGAAATTCCAAGCAGAAAATCTACTAGACAGTCCATAACTAACTAATTTATTTCTGTCTGCAAGCAGTGCATTTGAAAATATCCAGCTAATTGTAGCCCCTTTGCAAGCGAGGGACTACTCAATTGTCATATGGAATTTTAGGATTTATACCGAAAGCTAACTGATGTGGACTAAATCTGCCAACTGTTTACAATGAATGTTTTAGCTTGTGCAGCTCACTCGAGTGCCAATACTAATTTACAGTCTGGCTGAACTGCCAAAATTTTTATGAATCATTTCACCTATTATGCATGGTTCCTTTCACATGCCCCATTGCTAAAAGACCTTTCTACTGCCGTATTCCTGATTAATAAGTTCATATTCATGTGTATGCCTCTGAATTCATCACTAGCATGTCCCCCTAACCCCTCCATTATCAGTGAGAAATTTTGCTAGTGGACCAATACATTCGTCATTGGGCTGAAACTTCTGGTGACCTATACAGTGTCCTGTCTCTTAGATCTATGAGGTTGTTGACTTGCTCACCGAGCTGGCTGGTTATAGAACATAGAACAATACAGCCCAGAACAGGCCCTTCGGCCCTCGATGTTGCGCCGACCTGTGAACTAATCTAAGCCCATCCCCCTACACTATCCCATCATCATACATATGCTTATCCAAGGACTGTTTAAATGCCCCTAATTTGGCTGAGTTAACTACATTGGCAGGCAGGGCATTCCACGCCCTTATCACTCTCTGAGTAAAGAATCTGCCTCTGACATCTGTCTTAAGTCTATCACCCCTCAATTTGCAGCTATGTCCCCTCGTACTAGCCGACGTCATCATCCTAGGGAAAAGACTCTCACTGTCCACCCTATCTAATCCTCTGATCATTTTGTAGGTCTCTATTAAATCCCCTCTTAGCCTTCTTCTCTCCAATGAGAACAGACCCAAGTCCCTCAGCCTTTCCTCATAAGACCTTTGCTCCAGACCAGGCAACATCCTGGTAAATCTCCTCTGCACCTTTTCCAATGCTTCCACATCCTTCCTGTAATGGGGCGACCAGAACTGTACGCAATATTCCAAGTGAGGCCACACTAGCGTTTTGTACAGTTGCAGCATGACATCACGGCTCCGGAACTCAATCCCTCTACCAATGAAACCTAACACACCGTATGCCTTCTTAACAGCACTATCAACCTGGGTGGCAACTTTCAGGGATCTATGTACCTGGACACCAAGATCCCTCTGCGCATCCACACTACCAAGAATCTTTCCATTGACCCAGTATTCTGCCTTCCTATTATTCTTCCCAAAGTGAATCACCTCACATTTATCTGCATTGAACTCCATTTGCCACCTTTCAGCCCAATTCTGCAGTTTATCCAAGTCTCGTGCAACCTGCAACATTCTTCCACACTGTCCACCACTCCACCGACTTTAGTGTCTTCTGCAAACTTACTAACCCATCCACCTATGTCTGCGTCCAAGTCATTTATAAAAATGACAAACAGCAGTGGTGCCAAAACAGATCCTTGTGGCACACCACTAGTGACCGGACTCCAGGCTGAATATTTTCCATCAACCACGAAAATCATGGTTATCATACAGACGTTTCATCACCATGCTGGGTTACAACATCAATGCAGCCTCTGATGAAGCGAAGTAGATCTAATCCACTCAGTATTTATATGATACGGTCTGTTGTGGTGTTTTGTGTCATTTCTGGTTCTTTTTGGCAAGGGTTTGTATATGGGTCTAATTCCACATGTATATTGATAGCATTACAGGTGGAGAACCAGGCCTCTAGGACTTCCTGTGCATGTCTTTGGTTGGCTTGAGCTAGGATGGTCGCGTTGTCCCAGTTAAATTGATGGCCTTCATTGTTGGAGTGCACTGAGATGAGGGAAAGTTTGCCATGTCGTTATGTTGCTAGCTGGTCCTTGTGTATCCTGATGGCTAGTTTCCTTCCTGTCCTGATGTAATGTTTTTGGCCGTCCTCGCATGGTATTTTGTACAGCACATTGGTCCTGCATGTCGTGGGTTTGGGGTTTTTGGTCGTTGTGAGTGTTTGGCATAGTGTGGCTGTGAGTTTGTGTGCTATCCTGATTCCCAGTGGTTGTACGAGTCTTGTCAGTTCTGATATATTCTTGACGTACGGTCGTGTGGCCAGTGTATTGGCTCGTATTGTGTCCTCTTGGTGTTGTCCACCTAGTAGGCATCAAAATGGCTGCATAATGCTTCAGGTAATGATTAACGATGCCCATAACCGGCCCCACATATATGAACGAGAAATGTCGCACCAAAAATCAGTATACCAAAATGCAACTGACCAGCAATGGACTACAACCCTAGAACAGGCCACTACCACCAAACAACACAGGACCAGAACTAAGAAGAGAGACAAGTTACAGGAGAAACTGACCAAACTGATCGGTAACGAAAACAAGAACAACAACAAACCAGACCCATGGATAAGAAACCTATCCAACAGACCACATAATAGAAACTTAGAAAGCTGCCCTAATATGCAGACTGAAATATGACCACAGACTTGCAAACAGAACAGACTTCATGGCCGCTCTGGAAGCTACACTAAAAGGTAACGGACTCACAGATGAAACACAACAGGCCATCCTACAAACTATAATCCCTATACTGAACTGGAGGAATGATTGAGACACCGTAGGCACGTCAGACAAAAGCGCTCAAAGGACTCAAGAAAGACAGGGACATCACAATCCTACCAGCGAACAAAGGGTGGATGACCATTACTAAGAACGAACTGGACTACGTTGAGAAAGCACAGGCACTACTTGCAGATACAGACACTTACCAACAGGTGGAGATAGACCCAACACCACAACTAGCAAACAGGACCACCCAAACACTGAGGAGACTAAAAAATGCAGGACAAATTACCAAGGCAGACTACATAAAAATGAAACCAGAGGGCTCGAACACCCCCCGCTTCTACGGTCTCCCCAAAGTACACAAACCAGACATTCCCCTCAGACCCACAGTCTCCTTACCAGGCACACCTACACACAAACTGGCCAAGGGCCTACATCAGAGACTGAAACACCTGGTCGATGGATCACCCCACTCCATCCACTCAACCCAGGAATTCCTTAACAACCTCAAGAACATTAAAATCAATGATGACGAGATAATGGTATTCTTTGATGCTACAGTGCTATTCACGTCCATTAACACACCACCAGCCAAAGAAACACTGGCCACATTACTAGAGGAAACAGGAATGCTGACTGACAGCTCCATCAGCAATGACAACATACTCACACTACTGGACCTATACCTCACCACACACTTCACCTTTAAGTATACAAGTATCAACATAACGACACGGCGAACTTTCCCTCATCTCAGTGCACTCCGACAATGAAGGCCATCAATTTAACTGGGACAATATGACCATCCTAACCCAAGCCAACCATAGAGACACACTGGAATTCCTAGAGCCTGGTTCTCCACCCATAATGCTATCAATAAACATGTGGGAATTAGACCCCATATACAAATCCTTGCCAAAAAGAACCAGAAATGACACAAAACACCACAACGGACCGGATCATAGAAATACTGAGCAGAGTGGAACTACATCGCTTCACCGGAGGCTGTGCTGATGATGTTACCTAGCACGGTGATGAAACGTCTATATGATTACCAGCCAGCTAGGTGAGCAACCCAACAAACTCACCCACAACCCGAGCTGTAAATCTTTGCCAGAATCTTTGATCTCTATCTTCACCTTCTTCCTTCAAATCTTCCATTTCCCATTTAGTTTCAGACGCACTACTGTATTGTTTGGGACAGTCCATGGTGTAGTGATACATTGAATCACACCTGAAACATCGATTGACTACACCCTGAGCACTTCTGGGGTTCATTCACTTATTGTAAATGCCAATTTCTCTTCTGAAAATAAATTAATCACATTTTTGTCCTCATTTCTATTGGTTTGAGTTCTCCTTTCATACTGTCACCTGTTACCTGTAGCTACATGGTCTCGCCAATTTGTTAAGATTGTGTCCTCCATCCTCTGTTGTATCACTGTTTTGCATTCCGGATGCTGCTGGGAAGCAATGCTTTCCTCAGGGTTCTGTTAAGTGCATCTGACCTTTGTTCTAGCAGTGTATGTGTATCCACAAATCTAACTCACATCAAATCTAGAAGCCTGTCCATACTCAATACTTAAATGCCAGCACAGATTGGGGAATTTACAAATGAAATTTCTGCAGCTTTAAAAATAACCAACTAAATTCCGTCAGGTACTCCTCCAATATTAATATCCTCAATCTTGCTAAATTTGTGAAAATCTGACCATGCCTTGTAAGTAATCAAGAGATTTTCCCTTTGATAAATTTTAATCGTTAAAGTTAACAATTTATCCAAACCTTCACCTGCGTTCAGATTATCAGGCTGCAATTCTGAATAAAAGAAACTTTGCTTTGCGTCTTGTCTCTGTGTGGCTAATGAAAGTATTAATGAAAGTATGGCTAATGAAAGTATTGCTCCGTCTTTAGTAAAGAGTAACCCAGGTCCTCATTGGAACTTTGCTCTTCTACTGGTCATTAGGTCTATTTCCATAAAACCTGAAACTTAACCACCCACTTTGTCCCCATACCTACCTCGGGAACAGCCATACCCTCCCCTCCTTAACCAGTGACCATGGAATCAATAGATCTAAAGCACAAACCTTGGCACCATAAACCCACGTTTAAATATTTCTTAAATGTCACGAGGGTTTCTGTAGCTGTCACACTTACAGGCAGTGAATTCAAGATTCCTACCACCCTCTGGGTGAAAAATCCTTTCCTCACATTCCCTCTAAAATTTCTGCCCCTTTTTGTGATCCCTCCATCAAGGAGGAAAGTTGTTTCATGTCTACTTTATCCATACCCCTCATCATTTTATACATCTCAATCCCGTCCGCTCTCAATCTCCTCTGCTCCGAGGAAAACAAACCCCAGTCTGTCCAATCTCTCTTCAGAACAGAAGCTCTCCAGCCCAGGCAACCTTCTGGTAAAACCAGAAGACAATTTGCTGAGGAGTATGACTGCCTCCTGGGATAACGTGTTCAGGTAACTTGCCCCCTCACTAATGTGCCGCAGTATCTGCAGCATCAATCTCCAGCTTAGAGACTCTGAGCCGAAGCTGCTCAAATCACAAACATTTACTGCAGATGTGTTTACCCTGGATCACACTGGCATCTAGGACTACCCACATACTGCAGCTGTGAAACATCACCTGCCATCCTTGATGCATTCTAATTAACTGCTTAATTATTTTATTAAATTATTTTGTTTCCTTGTTAAAATATTCTTTAATAGCCATGCCATCAGTTCTTATACTACTATTAGCTAGAAGAATAGAATAGACTTCAACAACCACGAGTACTCCACAAACAGCTGGCTTCTACTACTATAGGATAGTAACAATTCCTAGAGGGTGAAAAGATTAGAAAAAGCAAAGCAGTATGTCTTTCCCCTCTTTATCTAATTCTCTTCCTAAACCAGTTCCTAGCATGCTGCTCAAAGTCGGACTCAGTGCTAAGCTGCACTGAGATGTCTCTGTTTATATGCTCCGAGCTAGCTCAGACCCACGCATGGACTAACCAGTTTAAACTGACTTCCTTAATTACCGAACTTCAGGTGCCCTCAAATGGGAAGCTTGCATATACTTGCTTTAGCCTGGATGAAAATTAGTAATTAAACAGTAACTCACTGTTAAATAATAAATGTGAAATATAAATAGAACTAAATTTTTAGAAAGAGATTAAAAATGTCCCGATGCAACTCTCAGTGCAAATTGAAATTGAAATATGCACTCAATTCCATGAGTATTCAATCTCACTAACGCTCGATCCCAGTAACACTCGATCCCAGTAACACTCGATCCCAGTAATAGTCAATCCAACCAACATGCAGTCTCACTGGCAGTTGATCCCATTTGTTCTTGACCCCACAACATTTGATTCCACCGACACTTGATCCCGACACTTGATTCCACTGACACTCAATCCCACCTGCATTCAATCCAACAATCCCACAAATCCAACTGATGCTCAATTCTCCAGTGCGCTCTGATATCAAGGAAGGGCAGGACACCAACAGTAATTATGTGCTTTGTTTTATTTCTTCAACAGGTCGTGGTAAGAGTTTTAAGCTAAAGCTTCCGTCTCTTCGTACGATGACCTTAAGTCAACAGTCTCTGGCCAAGGAGGGTTTTGATGCAGTGATGGATGACCAGTCTGACCGGGATTCCTTAGCCATGAAGGATTTCCGAGGCCCTTTGAGTGAGAATCCCATGCAGCCTGAACAGGAAGCACTGATTGAACTGTGCGATAAATCAGCCACCCAGACTGTCCCTGAACACGTAGGCAACTGCCCCCCCAGCAAGGAACAGGAGCGGTGGGAATCACATCTCCACTGCACCAACAACAAACTGAGCCACGCCCAATCCCAGGACAGTTTCCACAGCATCAGACGAGCCTCTTCCGTGGACAACATTGAGCAGATGAGAAGTAAATTTGAGAAGAAGCTCAGGGAGAAAAGAATAAATTCAGGTGCGAAAGGAAGATCTCCATTTTCAATAGCTTTAAAGTCAGGCGTTGTAAAAATTAAACAATGATGGCGTTCACTCAGATAATAAATATACTACCAAGACGCGGGTTTAAATACAGTTTAATAAGGTTGCCGTTCTCTCTTCCCCATTTGCTGCCCACACAGTTCCTACACACAATGACCAGGCAAGAGCCAACTGAGTGTTTAGGTCAAAGCAGAATCTCGCCAGGAGTGTTTAATGGAGAAAGTGT
The DNA here is from genome assembly GCA_024137785.1 of Ginglymostoma cirratum. NCBI lineage: Eukaryota > Metazoa > Chordata > Chondrichthyes > Orectolobiformes > Ginglymostomatidae > Ginglymostoma > Ginglymostoma cirratum. The sequence goes on along the minus strand of JAHRHZ010000056.1, from coordinate 27,683,152 downwards.
TCACGGAGGCTTTACTTTCAATTTAAAAGAGTAGACTAAACTTTACTTTCAATTTTGAAGAGAAAAGGGAGCTTTGCTCTCTGTGTAATCCCGTGCTGTATCTCTTCTGGGAATGTTTGATGGGTACAGTGTAGAGAGAACACTACTTTCAGTTTAAAAGAGTGGAGAGAGCTTTACTCCATATCTCACCCCATGCTGCTGCTGTCCTGGGAGTGCAGGATGGGGAGAGTGTAGGAGCAGCTTTACTTTGTATCTAACCCTGTGCTCTCCGTCCTGGGAGTGTCTTTTGAGGACAGTGTCGGGGAGCTATACTTTCAGCTTAAAAGAATACAGGAAGCTTTACTTGTTATTGAAAAGAGTAAAAAAGGGCTTTACATTTAGTTTTAAAAGGTTACAGAATCCCTACAGTGTGAAAGCAGGCCATCTGGCCCATACCAACTCTCTCAACAGCATCCCACCTAGACCCACCACCCCCCACCCTATCCCTGTAATCCTGCATTTCCCATGGCTCATCCACTTAGCCTGCACATCCCTGAACACGATGAGCAATTTCACATGGCCAATCCACCCTAACCAGCACATCTTTTGACTGTGGGAGGAAACCAGAGCACTCAGTGGAAATCCACCTAGACACAGGGAGAATATGTACAAATCCACACAGACAGTCACCGGAGACTAGAATCAAACCCAGGTCCCCGGTGCTATGAGGCAGCAACACTAACCACTGAGCCATCCATAAATAGCCATGATGTGGAGGTGCTGGTGTCTGACTGGGGTGGAGAAAGTCACCAGTCACGTGACATCAGGTTCTCGTCCAACAGGTTTATTTGGGATCACAAGCTTTTGTAGCATTGCCCCTATGTCAGGTGAAGTGAAGAGAGCACCCAGGCACAGACTTTATAACCAGAGAGATCAAAAGATCATACAAATGGTGTGAGTGGAGCGTCGACAGGTTGAATGATAAGTCTCTGCAGGTGATCAAGAGTGTCAGATGGTGTGAGTAAAGTCTCAGCAGCTGAAAAACAAGTGAAGGGATGACCTATAATCCGATTAAATGAGGCAGAGAGATAATTACAAAAAAGTGGTGCTGGAGACAAACCAAATGACTAGAGTAACATGATAGGTATAAGAGTCGCATGCTGAGGGTCTAACCAAAGTAACAAGCAATTCAAAACTGTACAAACTAATTAAGGTAGAAAGATCATAACAATTTAACCAGGTGATGGTGTTAAAACAGGACAGTAAGGAAGGTTTTACAGATACAGAACAGTGTGGTGGGGTTACATGTAGCACAACGTGAACCCAAGATCATGGTTGAGGCCATCTTCATGGGCACAGAACTTGGCTATCAATCTCTGCTTGGCGATTCTGCATTTTGAAGGCCGCCTTGGAGGACACTTACTCGAATATCAGAGCCTGAATGTCCTTGACCCCTGAAGTGTTCCCTGACTGGGAGGGAACATCCCTGTCTGGTGATTTCTGCACAGTGGCCATTCATACATTGTCATAGCGTCTGCATGGTTTCGCCAATATTCCACACCTCAGGGTGTCCTTGCCTGCAGCGTATGAGATAGACCAAGTCACATGGGTATCTGCCGTATACATGGTGGGAGGTGTTCCCATGTATGATGGTAGTGTCCATGTCGATGATCTGGCATATCTTGCAGAGATTGCCATGACAGGATTGCATGGTGTCGTGGTCGATGTTGTACCGAAGGTTGGGTAGTTTGCTGTGAACAATGGTCTGTTTAAGGTTTAGTGGTTGTTTGAAGGCGAGAAACGGAGGAATAGGCAAAATGCTCATTGTCATTGATGACATGTTGAAGGCTGTGAAGAACATGGTGTAGTTTCTCCGCTCCGGGGAAGTACTGAATGACGAAGGGTACCCTATCGGCCATATCCTGTGTCTGTCTTCTGAGGAGGTTGCTGCGGTTTTTCACTGTGGCACGTCGGAACTGGTGATCGATGGGTTGAGCATCATATCCCATTCTTTTACGGCATCTTTAGGCATCTTTAGGTGTCCATCACATTCCTCCTTGTCTGAGCAGATCCTATGTATGTGCAGATCTTGTCCGTAGGGGATGACTTCTTTAATGTGTTTAGGGTGGAAGCTAGAGAAGTGCAGCATTGGGAGGTTATCCGTGGGCTTGTGGTAGAGTGAGGTACTGAGGTGTCAGTCCTTGATGGGGATGCACGTGTCCAAGAACAAGACTGATTCTGAAGAATAGTCTGTAGTAAGTCTAATGGTGGGATGAAACTTGTTGGTATTGCTATCTGGTTGTGTCAGCGATTCCTCGCCATGAGTCCAAAGGAAGAACATGTCGTCAGTGTATCTGATGCATAGTGATGCTCAGAGGTCCTGTGCAGCAAAGAAGTCTTGCTCGAATTTGTGCATGAAAACGTTGGCGTATTGGGGAGTAAATCTGGTCCCCACGGCTGTTCCCATGTATCTGGATAAAGAAGTGGTTGTCGAAGGTGAAGACGTGATGGAGGATGAAGTGCATGTGTTGTAGGATGGTGTCTGGAAATTGGCAGTTGGAGTTATTGAGTACGGAGGCTGTTGCAGCAAGGCTGTTGTCGTAGGGGATGCTGGTGTAAAGCGCCGAAACATCCATTGTGATGAAGAATGTTCCTGGTTCAACTGGTCCATGGGAGCTGAGTTTCTGTAAAAAGTCTGTAGTGTCAGAACAGAAGCTGGGGTTTCCTTGTGCAATGTGTTTCAAGATGCCTTCGACATAGCCAGAGAGGTTCTCACACAGGGTCCCATTGCCTGATACAATGGGACGTCCAGGTGTGTTGGCTTTGTGTGTCTTCAGAAGGCAGTAGAAGTCTCCTACGCAAGAAGTACGTGGGATGAAAGGGCATAGGATACTCTGAAGGTCTGGGTCAAAGGTCTTGATCAGTCTGTTGAGTTCATGGGTGTGTTCTTTGGTCGGATTGGCAAGTAGTTGTCTGCAGTGTTCCTCGTTGTTCAGTTGTTGGTGCGCTTCTGTGCAGTAATCCATTCCATTTTGTTTGACAATGACTCCTCCTTTGTCTGCTGGTTTGATGATGATGTTGCGGTTGGTCTTGGGAATACGGATGGCGTTGTGTTGTGCTTGGGCAACATTCTGTGCAACCTTGTGCACAGAGCTGGTGCACAGGATGATTGAGGATTGAGGTCTGAGAGGTGCGATGACTGAGTCTCCCAGCGCAGTCTATGTTGTAGGTTGACTTGAGTGTTTACGTGATCTGTAATCCTTTCGGAACCTTCTCTGTTTTCTTGCATTTCTGCAGAAACTTGATGTCTGTGTCAATATGCAGGATCTTCTTGGAGATCCTCTCCACTTTGAGCCAGCAGTTTGTGGTGTCAATGATAGTCATGATGTGGAGGTGCTGGTGGTGGACTGGGGTGGACCTCATACACTGCAGGCAAGGATGCCATGAGGCGTGGAATATTGGTGAGACCATGCAGACGCTTTGACAACGCATGAATGGACACTGTGCAGCAATCACCAGGCAGGAATGTTCCCTCCCAGTCGGGGAATACTTCGGCGGTCAGTGACTTTCAGCCTCCAATCTTCGGGTAAGTGTACTCCAAGGTGGCCTTTGAGACGCACACCAACATTGAATTGCCAAGCAGAGATTGATAGACAAGTTCTACACCCATGAGGACAGCCTCAACCATGATCTTGGATTCAGGTCGTGCTACATGTAATCCTACCACACTGTTCATGTCTGTAAAGCCTTCCTTACTGTCCTGTTTTAACACCATCACCTGGATTTAGGGGTGGCTTGGTGGCTCAGTGGTTAGCATTGCTGCCTTACAGCTCCAGGAACCCGGGTTCAATTCCAGCCTCAGGTGACTGTCTGTGTGGAGTTTGCACATTCTCCCCATGCCTGCGTGGGTTTCCTCCGGATGCTCTGGTTTCCTTCCACAGTCCAAAGATGTGCAGGCTAGGTGGATTGGCCATACTAAATTGTCCCATAGTGTTCAGGGAATTAGGGGGTGGGTCTGGGTGGGATGCTCTGAGGTTCAGTGTGGACTCATTGGGCTGAAGGGCCTGTTTCCCCACTGTAGGGATTCTATAACTTGTTATGATCCCTCTACCTTAATTAGTTTGTACAGTTTTGGATTGCTTGTTACTTTGGTTAGACCCTCGGCATGTGACTCTTATACCTATCATGTTATTCCAGCCATTTGGTTTGTCTGCAGCACCGTGTTATTTTTAATTTTTTGTAATTATCTCTCTGCCTCAATTAATCGGATTATAGGTCATCCCTTCACTTGTTATCCAGCTGTTGACACTTTACTCACACCATCTGACACTCTTGATCGCCCACAGCAACTTATTATTCAACCTGTCAACACTCCGCTCACACCATTTGTATGATCTTTTGATCTCTCTGATTATAAAGTCTGTGCCTGGGTGCTCTCCTCACTTCACCTGACGAAGGGGTGGCGCTTCGAAAGCTTCTGATTTCAAACAAACCTGTTGGACTATAACCTGGTGTCATGTCACTTTTAACCTTACCCATTATTAGAGTGAAATTTACTGTATAACTAACCCCACATTCTCCCTTTCCTGGGTGTGTTTGATGGAGACAGTATAGAGGTAGCTTTACTCTGTATCTAACCCTGAGTGAGCTTTACTTGCAGTTTAAAAGACTACAGGAATCTTTACTTTGTATCTAAAGCTGTGCCATACTTGTCCTGAGAGTATTTGATGGCTACAGTGCTGAGGAGCTTTATGTTCCGTTTATCTTCGGTTTACAAGAATAGAAGAAACTTTATGTTCAGAAGAGTGGAAAGAGGTTTATTTTGAGTTGATAAAGGTAGAGGAAGCATACCATAACCCTGTCTGACCCTGTCCTGGGATTTCTTGATGGGTACAGTGTCGAGGGACTTGTGCTTTCAGATTAAAAGAGTAGAGGGGAAGAGTAAAGGAAGCTTTGATCTGTATCTACCCCTATTCTGTCTCTACCTTGAGAGTGTTTGATGTGAACAGTGTAAAGGGAGCTCTATCCTTAATCTAACCTTGTGCTGTCCAGTCTCTGTGTGCTGTCAGTGTCTGGATGCTGCCAGTGTCTGGGTTCTGTCTGGTCTCTGGGTGCTGTCAGTCTCTGGGTGCTGTCAGTCTCTGGGTGCT
>JAHRHZ010000056.1:27613596-27671951 GCA_024137785.1 Ginglymostoma cirratum | reverse complement strand
TCATCCCGCCCCCTTGATCTGTCCGTCCTCCCTGGACTGACCTATCTCCTCCCTACCCCCCTACCTACACTCACCTTTACTGGCTCCATCCCCGCCTCTTCGACTTGTCTGCCTCCTCTCCACCTATCCTCTCCTCTATCCATCCTCTATCTGCCTCCCCCTCTCTCCCTATTTATTTCAGAACCCTCTTCCCCTCCCCCATTTCTGATGAAGGGTCTAGGCCCGAAACGTCAAGTTTTCCTGCTCCTATGATGCTGCTTGACCTGCTGTGTTCATCCAGCCCCATGCTTGTTATCTTGATTAAATATCTCCTGTCTCTGCTCTAAGACTCAGTCTCTCCACAGAACTGAAGTCCCTAGCAATTAAAAGTAGTTCTTCCTGCTTTACGAAAGTGCTGCCCTGCTCCCTGTCTAATTTACATAAAAATTCATGTTAAGTTTGTGACTAACGCTAGGGTGAGATGAGTGTTTTGCTACAGTCTGTGTGTGGGTGTAGTTCTGCGACAGAGAGAATGAGACGTGTCAGTCAGTACATAGCACCTATACACCAGCTCAACTTCGAGAGATGGCCAAAGGCCTGAACACTGACCCTGGACTCTGCCGCTCCCCCACATCCATCTCCCATGGTTCAGAGCCATACTTTAAAGTCTATGCTTGAAAATACAAATGGAATGGATTTGCAATGAAGAGCCTCTCGCTGTGCATCCTGTCACTCAGCCATGGGTTTACCCAACATCGCTATTTGGAATGTGCATTGTAAAGAATACAGCCATATCTGATTGCCCTGTGATTGAGGCAAATTGTCCTGAGGCTGCAAACCAGTGAAATGGTTTCCCCAGTCTTCACTGAAGAGAGGGTATAATACTGGGAAATGCTGGACCCATGCAGTGGACCTCCCCCAGAAGAGGTGATCTCATCACCCTAAGGTCCTATATGTATTTCCAGAGCAGCAAGTGGATGGTATGAGAGCAAACTAGGCTCTAACACAATGGGATGAACCTTTGTTTTTCTCTTGTTTGGCTACACCACCTCAAGTTGGCCTGAAGCCAATCAAGTAATTGAAAGCGTGATCACTGTTATAATGTGAAACTTGAACCCACTACCTACAGCCTCATAGGCAAGAAGGAGTCATGGGTTGTGCAGCCTTGCTGGGGCCTGAATGTCAGATAGGAACCTCCTCAAGTGGTAAATCTGAGGCCTTGACCACCACTGTGAGAATGTGAGAGGGTTCTGGTGTAAGCTAAGAATGTCTTGAGAGCTACTCTCACATCATCGATGTAACTTTGTCAGCAAAGCAATGCTTACCACATCTGACAGACTGGCATTCCCTCAGCACTGAGGGAAGTTTCTCCACTGGGGAAATTCAGAATGCAGCCCAGCATAAATTAATACCATCCCAAGGCAGATTTGGAGGCAAGGGGTGCTGTTTGACCAGGTGGAGAAATTCAGGTAAGATATCTCACTGCTTTCACAAGACTCCACTCCCCTCATTCCCCAGTAAAGCTCAGGCAGGAAGATGCAGAGTGGCCTTCCAGCTTGAAGGCCCTTAAGTAGCAACTTCATGACCACTCAAGCAACTCATCCTATTGCAAAGAGGGTTATACATTAAATATTAAAGAGTTTAAAACTAATCAGTGGGGACTAGGTTCAACTTTGGGAAGATATTGTACATTAAAACGTAGAGCCAAGGTCCTAGAGAAAGTTATTAACATGGGAACCAATAAACAGATTGCGACTGGAAGTGATAAAGAGTAAAATCTAAAAGTACCCTGATGGGTAAGATGAGAATTTACAAAATGAATCTAAGGATAAATCTAAAGGCTCTGTATCTGAATGCACCTTGCAGTCAAAGGAAACCTGATGAACTGAGGGTGCAGATTGATTAGATTAGTATGATCTAGAAGCCATTACTGAGGCTGCAAGATGACATGGATTGGGACCTAAATCTGAAGGATACAGGATATTTAAGGACAAGAAAGTAGGAAAAGTGGAGGTGTAGCTCTGTTAGTTAGTGATGATGTTAACACAATAAAACTAAAATCAGGAAACTAAAATGTGGAAAGTGTTTGGGTAGAAATGAGGAAGGATAAAGGCAAGAAGTCATTTCTGGGAGGGTTAGATGGACCACAGCCAATAACCACATGGTAAGGTGTAGTATAAGGGCACAGAAAGACATGGTGACAATCATGAGAGATTTTAATTACATGTAGACTGTAAAAGTCAATGAGTAAAAGTCGACTAGATGAGGAGTTCCTAGACATTTTAATTTATATAGTTTGTTCGAACAGCATGCTCTTGGGCCGACCAGAGAATAGATTATATGGGATCTGATATTGCAATGAGATAGGATTAACTAATAATCTCACAGTGAAGGCACCAGTAGGTAGCAGTGACCATAATCCACTTCAATCTTACATTCAGTTTTAGCAAGGGTGAAGAGTACGTCCAAGATTCTTTTTTAAAATTTAAATTAGCATAATTATGACAGCATGAAAGTAGAGCTGGTTAAAGTGAATGAACAAATTAGGGTAAAGGATGCTGAGTAATCACTCCGACAGCTGAAATAGCCACTATCCACCCATGTGCAGATATGGGCAGTGATCACAATAGCTTCTGTATGTGTTGCTGAATCACGGTGTCCCATGCACAGTGACATCAGCACCAACACATGCTCATTCCCTCTGCCTTTATTTCACATAAATCAGCTTTTAAAAATGGCAACCAATCCCACATGCCACCTCAGCCATTTGCTCTCGCTCTCCATCATGGCACCTCATGTTGATTCAGCCTGGGGCATGGATCCGAGGTTAGAGTCATAGTCATACAGCTCAGAAACAGACCCTTTTGGTTCAACTAATCCATGCCAACCAAACATCCCAATCTGACCTAGAACCATTTGCGAGCTTTTGGCCCATATCCCTCTAAATCCTTCCTATTCAGATGCCTTTTAAATGTGTAACTGTACCAGCCTCCACCACTTCCTCTGGGAGCTCATTCCACACACGCACCACCCTCTGTGTGAAAAGGTTACCTCTTAGGTCCTTTTTAAATCTTTCCCCTCTCACCTTGAATCGATGTCCTCTAGTGTTGGACATGCCCACCATAGGAAAAAGACCTTGGCTATTCACCCTATCCATGCCCCTCATGATTTTATAAACCTCTATATGTCACCCCTCAGCCTCCAAGGCTCCAGGGAAAAAAGCCCCAGCCTATTCAGCCTCTCGCTACACCTCAAACTCTCCAACTCCGGCAACATCCTTGTAAATCTTTTCTGCACCCTGTCAAGTTTAACAACTTCCTCCCTCTAGAAGGCGACCAGAATTGTATGCAGTGTTCCAAAATTGGCTTCACCAATGTTCTGTACAGGCTCAACATGACATCACAACTCCTACACTCAAAAGTTATCACCAATGAAGGCAAGCATGCCCTATTCACCATCCTGTCTGCTTGCGACTCCACTTTCAAGCAACTATGCACCTGCATCCCTGGGCTGTTTGTTTAGCAACACTCCCCAGGGGCCTATAATTAACTAGGTTAGTCCTGCCCTGGTTTGCCTTAGCAAAATGCAACACCTCACATTTATCTAAAGTCTATCTGCCACACCTCGGCCCATTGGCTCATCTGATCAAGATCCCATTGTACTCTGAGGCAACCTTCTTCACTGTCCTCTACACCAATTATTTTATTATCACCTGCAAACTTACCAACCATACCTCCTATATTCAAATTCAAATCATTTATACAAATGACAAAAAGCAGTGGACCTAGCACTGATTCTTTTGGCACACCGCTGGTCACAGGCCTCGAGTCCAAAAAAATCCCTCCATCACCACCGTCTGTCTCCTACCTTCATGCCAATTTTGTGTCCAATTGGCGAGTTCCCCTGGATCCCATGTGATCTAACCTCACTAACCTGTCTACCATGTGGAATCTTGGTGGACACTTTACTGAAGTCCATTTAGACAACGTCTACCATTCAGCCCTCGTCAATCTTCTTTGTCACCTCTTCAAAAAACTCAGTCAAGTTAGTGAGACATGATTTCTCACTCTCAAAGCCATGTTGACTATCCCTAATCAGTCCTTGCCTTTCCACCTTCTTGTAAATCCTGTCCCTCACAATCCCCTCCAACAACTAACCCACCACTAACCTAAGGCTCACTGACCTACAGTTCCCTGGCTTTTCCTTGCAGCCTTTTTTAAACTATGGCACCACATTAGCTATCCTGCAGTCTTCCAGCACTTCACCCATGACTGATGATACAGGTATCTCAGCAAGGAGCCCAGCAATCTCTTCCCTGGCTTCCCACAAGGTTCGGGGAAAAATCTGATCAGGTCCTGGAGTTTTATCTACCTCTATGTGTCTTGAGACCTCCAGCACCTCCTCTTCTGTAATATGGACATTTTTCAGGATATCACTATATATTTCCCCAAGTTCTCGAGCTTCCATGACCTTCTCTACAGTAAATACTGACACAAAATACTCATTAGTCTCCTATGCTTCCACACATAAATGGCGTTGTTGATCTTTAAGGGGCCCTATTCTCTCCTTAGTTACTCTTTTGTCCTTAATGTATTTATAGAACCTCTGGCTTCTCTATTTGCCAAAGCTATCTCATGTTCCGTTTTTGCCCTCCTGATTTCCTTCTTAAGTATACTTCTACTGCCCTACTCTTGTAGGGATTCACTCAATCCCCTTGTTGTCCATACCTGATAAATGCCTCCTTTTTCTTGACCAGAGGCTCAATTTCTCCAGTCATCCAGCATCCCCTACACCTACCAGCCTTGCCCTTCACACTTACAGGAACATATTGTCTCTGAACACTTATTATCTCATTCTTAAGAGCCTCCCAGTTCCCAACCATCCCTTTACCTGCGAATAGCCTACCCAATCAACTTTTGAAAGTTCTTGTCTCATACTGTCAAAATTGGCCTTACTCCAATTCAGAACTTTAATTTCAGTTCTATCCTTTTCTATTGCTATTTTAACACTAACAGAATTATGATCACTTGCCCCAAAGTGCCTCCTCACTGACACTTTAGTCACTTGCCCTGCCTTATTTCCCAAGCGAAGATCAAGTATTTCTCCTTCTCAAGTGGGTACTTCCACCTATTGATTAAGAAAGATTTCTTGCCCACACTTAACAAATTCCTCCCCATCCAAGCTCTTAACAGTGTCACAGTCCCGGTCTATGTTTGGAAAGTTAAAATCCCCTACTATTACAACCCTATTTTTCTTACAGATATCTGAGATCTCCGTACATATTTGCTTCTCAATTTCTTGCTGACTATTGGAGAGGGTGCGAGGGGCAGGGTATATAATACAATCACAACAAGACTAATTTTAAGTTCCACCCGTATAACATCTCCCAGGAATATCGTCCCAAAGTACAGCTGCAAGGTTTTCCCTAACCAAAAACGCCACCCACCTCCTCTCTTGCCCCCCCACCCCGCTTTCTATCCTTCCTATAGCATCTATACCCTGGAACATTAGGCTGTCAGTCCTGTCCATCCCTGTATTAGCTATGATATCCCAGTCCCATGTATCCAACCATGCCCTGAATTCATCTGCCTTACCTGTTAGGCCTCATGCATTGAAATAAGTGCAGTTTAATTGATCAATCTTACCTTGTTCTCCGCCAAGCTCCTGTGTGCCTTGACTACTGGACCTGCTCCCCTTATCTACCTACTTGTCATTTCTCACTATCACTTTGGTTCCCACTACACCCCTTACTGGTTTAAAGCCTTGCATGTAGCACTAGCAAATCTTCCAACAAGGATAGTGGTCCACTTCCAATTCAGGTGAAACCTATCATTTTTATACAGGTCATTTCTATCCCTGAAGAGATCACAATGGTCCACAAGTGTGAATCCTTGCCCCCCAAGCCAGCTCCTCAGCCATGCATTCATCTGCTCTATCTTGCTATCTTACACTCGTAGTAGCATGTGGCACCGGGAGTAGTCCAGATATTACTACCCTCGAGGACCTTTTTTTAATCTCCTGCCTTGTCTCTTACGTTCTGTCTGTAGAATCTCATTGTTTTCCTTATCTACATGGTTGGTACCAATGTGCACAACAACATCCTGCTGATCACTCTCCCCTTTCAGATTATTCCACACCCTCTCTGAGACATCCTAAACACAGGAAGGATGTTCCTGATTACTGGACAAATCCAGAGTTGGGGGTAGGCGGGGGGTGCGTGGCCACAGTCTTAGGCCACTTAGGACTGAGATGAGAGAAATGCCTTCACCCAGGGAGTGGTAAGCCTGTGGAATTCTCTGGCCAACTCCAGTTCCAGTTTTCTTGTTTCCCAAGCATGTACTTCCTGGGGTTGAGTAGAGGAGGAGAAACCACCTTTAATTGATGGAAAACATGCCGTCTCCTTGTCACAGGAAGCCCGCTCCATTCCAGTTCTGCAGTGGATAACATTCCAATCAAACACCCCCCAACATTTGCTTACTCCCACCTCATGTGGAGTCAATTGAATTCAGTCCTATATTTCTATTTGAGTTGTACTCACCCTCCATCAGAGCCCACGCTCTGCTTTCTAGCTGCTGGGAGAACAGCCTTGTGTTTGTGGAGTTCCATTCTTTCAGTCGGATTCAAGGGAAGCAGCTCAGCTCTGTCATCGCCCTCTGCTGGGTAGCAGCACTAATTATCTCAGTGTCATTGACTGTTCAGGATCACCAGCAGTTCATCACAATGAAATAGAGAGTGAAGGTGTCTGAGATTCTGGACTTAAGAGTTGTGTACATTATCAGATGTGTAAACATTCAATGTGCGTATACATTTGAGGAAGTATACATTGTATAATGCAGGGTATACACTTTAAAGCTTAAGGAGTGTGTACATTACCAAATTTGACTACATTTTCAATGTACATGTACAATATAGGGTTTATGTGTATGTTGCAGGGCATGTATATTTAAGGGAGTATATATTATAGGTTGTGTGTGCATTACAGAGCGTGTGCGATACGGTCAGTTGTGCACATTACAGTGGAGATTATGTACATTGTAGAATGTGCACATTTATAACAAGTGAGGTGCAGTTGGAGACCTGGCTCTGATTGGTTTGGGCTTTTTCATCTGTAAGAGAGTTGGGGTGAAATGGATAGCGCGGCACACACTCAGTGCTTTTAATGTGCTCCTTCATATTCCTGCTGATGGGCTCTGAAGAGTTTAAGAGCTGGCGCTTTAGCTGCTGATCTCAGACTGTGTGTCGGAACCGTTAGGACTATCAATAGAAAGAGAAAAAACAATGAATGCAGCTGTTGTCATAGCCACCAGCACAGTGAGTGCTTAGCACTGGTGTACTGGGCTGTGCTCAGAGCTGGGCATTTCCTCCTCTCTTCTTTGCAGCTCCACACTCAACATGAGTCTGAAACAGAAGTTAAAACCAGTGAGTATGAAGCATTTTGTCACGGATACCATTACTGAGTTCTTGCTGTGTGCGCTGTGTATTTGTTTCAGAGGCTGTGAGTCTGACTTCAGACAGAATTCTGTATTTGTACACATCACAAATGCAAGTATTAGAGGCGACTGCTGCTTGACCAGCCATTGCATCCGGGGAATATCAGGGTTCCCCGAGAAACGTTGAGGGAATTTGATGCTGTAATTTATAGAGCTCAGACAGAGTTGGAATAATTTCATGCTTTTCCCATGAGTGATGACCTGGCCAGATCATTCATTTTGCTCCCCCCACCTAACATCCCACCGCCTGCCCCATCCCAAACACTTTATTGACATTCCTCGACAGTGAGTTTCAGGCAATTCAACCACAGGGGGCATTGCAGTCCAGCTTGAACCAGCATCACCTGCAATCCTGTTCCCGCTGTAGCGTTACAGAATAATGACTAGGAATACAGATGTGATGCATTCCACAGTCAAGCAGTCTCACAAGCCTGGTTGATGCTTTTTTTTGATCCCTCCTTCCTAATCTAGGATTGCTCAGGCAGGTTGTAGCATTACAGTGCTAAACTTCCAGTCACCGTCACAGAAGGAGTTCCAGGAAACCAACTTGTCCAGCTGATGCAGGAGTTGTGAGTGTGATAAATGAGAGTGGAACTGGGGCTGTATCTGTGTACAGGTGCAACTGAGTGAGAGAGGGAAGTATCAGCCAGACTTGCTGCTCCTGATTACTGTGTGTATGCATGTCTTTTTGTAAACAGGCTTGGGTTCAGCAGTGATGGTCTCAACAGTCAAATAACCTTCAGACACCCAACACCTTAGTTCACCTCTGAATATGCGATGAGGTACCAGACATCAGTTGTCAGCACTGGATCTGGAGATTATGCAATGTTTTTGAATGCAGTCTGTAGCTACACTTGCCTCTCTGTGTTTGTATCTATCTGTCACTTAATCTGACTGTGCGCCTTTCACAGGTTCTGTCACTTTCTGCCCATGAACCTCTCTATCTCTTGTACTCTAGCAGTTTCTACCTCTCACTACCTTACTCTCTACTTCTCTCTCTCTCTCCACAGCATTTTCTGTCTCTCTTCTGTCAGCTTGTCAACACTCAATGCATCACTATCCTATTTCACTACCTGTTCCTTTTCTCTCATTCTGCCTCTCTCATTTTGTGTCTCTTTCTGCCATGCTCCCTCAGTGAAACATCAGCAAGCATATTTTAGCCTTTCCTTTCTGCCTGTTTGTGTTAACCTTGAGCATTATGTTCCTCTTGTGTCCTGCTCTTTACAGAAAATGCAGATATGGGAGTCTTCATCATGTTAATACATTCTCGTATGTCTCTGTCAGGCAGGCTGTCTCCTCCTCAGAATGTCATCAGAGTCAATGCCCATCACTGCTTGAAATGGGGTCTCCTTTACATTGGGTAAACAGAACACCGACTGGGTGACCACTTTGTGGAACACCTCCACCTTCACCTTTCAGCACCACCCTGATCTTTCAGTCGCTTGCCATTTTAATTCACATCTTAGTCCCCGACCTGCCGCAGAGTTCCAATAAAACTCAACCATCACCTCTTCTTCTGTTTGAGCACTTTACAACTTTCAGGACTCCACACTGAGGTCAACAGCTTTACACCATGAGTTTTCTCCACCATTTTGATTTGATTTCTTTTGCCAAGTGGTGGTCTTTATCTCATGCTTGTATTTTTGCTTTCAGGCAAAGCTATCGAATATTCTGCCGTTAACATTGACTCTGGACTAATGCTTTCTTTACCACAACCATTACCACTCGCTTTGGCTTTTGTTCCATGGTGTCTTCGTCATCAATCTCTCCTATCCTCTACCCTATCCCAGCCAGACCTTCCCTCTTGTTCTACCTCACCCACCTTCATTCACAAGAATCCAACCCATCACGTCGCTACCTCTCTCTGCTTACAACAGTTGATTAATGCCAGTCAGGGAAGGCAGATTTATTATGGGCGGCACGGTGGCTCAGTGGTTAGCACTGCTGCCTCACAGTGCCAGGGACCTGGGTTCAATTCCACCCTCAGGTGACTGTCTGTGTGGAGTTTGCACATTCTCCCTGTGTCTGCGTGGGTTTCCTCCCACAGTCTACAGAAGTGAGGTTAGATAGATTGGCCATGGAAAATTGCCCGTAGTGTCCAGGCTGTACAGGCTAGGTGGATTAGTCATGGGAAATGTAGGTTTACAGGGATGGGCCTGTGTGTGATGCCCTTCAGAGGGGTGATGTGGACTTGATGGGCCGAATAGCCCACTTCCACACTGTAAGGATTCTATGAATGCACATTCTGCTTCTGTCCATACAGAATCCAGCATGTTCTGTTTTATTTCTGTGTTCCCAGAAGTGTCTGCCCCTTTGGCTGGTCTAACTGTTATTGTCAAATCCCCTCATACCAGTGTCAATCACATCAGGAGCTGGCACAGATACGGATGCAAACATTGATCAATCTCTTCTCACTGTAATCGCTCTTTACAAACCTTTGGGGCTCGAAGGTTTTCCTTAGTTTCACATGTCAGTTGTGAACGCGACAGCTGTGTAAAGCTAGCAATGTGTAATTGCTGAGCAGGACCTGTACTTTCCCTGCTTACAGCTGTTCACATTTCATTAACAAGCCAGACTGTCAGAGCCTTATTTCTGTGCAGCAGCCTTTTTGACTCTGTTTCAGGGCAGATATTAACTAAAAAATATTCATCGAGAGGATTTAGTCTTTGCCAACTCAGCCAGCACTTATCGCCCATTCCGACTTGCCCTTGAGAGGGTGGTGTTAGGCTGCCTCCTTGATCCACTGCATCCCTGAAGTGTAGGGACACCCACAGTGCTATTGGATAAAGTGTTCGAGGATTTTAACCACTGTTGCATTGAAGGAACAGTGATATGGTGTGTGCCGTGGAAGGGAACCTGCAGGTAGTGGCAGCCCCCAGGTATCAGCTGCCCTTGTATATTTAGGTGACAGAGATCATGGGTTTGGATGTACTGTTGAAGGATTCGTGGGGAGGTGCTGCAGTGCATTTGTAGATGGGCTGCACTGCTCTCAGTGTGTATCAGTGATAGAGGGAGTGAATATCAAGTTGGTGGTTGGCTGTTGGTTTATCCTGGTCTTTTTCTTGCGTGTCATTGGAACCACGTTCCTGTGGGTCAGTGGGGAATAGTCCGTCAACACTCCTGACTCCTTGTGGACGTAGGGTGGTCAAGTCTTGGGGAGGGGGTCAGAATAATTACATCCACATCACAGAACCCAAGGCCCACAACCCAGGGAACACTAAGAAATAATCAAAGACCAGGATGTGGGCTGGAGAAGCAGAGAATTGGAATGAGTAATTTTGGGTTCTCAATGTTTAAAGCCAGCAATTGGAAAGGAAGACATAGAAAGGTCATGGGTAACTCACTAGAGCTCAGAAAGCTGGTACTCCAGTGGAGTGCTGGCAGAGTGCTGAATTATCAGAATCAGGCTGGTGGTCCAGTGCAGTGCTGAGGGAGTGCTGTACAGTCAGATAATATTAGTGCCACAGTCAAAGTCACTAAAAAAGACTATCTGGTCTATTATTTTCTTGCTGTTTGTGGAAATTTACAATCACACAAATTGCTTTCTGTGTTTCCTATGTTGCAACACTCTAAACCATGTTCTTCAGTTATGAAGCACATGGTGATGTCCTGAGCTTATCTTTTGTTGAGCTAGATTTGGAGGTTTGACCTTCAGAATTGGTCTGAAGCTTTGATACTGCTTCTTGGAGCATATGTTCCCTAGGCTGAGCATATGTTCCCTCCCTTAGTCCCTGCCCGTGGAAAGCACCAGCGCAGTATCTGCCCAAATGCCCATGACTGACCCACTGTGTATGGTGGCATAATGAGAGTGGTCTCTCTCTGGCACCAGCTCAGACCAGCTCACAATCCCACGTGAAACTGAGGCCAGTCATGCTACAGCGAACTGGACAGTGGCTAAGGAGCTGGGAAATGGACAAGGGCAGCAAGGCCTTTGTGTTCAATGAAGACTGAGAGGCAGTAAGCCAGAAACATGAAGGGATTACAGAATGAATTGTGACAGTCAAGACTTCTCCAGGTCTGTACAGACCTTTCTAATTTGAAACTAATTGAAGCTGGCCTGAGAGAGGATGGTGATGAGTCTAGCATGATCAACAAACCTTAATGAGCGTCACTCTTACAGCACAATTCAGTATTAGTCTGTGCTGCAGAGCTGCCCAGCTGTGACTCTTCAGAATGAGTAAGGAGATGTCTATAAATGCTACTTCAGCTTAAGAAGTGCACGCTGTCCTAAATAAACTTTATTTTTTGTATTTGTTCTTTGACTGTGTCTAACCCATTTAAAACATCATGTATTTCCCATTTCAAAGAAGCAGTGAGAAAGTGTGGGGCACAACAGTTTCATTGTTCAAGAGAGCATTAAGATTCAATCATGTAGGCAGACATGATAATAACTGGTGGATTGTTTCCCTGAATGATATCAATGAACCCATTAGGTTTTTACAGGAATCCCACAGATTTAAATTTGGTCCTAGCCTTGTTCTTCTAAGAAATGGTACCTGAGGTGACAAACGGAGCCTGGGTTTAGTGTTACAACTGAAAAGCAGCACCTCTGACAGTGCAACACTCCCTCAGAATTGCACTGGATTGTCTGCCTACAATTTGCACGTAAGTTTCTAAATACTTTCTTCAACCCACTAATAGTCCCCATTAACAGTTATTGATTCTCCCAGGCTAACCTTTACATTTTCCTTTATCTGCCCAACTGTGTTTCCTCTCTCTGGCCTCCATCTCCACCTATAATTTATTCCGTTCCCACTCCCCCGCTCCTTCTTGATCTTCAGCATATATACCAACATTTGAGCAGCACATGGCTTAGTGGTTAGCATAGCTGCTCAACAGTTCTATCTCACCCGGGTTTGATCCCACCCTCGGGCGACTGCATGTGGAGTTTGCACATTCTCTCCGTGTCTGCATGGGTTTCCTCCGGGTGCTCTGGTTTCCTCCCACAGATGTGAAGGTCAGGCAGATTGGCCATGCTAAATTGCCCTGAGTGTCCAGGGATGTGCAGGCTAAGTGGGTTGGCAATGCGGGAATGCATGATTACAGGGATTGGGTGGGGTGCTCTTCAGAGCGTCAGTGCAGACTGCTTCCACACTGTGGGAATTCTATGATTTTCCAGTTACAATCAGTTCTGAAGAAGGGTCACTGAGCACAGAACGTTAGCTCTGCTTTCTTTCCACAGGTGCTGCCAGACTTGCTGAGTTTTTCATCTGATTTCCAGCATCTGCAGTTCTTTGGTTTTTCTATTTAGGTGAGGTATTGAGGTGAGACCTTCTCAACTAGAGAGCTCCTAACTAGTCTCCCTGGTTTTGCTTGCTCAGCAGCAGCAGAACTGAAAACTGTAGCCAGAAATGAAAAGTATTTTAGTCTTCACAGACACAATTACAAATACACAAACATACCCACATACAACACCTACATATAGACATAACATACACATACAACACACTGACATATTCAAATACAAAAGGCACAAATATGCCTACACACATCGACAGACACAACACACACAAACACACATACATTATACACACAAACATAACACACACAGACAAGACATACATAGGCTGGCCTAGTGGTATTATCGCTGGATTGTTAATCCTGAGAACCCAGATAATGTTCTGGGGACCGGAGTTCAAATCCTGCCATGGCAGATGGTGGAATTTGAATTAATAAATATCTGGAATTAAGAACCTAATGATGACTGTGAATCCATTGCTGATTGCTGGAAAAACACATCTGGTTCACTAATGTTCCTCAGGGAAGGAAATTGTCATCCTTAGCTGGTCTGGCCTACATGTGACTCCAGACCCACAGCAACATGGTTGACTCTTAACTGCCCTCTGGGCAGTTAGGGATGGACAATAAATGCTGCCTAGCCAGCGATGCCCTCATCCTGTGAATGACTAAAGGGGAAAAAAACACGCAGATACAAATACAAACACATAAACATGCACCCACACACACACTAGCTTAGCAAGTTCTGAATAGCAATAAGGCTGGGGCTGTTAATTCAAAAACAAGATCCATAAGCATCAGGTAATCACCAGCTTCAGTGATGCCTCGGCATTCAGCGTCATGACTTTTGCAAAGTCCTCACCAATAAACAACCCTGCCATTAACTGGGTGCTAGCTCCATCAACACAAAACTCTAACAACTCCAGATGCTGGAAATCAGGAACAAAAATAGAAATTGTTGGAAAAATTCAGCAGGTCTGGCAGCATCTGTGGAGAGGAAGCAAAGTTAATGTTTTGGGTTCATTGACCCTTCGTCAGAAACTAGGAAAACATTGTATATATGCTAAAGATGGGGTGGGGGAGAGTTAACAGAGTAAACAATTGTAGGAGATGGAGTCCAGAGAGAGAGAGAAAAACAGTAGGGCAGATAAAGGTCAGCCCGGAAGAATGAATAGCTGCTAATGAGGACTATTAGAGGCTGACAATGAGCTGTGTGTGGTAGCAGCCCATGTGATGACAAGGCCTAGTTCAATGGGGTAGGGGTAAGGACATAAGAGAAAGTGCTCAGGTCCTAAAATTATTGACCTCAAGATTGAGTCCTTAAGGTTGTAGAGTTTCCAAGCAGAAAATGAGGTGCTGTTCTAGTGGCTATGTATGCATGTAAAGAATTTTATGAATAAAGTATTTTTTTGAAATAAAAGTTTCCCAACTTGTACTGAGCTTCACTGGAGCACTGCAGTAAGCCTGAGACAGATGTTGGCCAGGGAACATGGTGGTGTGCTCAAGTGGTGGGCAAAAGGAAGCTAAGGGTCATTTTTACAGACGCAATTAGGTGTTCTGCAAAATAGGTGCCCAGTCTGTGTTTTGTTTCCGTAATATTTTCCCAGCAATTTCTGCTTTAGCTCCATAGGTACCTTGGCTTCTGTTGCAAGAGGTCAGAGGCCAGTTCTTTCTTCAGCAAATGGCCAACACCTTGTCTCCTAAAAGACTCTCTGCCATCAATGAGTGGGGACGTTGATTGGTAAAGAATGGGTCTCCTTGCACCATTCCTTTAGCCCAGCAGTGTCTTCTGCGTGTCTTCTGGTGGCTCTTATTCTGGTTCCTTTTGTGTCCTGCAAATATCACTCCAACCCTCCAATGATTGGCCAAATCTCGTTGTAGTACATTTCTGATCATTCTACACATCTTGCAGTGGGTGTGGTGTGCTGTGTGTTTCAATGCACTGTCTTTATTCTTTCTTAAGTGCTGTATATATATGAGTAAATGGCTTTCTGTTCTGAGCTGACGTACATAACTGAAATAATACCTAACCCACAGCTTTGTGCGCTTTGCCTGGGATGTGAACATCTGGGATGAGGTAGGATGGGGAAGTCGTGGAGAAGGAAGTTGTGTCACTTCCTCAGTGTAACCCCCATCTCCTCATAGTTTTCCCAGAGAGAGCTTCATTCTGCTCATAGCAACCATTTAACCTTGGCAGAAGTCAATTAAAAATTATCTGTAGCGGATTAGCAGCAATTTTCCCATGTAGATGAGATTTTGCCAGGGTCACACAGCACCCTCACTGTGTCTGCAGCTTGTGAGGTAACAGACACATACAGAGCCACATTAGAAATGTATTCAATGTCCTAAACCTTCCCCTTCAGGTAAAAATTCTCAAACCCTGGAGCCTCCATGGGCTGAAGGTTTGCAGTTTCTATCCTAACGCCTGGCAAATGCCGTAAGCTGAGGAAGTGACAGCTGTGGGCTGTTTCAGTTTGTTCAATTTTTCCATTTTTAACAGTTTTGTTCAGCACCTCCTCTGTGTTCCATGCACTGCCTGGTTGCAAACAGCCAGCAGTCCAACCTCACAAACACTGGCTCACCCTCCCATCCTCACACCATTGCCGAGCAGAGGCCCATCCCAAAGGCATTGGGCACACCTCTGTAATTGCTCAACAGCTCACTCTGCTGCTGAGAAAATACAGGCTGGGTCACCCAGGCGTTTAACGGTATGGAATTTGGAACAGAATTTGGGTTGTGATCCCCAGTCGTGGTAGCAGTAGCAGCAGAATGAGCTGTGGAGCAACTACAGAGGTGTACCCAGTGAAGAGTCTAACATCATGCTTTCCCTGTCCTGGGAGTGTATGATATGGACAGCATTGAGGCAGCTTTACTTCCTGGACTAACTCCACAGAGTCTGGTATCCTGTCACCAAACCACTCTTTATTTACACATGGAGAGTCCTTGACATTGATCCAGCTTCCTCAGAGCCAGCTCTCAGAGTGAGCAGAACGCCTGACACTCCTGTTTACACCTGTCAGCCAGGGCTCCTTGATTGGACCTGATGAACAGCCTCAATCCAGGAAATCAAATTCTATGAGGTCCACCTGGCTAACATCATTCCAATCACTACCTCCCTCCCCCTCTGAGTCTGTGGACATAGGGCGGTTCTTTTCTTTTGTAGCTTCTCCTGGGGCGTTTTAGCACCGGGTCAGGTTCCTCCAACTCTGCCTCTGATACAGGCAGCATGTAACACACAGTAGGTCACCTCTTGCGCCCAGAGCGTCACGGGAAGAAATTCATTCTCCTCTTCAGGTGGCAAAGGCATCAAGGCAGCGACATCCACTGTGTGTATCTCAGATTCCGAGTATCTTCAATGCTTGACAGAGGAAAAACCCATGGGTCCGGACCAGTCAGAAAAGGTGTCGATGAGCCAGGCATGTTTTGCTCTCACACCGTTTGTGAGTTTGCAGCTTTCATATTGTTCATGTGCTTGTTCAGGACCATCGCACCTACCTGAAAATTTTACGTCACTGGACCTGACCTTGCATTAACCATGCCTCTTACCCATGCAGGGCCATTCCTGTGGTCCCTACACCAAACTTCATCCCCTGAAGTAAACTGTCTGTCTCGCGGAGTCTTGTGTCTGTTGGCGTCCCTGTTGTTGTTGTTTCATCCTCCTCTCCGGGTCTAGGAAGATCAGATTTAACCTGGTGTGGAGTCTTCTCCCCATTAGCAACTCTTTAAGAACCATAGAATCCCTACAACGTGGAAACAGGCCCTTCGGCCCAACAAGTCCACACCGAACCTCAGAGCATCCCACCTAGACCCATCTCCCTATAACCCACCTAATCTACGCATCCTTGAACACTATGGGCATTTAGCATGGCCAATCCACCTAATCTGCACATCTTTGGACTGTGGGAGGAAACCAAAGCACCTGGCAGAAACCCACGCAGTCACAGGGAGAATGTGCAAAATCCACATAGGCAGTCGCCCAAGGGTGGAATTGAACCCGGGTCCCTGGTGCTGTGAGGCAGCAGTGCTGACCACTGAGCCACCGTGCAGCCCTGCTGGAGCTTTCCCTGTAGTTGAATGAGGGGCGGTCCTATAATCAAACAGGAACCAGGACAGTTTGGTATCTAGTGAAGTTGTAGGCTCTTTCTTGAAGCCTGCCTTCAAAGTTTAGATTGCCCTTTCTGACAGACCATTGGATGATGGATGATATGACAAATACCATTCAGCTTTAGGAAATACTCGAATTCCCTGCGGATCAACAATGGCCCGTTATCTATGACCAACACCTCCAGGGTTCCATGTATTGCAAAAGATGTGAGCAGTTTTTCTATCGCCATCCCTGTGTTTGACGAATGAACTCTATGCATGCCCAGCCATTTTGAGTGGGTGTCCACAATGACTAAGAATATTGAGCCCATGAATGGACCAGCATAATCGATGTGTAATTGAGTCCAGGGTTTACCCGACCATTCCCATGAATGTTGGGGAGCTGCTGGTTGTAATTTTTGTCCTTGCTGGCACTGTGGACACTACCCAACCAACACAGCTATGTCTGTATCTAATCCTAGCCACCAGACATAACTTCTCGCCAACATCTTCACTTTGGAAATCCCTGGATGACCCCCGTGAAGTTAAGTTAGTATCTGGTGGCGACATTTGCTTGGAACAATCATTCTTGCTCTCCATAATAATATGCCATCCTCAATGGTGATCTGATCTCTCTGGGTCCAAAAAGGTTTCTGTCCTAGTTGTGAGGTTCCTTTGGTTTCCCACATCACCACCAGCTGTTTCAGTTTTGCCAGAACCAATCTTTCTGATATTGTCAGCTGTGACTTGAAGTGTGTGCAGAATATTTCAAACCATTATGGACTCTTCCAGTGACAGTATCATCGGTGGTATATCTGCCAGCAGGAGGCAGCTCAATACATCTACATTTGCTACTTGGCCTCCCAGACGGTGTTCCAACTTGTAATTATATGCACTTTGTATCAGAGCCCACCACTGAATTCGACCTGAAGCTATGGACAGCATGGCTTTGTGCTCTTTAAGTAGACTTAGCAGGAGTTTGTGGTCCGTTATTATTACAAATGTGCATCTGTAAAAGTATTGGTGGAACTTCCTTACTCCAAATATGACCACCAAACATTCCTTCTTCATCTGGGTGTATTTATGCTCTGCATTAGCCGAAGTCCTGGATGAATATGCTATTGGATGTTCCTCTCCATTGAGCCACCAATGAGTTGATACCATCCTGATGCCATACAGGGAGGCATTGCATGTCAATATCAGATCTTCCTTGGGATCGCAGTGTGCCAACACCTTAGAGGATGAAAGCTGTTTCTTGTCTTCCCTGATGGCTATGGCTTGGCTACGTCACCACTTCCAAGGTTGACCCTCTTTTAAGAGTCGATGCAAAGGTGGCAGGATGGAGGTCAGGTTATAAATAAACTTTCCGTAATGGTTTACCAGCTCAAGGAAAGACCTCAGTTCCAGTACAGATGTGGGAGCCAGGATACCTTTGATCACCCTCACTTTATCTGAAGCCTAAGTCGGTCACTTGGGGTGTCTAGAATTCTAAGGTATATGCCTACCTTGGAGAAGTGTCTGAGAACTCTGTCCATGTTCTGGAAGTGCTCTTTACTGGTCCTCCCTGTTATTATCATCTGGAGAAATGGTGACCTGGGTAGATCTTGTAAAATCGTCTGCTGAAAAATTGCACAGGCTGACAATACCCCAGATGGCAGTCTCGAATATTGGTACAAACCCTTACGGGTATTAATTGTAGCATACGTCTGAGAATCCTCATCTAACTGCAACTGTAAGTACATAGGGCTCATGTCCAGCTTCATGAAGGACAGCTCCCCTGCCAGCTTTACGTATAAATCCTGTATGCGAGGGATTGGGTATTTATCAAACTGCGAAAAGCAGTTACCGTTTGTTTAAAATCCCCACAAAGGCAAACTGATCTGTTGGGATTCACAATCAGTATAGCTAGTGCTTACAACCTGGACTGGTTTGATGATTCCTTCATTTCCAGCCTTCTGATTTCTGCATCTATTTTTGCCCATAGGGTAAATGGCACTGGGCTGGCCTTGCAGAATCGTGGAATTGCTTCCTGATTAACATGCAATGTGACTTTGCCTCCTTTTATAGTCCCTAGACCTTCCTGAAAAACATCTGGGTATTTAATTAGGACTTCACTCAGGAAGCCATTTTATAATTGAAAAATATTGAGCCAATCAAGGTGAATCTTTCTCAATCAATCTCATCCCATCAAGCTTGGGCCTGACCGTTTTGCTACAATCAGTTTTAAATGAACCAGCTGCTTCTCATAAGAGACCGGAACTGAAGTAGTACCCTTAATATGTAAAGGTTCCCCAGTATGGGTTGTCAGTCTAGTCAAGGTCTTGCACAAACTTAAGTGTTAGAGTCCAGACCGAACTTTGTTAAAGACTGGTTCTGCAATCCCTGAAATGGCCGCACCAGAATCAACCTCCGTTAGAACTGGTGACCATCTAACCAGATGTTTCTTTTGATTGGTTCTGATTTGGGTGTTGCTAAACAATTTAACTGTTCCAAGCCAGATGTAGGTGAGCTTTGCAGGGTTTGGACTTTCCTGGACACTGGTCTATGAGTTCTCTTACTCAATTCAGACCTAGTGGAAATCTTTTCCTGTCTCAAGTCTGCATACCGGCAGCAATTACAATGGCTTGCTGGCCCAGATCCTGAAGAAAATTTTAACAGTTTGGCCGAGGCTTGGCTTTGTTTTGGGGTTTTGCAGTGGGCTGACCTAGAGTCCCTCTGTTTAGGATATGTTCTGACTGAGGCTGTGCAGTTGCCTTCACTCGAGTGGTGTTCCCCAAGCTCAGTCAGACTGGTGAAGGTGTCCTCTTCCTTCGGCATAATCTGTAACTCATATGCCCCATTTGCCGCATTTCCTAATGACAAAGCCAGTTGTAGTGCCTGTTTGAAATCCAACTGGGCTTCAGCTATTAGACACTTTTGCATGGTTACAGTCATTGATCCCACATTCCAAATGGTCTGTCGGCATCTCATTAAGGGTTAAACCAAAGCCACATGCCTCTGCCAGTTGTCTTAACCTAATCAAAAATCCCAACACAAATTCCCCTGGTTCTCGAATTGCAGAGTAAAGCTGATAGCGTCTTTGAACTAGAGGAGGCTTGGCGTCATCATATTCCTTAACTAAATCTGTCAACTCTTGAAAAATTTTTGTAATCTCATTGGTTAGCAACACTGCCTCACAGCCTCAAGGACTCGGTTTCAATTCCATCCTCGAGCGACTATCTGTGTAGAGTTTCTGCATCCTCCCCATGTCTGCATGGGTTTCCTCCGGGTGTTCCAGTTTCCTCCCACAGTCCAAAGATGTGCAGGCTAGTTGAATTAGCCATGGGAAATGCAGGGTTACAGGGATAGGATAAAGGGGAGTGGGTCTGGGTGGGATGCTCTTTGAAGGGGCAATGTGGACTCATTGGGCTGAATGGCTGCTTCCAAACTGTAAGGATTCTATCAGGTGCCTCAGGAAAAATTAGGCTCCTAATAACTGAAAAACCTGTGGGTCCACAAGCTGTCAGGAGAATTGCTTTTCATTTGTCCCAATGTCATTTGCCTGGAGACAATAATAATTTCTTTCCAGATACTCGACAGCAGGATCGAATCCAGCTCCACACCTTGTTATCTCGAACAAGTCAAGCTTCCCAGATAACGGTGTGAGGCCAGAAATGCTTACTCCAACTCAAAGACAACTGTTGCGAGTGAATTTCTTCAGGAGTGTGCTTTTCTCTCATAACTGGAATAACTCCACAGAGGCTAGTATCTCATCATTACACGTGGAGAGTCCTTGACACTGATACAGCTTTCTCACAGTGAGCAGAACCTCTGACACTTCTGTTTATACCTTACAGCCAAGGCTCCCTGATTGGACCAGGCTAACAGCCCCACTTATTTTATGAGGTCCACCTGGCTGACCTCATTATAATCACAACACTTGCAGTTTAAAATCGTAAAGAGAGCTTTATTCTGTATCTAACCCTGTGCTGTCCCTGTCTTGAGAGTATTTGGTTGGGACAATACAGAAGAAGGTTTACTCTCAGTTTAGAACAGTAGAGGGAGGTTTACTCTGTGTCTAACCCCATGCTATCCTGGTCCTGGGAGTGTTTAATGGGGACAGTGAGTACAAACTTCCTTTTTCCCACCCTTTCCATGCATCCTGCATCCCATGGTTGTCGACAGATCACTGGATATAGTGCAAGTGCTTTTGTTTGATTGGATTTAGTTCTGATTTATCTTCCTGTAATTCTTCAAGTTTTAATCTTCTGTGTAGGTCTCACATTTGGCAGCTGATCAAGTGCCTAATTTTGAATTTTTCTTTGCAGCCCATGTCTGTGGGCTCAGTCTGTAGTACTCTACAGTCAGAGGTGTGTATTGAGTGCATTTTACGAGGTTGGTATCATATTAATCTGGAATATTTATGTATTTTGAAAATTTTATACAACAATTCCCTGTTGGATTGGATTGTATGCTGCATCTCCCAGCCTGCAACTAGATTAAGAATTGATTTCAGTGATCCACCTGTTTAAAGGTTGTTAACTGTTTATACATGATAGAGTTCAGGTAATGGATCACATATATGCGAGTTGTCCCTGAGGAGGCAAGCTACTGAGATTTGGATCCTGATGGGTCAGAATTTCTGAGATCTGGGTCCTAATGGGTCAGGGCTGCTGGGATCTGGATCCTGATGGAGCAGGGCTGCTGGGATCTGAATCTTGATGGAGGAGGGGCTTCTGGGATCTGGATCCTGATGAAGCGGGGCTTCTGGGATCTGGATCCTGATGAAGCGGGGCTTCTGGGATCTGGATCCTGATGAAGCGGGGCTTCTGGGATCTGGATCCTGATGAAGCAGGGCTACTGGGATCTGGATCCTGATGGAGCAGGGCTGCTGGGATCTAGATCCTGATGGAGCAGGGCTGTTCGGATTATAAAAAGTGACAAGCTGTCTCACACCAGCACCAATCGACTGCTCCTCACCCTTTTCCAACAGGGCCACCATACATTGTCTGCATGGGCCCTGTTCCTAGCTCTTCTCCTGAGCTGCGGGAAGGAATATTGAAGGGAGGAGCCCAATCCAGCATCAACAACCATGGTGAAAGCATTGTATTGGAACAACATGCCTGTCATTTTAATATTGTATTGGAACAACACACCTGTCATTTTAACATTGTCTCGGAACAACATGCATGTCATTTTAACAATATACTTCCATAACTGCTAGAAGGCCATAGGCAGAAATACTCATAAATTCACAGCTGGGAAAAGGATATAGGGTGGATAATCTGAAGGTTAAAACAGTCGAAAAGACAATCAAAAATAGAAGGTAGAATAGATCAGGGCTACTTTATCCTATACCCTATGGCTGTTATGTTGGATACAGCCGAACACTTTCAGCCAAATTTTTGCTTTCGGCCTGAATTGGTGTAAATCACAACTGACGCTTTTACACACGGGTTGCCTGTTGTTGATGGGGCTGGATCCATGATCTGAAATCTATTTACACACCAGCTTTGTGTTTTTTACATACCCCCAGAAGTGCTGTGGCATCTGCTGCATGTCACAAGGCATTACAAGCGAGCAGGACAGATTGAATTCAGGGTGAAGAGGAGTCCGTTTGGCCTGCGGTGAATAATTAATACAGCTCGGAGAGGATTTATCAAAGGAGCTTTGCCAAGAGGCCAATCAGTAGCCATGAGACGTTTATTCCATTTAGAAGCTTGGAGCAGAAGTCCCTCAAGCTTATTCCACCATTCTAATGATTGGTTGATTGGTCGCCTAATACCATCCACGCATCTTAAGTTCACATTCCCTAGTATCCCTGGCTGGATTATTGATCTCAGGTTTAAAATTACAAACAAGAGAGCCCCGTAATCTGCTGCTTTTTGTGGGAGAGAATTACAATGATCTACCAGCCTTTTCATTTCTTAAAATTGATTCATGGGATGTGGGCGCCTAAGTCAGCATTTACTTCCCATCCCGAATGTCCCGGAGGGCTGTTAAAAGTCATCCACACCGCTGTGTGTCTGGAGTCACTTGTAATTCTAACCAGGTAACGATGGCAGTTCCCTTCCCTAAAGGGCATTAGTGAACCAGATGGGTTTTTACAATTGACAATGGATTCATGGTAGCAATTAAGTTAGCTCTTAATTTCTTCTTTTTTAAAATTGAACTCAATTTCACCAGCTGTAGCATTGAGAATTGAATCCACCCCACCTGCCCCCAGTGCTTTCAATTGGATTCTCGATTACAAATCCAATAATATTGTCATTACTCCAGGAAATTACACACTGTCAATTTAATCTTAGTGGTGGGGAATCTATTGGAAACAATTCTGAGGGATGGAATTAATCTGCATTTGGAGATGCAGTGATTAAGCAAGAACAGTCAGTATGGTTTTGTTAAGGGGAGCTTATCTCTTGATTGAATTTTGCGAAGCAGTGACCAGGTATGTAGATGAAGGCAATAGTTTTGATGTAAACTACTTGGACTTCAGCAGGGCTTTGTGATAAGGTCCCACATGGGAGATAGATAGTGAATGTAAAAGCCCATGAGATCCAAGAAATTTTGGCAAATTGGATCCACAATTGGCTGAGTGGTAGGAAGCAGAGGGTGATGGTTGAGGGCTGTTGGAAGCCTGTGTGCAGTGGGGGTCCAACAGGATTCAGTATTGGGATCATTGATCTTTGTGGCTTAAATAAATAGTTTAGAACTGAATATAGGAAGGTTGATCAGTAAGTTCAGGAACAATACAAAAATTGGTGGGGTGGTAAATAGTGAGGAAGCCTGGTGTGGCCTTGGACTACAAAAGGATATAGACAGGCTGGTCAGATGGGCCGATGAGCAGCAAATGGAATTCAATCTGGACATATGTGAGGTGAAGTAGTTGGACAGGACAAACAAGGCAAGGGCATATGTGATGAGTGGGAGGACCCTGGGAAGTATCAAAAATCAGAGGGACCTTGGTGTACCTTTAAGGTAGCAAGGCAGGTGGATAAAGTGGTTGAGAAGGCAAATGGGATACTTGCTTTATTTAGCTGAGGCAGAGAGTTTAAGAGCAGGCAGGTAATGCTGGATCTGTATAAAATGCTGGTCAGGCCACAGCTACAGTATTATGTGTGCAGTTCTGATAACCACCTTATAGGAGGGATGTGATAGCACTGGAGAGAGTGCAGAGTAGATTTACCAGGATGTTGTCTGGGCTGGAGAGTTTCAGTTATGAAAAGAGATTGAATAGACTTGGGGTTGTTTTCCTTAGAGCAGAGGAGATTGAGAGGAGACGTGACTGAGATGTACAAAATAACAGGGGGCATAGAAAGGGTATAGACGGAAAGGAAACCCTTGGTGGAGGGAGCAGTGACTGAGGGCATAGGTTTAAAGTAAGGGGCAGGAGGTTTGGAGGAGATGTGAGGAAATATTTTTTCAAACATAAGGCGATGGGTATCTGGAATTCACTGCCTGTGATGGTGGTAAAGGCAGGAACCCTCAGAACATTTAAGAAGTACCTCATGAGTTTGACTGTTTTTTTGAAACAACAAAGAGGATTGATGAGGACAAATCAGTGGACATGATCTATATGGACTTCAGTAACGCATTCGACAAGGTTCCTCAAGGTGGACTGGTTAGCAAGATAAGATCACATGGAATACAGGGAGAACTAGCCGTTTGGATACAGAACTGGCTCAAAGGTAGAAAACAGAGGGTGGTGTTGGATGGTTGCTTTCCAGGCTGGGTCCATTGCTTTTCATCATTTATATAAATGGTTTGGAGGTGAACATAGGAGGTATGGTTAATAAGTTTGCAGATGACACCAAAATTGGAGGTGTAGTGTACAGCAAAGAAGGTTACCTCAGAGTACAACAGGATCTTCATCAGATGAGCCAATGGGCCAAAGAGCGGCAGATGGAGTATAATTTAGATAAATATTAGGTTCTTCATTTTGGAAAGGCAAATCAGAGCAGGACTTAATGGTAAGGTCCCAGGGAGTGTAGCTAAGCAAGGAGACCTGGGAGTGTAGTTCTTAGTTCCTTGAAAGTGGAACCGCAAGTAGATAGGATAGTGAAGAAGGCGTTTGGTGTGCTTGCATTTATTGGTCAGTGAGTTGAATATAGGAGTTGGGAGGTGATGTTGTGGCTGTACAGCACATTGGTTAGGCCACTATTGGAATATTGCGTGCAATTCTGGTCTCTCTGCTGTAGGAAGGATGTTGTGAACTTGAAAAGGTTCAGAAAAGATTTACAAGGATGTTACCAGGACTGGAGGGTTTGAGCTATGGGGAGAGGCTGAACAGGCTGGGACTATTTTTCCTGGAATAACAGAGGCTGAGGGGTGACCTGATAGAGGTTTATAAAATTATGAGAGGCGTGGAGAGGGTAAATAGACAAGGTCTTTTCCCAGAACTAGAGGACAGAGGTTTAAGGTGAGAGAGGAAGATTTAAAAGGGACAAGGGATAACATTTTCATGCAGAGGGTGGTGCGTGTATTGAACGAGCTGCCAGAGGAAGTGGTGGAGGCTGGTACAATTTCAACATTTATTAGACATCTGCATGAATAGGAAGGGTTTAGAGGGATATGGGCCAAATGCTGGCAAATGGGGCTAGATTTATTTAGGATGTCTGGTCGGCATGGATGTGTTGGACTGAAGGGCCTGTTTCTGAGCTGTGTATCTCTATGACTCTAGGACTGTATGTGCACTTGCTAGTCCAAGACATACAAGACTATGACCATGTGCTAGAAAATGGAATTTGAATAGATATGTAGTTGTTCTTGACTGGTGTGCATGTGATGGGCCAAAAGGCCATATTCTGTGCTGTAGATCTATATGACTGTATGAAACCACCATCTTCCACCTTGTACAAAGCAGCATGAAGATGTCATTCTTCATTTCTCTCCCAAATGGCCTGACTCTGATTTTCGGCCTATGTGCCTTGACCAGGCAAAATACTACTGTCTAGACGCCCCATCAATTCCTTTCAAAATCCTACGAGTCTCAAGCAGGTCTCATCCCAGTCTCCAGGGAAAGTATGCCTCGACTATGTATTTTCTCCTTACATTCTAATTCTGGAGTCCTTGTAGCTCCGCACTCCTTCCGAGGCCAATACCTCCTCTCGAAGGTGAGGTGGTCAATGTCCAGCATGATATTTCAGACATGGTTAGACCAGGGCTTTGTGCAACAAAAACTGTCCTATTGTGTTCTACCTCTCTAGATAGAAAGGCTAATTTTCTATTAGGTTGTTTAAGATTATTTCTGCTTGATTATATGGTGTTCATTAACCCTTAACCCGTAAGAACTTCCTATCCTTTAATTCAAACTCCTACTTTGAAATCGATCTGTCAGATTCGAACCAGCTCCTTATTCTATCCATATCTCTTTGTAATTTTATGCTCACCTTCGAGAGGAGGTATTGGCCTTGGAAGGAGTGCGGAGCTCTAGGACTCCAGAATTAGAATGTAAGGGGAAAATGCATAGTCTAGGCATACTTTCCCTGGAGACTGGGGAGAGATCTGCTTGAGACGTATAGGATTTTGAAAGGAATTGATGGGGCATCTATACGGTAGCATTTTGCCTGGTTAAATGTTACTTTTAGATCTTTATGTCACCAGCAACCTTATTTTTAATTTATTCGTAGCATGTAGACAATGTTGGCAGAGCCAGAGGACAGAGGAGATGGGGTTGTTGAATATTTTTAAGGTAGATGGATTTTTCACTAAGAAAGGAGTCAAAGGGTATGGAGAGGATTAGGCATGAATGTAGCGCTTAGGCCAGAATGAGACTGGCCATGTTTTTATTGAATGGCAGAGAGTGCTTGAGGGGAGGACTAGCTTGTTTGTAAGTATGTTCACATCTTTGTATTTGTTACCCATCCCTCTTGGCTTTGAGCTGTTAATGGTGAGCTATCACCCAGAATCAGTGCAGCCCATGCTGAGTGCATCCGCACTGGTGTTAGCCAGGTTTTTGACCTTTCGACAGTGAAAGAATGGTGTTATTGTTCATAACCAGGCTGATGGGTGGTTTGGAGAGGTGCCTGCATTTGACGGTGTTCCCGTCTACCCATTGCCTTTATCCTTGTCAGTGGTAGAGGTCAAAGGTTTGGAAGGGACTGTGGACAGAGCCGTATTGAGTTGTTAGGATTAATCATTGTTAATTGTTTGATATAAGTAAATAATAAATGAATGGTTGAGGTCCCAGCACAGATCCTTTGAGCAGCATCAGTAGTCACTTTCTTCCAGTTCGAGCACAGACATATTATCACTTCTCTGTGTCTTTTTCTGCCTAACTGATTTTCTAATCAATCAATCATTTGACTTCAAAATGATCTGCTTTACATTCAGCTGAAGGTTTTGATGTGGTTCCCAACTGAATGCCTTCTGCAAGCTTATATAGATTACATCCATGGCAAATCCCCTGTGCAGAACTCCAGTTGCTGCCTCAAATGATTTGGTTGAATTTGTTAGATGTGACCTGCCCTTTACAAATCCTCTCTAATCAGCCTACGTTTCTCTCAAAGCTCACTCACTCTAGCCTCAATGATTAATTCATTTAATTCCTCCACAATAAACATTTGGGTAACAGGTATGTAATTCCTTGGCTTGTCTATCTCATTTTTGAAAATAATGGAGTTACTCTTCATAGAATCAGATCAAAGTTACAGCACAGAGAGAGGCCATTCAACCCATTATGTCCATGCCAACACACTGTGAGAACAATTCACCTTGTTCCAATTTCCATCTAAACCAAGAGATGTTTGACTATACTATAACAAGCTCAATTTTCCCCAGCTACTGTTTTAAAATCCCTGTAGTGAGATTTTTCGAGAAATTTGTCAGCCTTAAGTTATGTCATTTCTCTAATATTGTTTTCTCATCTGCACTGGCTTTCCTTGAGTTCCAGCTTTGATTCATTCTTAGTTTCTCAGGAATATCAAATACATTCCATATTCACTCTCCACTGTGTGTACCAGCAAAATTAGTCAATAAATCTTTTATTTTCATCTGCGACATCACCTCCATCTGTTCTTAAAACCGTCTGCATACCCTTGATCACCCATTTCTTTCTACCATGATTGTCATAACCTGCGTTAATCTTGACATCACGTGGAAATTTCTTATTATACTCCCTTTTGCTACATTACCCTTTATGACTTTCTATGTTCTTTATATCTCACCCAGTCCCTATAGATTGGCACTATTTTTCACACTTGTTTTTAGTTTTATTTCATCCCTCAGCTGTTTTGTTGATTGAGGCCGTATTTCTTGGTAATTGGAGCACTTTCCTCAAAGCAACATATACTAGTTAATATCTTATTTTTCCAAAAGGGGATTCCTTTGAATCATTTTAATGTGAATCTTACAGAATTTACAATGATATTCAATTTTTCCCCATAGGCATGTTCCCTTCAATATCGTTGTGATAGACTTAACTTTTACAAAATGCATTCCATGTTAAGCATACAGCCTGAGGATGAAAACAATTCAACTGGAAATTACAGGAAATGCGAAAGATATTAAATTTTCCTCTCAAACACCATGCTACCCTCTGTTGTGCCTCAATATATTTTCAACCGTATTCTTTTATAGATTACAGTCCTTGTAGATCACATAGCCTGAGGGGTTCGATAGTTCCCCTACACAATGTGAAAGGCCTTTAAACTGTGAGATTTCCTGATTGTGCCTCTGCAACAGTTGCCCAAGACTTTAGTGCATCCTTCAGCGTGTCGTCTGGGACCTTGGGCTGAGCCAGCTTACAATACTCAGTCAAGGACAACTCCTTACACTGGGAAACCAGTGAGCTACAGACAGACCAAGGAGTATCTTTCACCAAATAGATGGCCCTTCAGGCACAGTTAGTGTTTGAATCGAATTATGTTTTTGTTTCCCAACATTTTGAACAAAATGTTACAGGACTTACCAGAAAATTCAACTTGTATGATTGTAACATTCTTCATATTTAGCAAATACATTGCAATTCAGGTATACAGCCAGAGGACAAAAGAATTCACACTTTAAATAACACAATAGCTTTGAAGTTCATCACAACATGTTCTATCATTCCAAAGTGCCTCAATACCTTTTTGATACTTGTTCTAATTGCAAAAATACACTCTATTCATAAAAAAAAATCTTTACATACGTAGTAAAGGTACTAAAGCAGTCTGTACAGTCTGTGTATACAAAGAAAAACAAACATTGGAATTTGACATTCCCAGCAGTTGCAAAACCAAAGGCATTTCCTACTCGTGTAGGATACTATTTACATACCTTCTAAGGCAAAGAGAGGGTCTGGTAACTAAACGGACCCTTGTTGTACTTTGACAGAAAGACCTTAGACAGTGATCTTTCCCCATTGCACGTTGGCAACAGCTGTCTCAAGCTTTAGCATGTCCCTCAGTACCCTGTCCTGGACTTGGAATATGCCCACTCTCTCCTGCCTTGCTTGTGTGCTGTACAGGGCCTTTTGTTGAGACCATCAGGAAGGATGTGAGCCTGAGAGGGGTGACTGTCCAGGCAGTGGAGGCCTGCAGGTCAAAGCCTCCCTGCACATCCATGACATTGCCATTTTCTGCTTGGATCCTCTGTCAGTGCGCAGACTCATGAGCATCTGTGACCAGTTCGAATTGGCCTTGGGAGCCAGAGTAAATTGAAGCAAGAGCGAAGCCATGTTCTTTGGAGACTGGGCCAACCAATCCTTTAACCCCTTCACCGTCAGGACAGATTACCTGAAAGTGCTGGGTATATGGTTTGAAGGGACAAGGGCATGTGTCAAAACTTGAGAAGAGTGTATCACCAAGGTGAGGCAGAAACTGGACAGATGGGAGCACTGCTCCCTCACCATTGCCGGTAAAAACCTGGTCATCAGGTGTGAGATTCTCTTGGTGTTGCTGCATGTAGCATTGGTCTGGCCCATTCCCCGAACCTGAGCCATCGCAGTTACCCAAGCTATCTCCACTTCATCTGGAGGTCAGAGATGGACCATGTCCACAGGGACAGTATGAACAAATCTCCGGATAAGTGGGGGAAAGAATGTAACTAATGCCACCCTCATCCTGATGGCCACCTTTGTGTGCGGCTGCATCAAACTGTGTGTAGACCCTCAGTACGTAAACACCGTGTCACTACATATTGAGGTTCTACCTGTCCCCAGTGTTGTGAAGGATGAGGCTGGCCTGTTGCTGTTGAACACTCCAAACAGTTGGACCATTCCGTATCACCTGTCCCTCGTGGAAAAATTTATAAAATACCTTCGACCACAAGTCCATCAGGAAATGGTCAACGCGTAGCATCCTGTGGGAAAAGGAGAGGGTGGATCCTGTTGGGCTGTTCCATGAGCAGACTGTCAAAGTCATTTGGCAGAATGCCTCATCACCAGAACTTTCCAACAAGCACCAAGACATTCCTGGGCTGATGGTGAGAAAGGCACTACCCGTGAGGCCCTTCTTGTAGGCCCCGACACTCTGCACCAATGCACACTGCCTCAAAGTGACTGCAAGGGTGTTTGAGACTATGAACCATCTCCTTCTGGAATGTGCCTTTGCAAAGGAGATCTGGAAAAAAAATGCAGTGGTTTATGTCAAGGTTTGTCCTGAACAGTTCCACAATGCTGGACTCTGTGCTTTAAGGTCTGTTCCCAGGATGCACACCAAGACAAATATCAACTGCACCTGGAGGACCATCAACTCAGTGAAAGATGCTCTTTGGCTGCATTTGTCTACCCCACTTATCTAGGGCTTTGTACATGATGTTCCTTCAGACACAGTCCAACTTGGACCTCCAGATGAAGTGGAAGATGGTTCAGGTGACTGCAACGGGTTTGATGCTATTGATTTACAACATGCACTCCTATGGCTGAAGGCCCTAAGTTTTAACTGGTTTTCTTCATTAGTTTCTGCCCTCGAAACAGCTGCAGAGGGGTTGAGACTGTCACATGACTCCTCCTAGAATGTCCCTTTGCAAAGGAAGTCTGGTCCTCCAGGCTCAGTCAAAGTTTGTCTCAGTTTGCATCCCGGGAAACAGACCGTAGAGCATAGGGTTGGGGATATATTTGTCACAGAGCTGTTTGTGATGAACCTTGACAAAAACCACTGCATCTTTCTCCAGACTTCCTTTGCAAAGGCACATTCTAGAGGGGGGTCATCTGAGAGTCTCAACCCCTCTGCAGCTGTTTCGAGGGCAGCGTGCAGTGGCACAGACTGACTGGGCGTACATGAAGGATCTCACAGGTAGGGCCTTTCTCACAACCAGCCAAGTGATGTCTTGGTGCTTGTTGGAAAGATCTGGTGATGAGGCATTCTGCCAAATGACTTTGACAGTCTGCTCAGGGAACAGCCCAACAGGATCCACCCTCTCCTTTTACCAGGGATGCTACGTTCTGACCACTTCCTGATGGACTGGTGGTCAAAGGTGTTTTTCTTTTACAAATTTCTCCACAAAGGACAGGGTGATATGGAATGGCCCAACTACTTGGAGTGTTGTGTGGCAATGAGGCCACTCCCATTCTTTGCAACACCAGAATAGGTAGAACCTCAGTATGTAGTGGCACAGTGTTTGTGTACCCAGGGTCTATGCACAGCTTGATGCAGTCGCACACACAGGTGGCCATCAGGATGAGGGCGGCGTTGGGTGCATTTGTCTACTCCACTTATCTAGGGCTTTGTACATGGTGTCCCTTTGGACATAGTCCAGCTTGGACCTCCGGATGAAGTGGAATATGGCTCAGGTAACTGCAATGGGTTTGATTCTATTGATTTACAACATGCACTCCTGTAGCTGAAGGCTCTCAGTTTTAATTGGTTTTCTTCATTAGTTTCTGTCTCATCCTGTTAAAGTCATAACCACCTGAATTAAGTTTCTGCTTTTCAAACCTAACATTAAATTCAATCAAATGAAAGAAAGCGGATGCTGGAAATCTGAAATAAAATTAAATTCAATCATATTATTATTTCCTGTATCCAAATATTCTTCATTACTGAATTATATTTGGTGTTCATATGTGGAGTGTAAGATGTTAGGTCTGACTGCATGAGACATAGCATTCATCATCACAGCAAGTGGTACAATGTCAAATGCTCTTGCTCTTTTTATCATTACCTCTGCAAATATTACTTAATCTGTTGCTTTGTCTCTAAAACATATTACTCCAGTAACTCTTAAATAGACTAAAGAAATTCATTACCTTCCCGACTTGAGTGACTCTATTCTCCCCAGTCTCTACAAAAAGCTAGGTTTCTTATTAAAACAATTGTATATATTGAAAGCCCATGTCAAATTCATTGCTCCTATCAATAAATAACTCGTAATTACAGTTTTTATTTCCCTATTGTTTGTCAATTCTAACCCTAAAGTCTTCACCAAATGTTTGACCTTTATGCATATCCTCTATTGATGTTGAATGCCAGTATTTGGCACGGATTTTCATGTCGATTTAGCACTGCAGTTCACAAACTGGTTTCATTAGCCTGGCGAAGCAGCTTATGCTCAATTCTTTTCTTCCTTGCCTTCCTCCTTCCCTGTCTGGTACTTTTATTTTCCGACTGGAGTAATAAGCATCAGTTGTGGTTCAGTGATAGCATCTGGTCCTCTGAATCATCAATGTGTGTTCAAGCCCGTCTCTTAGATATAATCCAGGCTGACATTCCAGTCTAATGAGGGAGTGCCAGCTTTCTGGGTGTTCCCACAGCACATGAACTGCAGTGGTTCAAAAAGGCACCTCACCACCACCTTCTGAAGGAGAGTTAGAAGCAATTAACACTGGCCAACCAGGGACTCTTGCATCCCAGGATAAATTTTTTTAAAAATCAACATATAAAGATGATGATTCAAGGATAACTGTTGACCAGTGTACTGGGAGGAACATCTATGCTCTTCTTCCTGTTCAAGATCCAGAATTTTACCTGTGTTTCTTTTTTCTCTTTCCCTGCCTCAAGTTTAAATGAAACTATTTTCAGTGCATGTACACACCCCCCCCCCTTGTCGAAAGACCTAAGCAAACACTGCACAGGCTAAGGAGAGAGTTGATTTTAACCATTTCCCCTAGAGCCAGTCTCCTGGCCTCTTGCTGTGCTCTCTGCTATTGTCCATCCAGCTATTCCTAATGTCTCTCATTGCTGACAGTCACATCTCATCCTCCAGGTAATACAAACCCGACCCGAGGAAAGGAGATTTTCTTTGCAAGAAGGTGATGTTAAAGAATCTTGCTTTCATTCACTAATGGCATGTGGGTCCTGGTGGCTGGGCCAGCATTTATTGCCCGTCCCTAATTGCCCTTCAGAAGGTGGTGGTGAGCTGCCTTCTTGAACTGCTGCAGTCCATGTGCTGTACGTTGACCCATAATACGCTTAGGGAGGGAATTCCAGGATTTTGTCCCAGTGACACTGGAGAAACGCCAATATATTTCCAAATCAGGTTGGTAAGTGGCTTTGGGGAGAAATTTGCAGGGGGTGGTGTTTTCATGTATCTGCTGCCTTTCTACGTCAGGGTTCACAAACTATGGGTCACAATCCACACTGGGGTCATGAGCCAGAATTTTGGGGTCACAAGCTCCAAGGCAGAAATAGCTGAGTGTTGTGAGCTACATAGCCCCCTTAAATTTGACAGACTGTTCCAGGATGAACGGTCATATTATGGACTCACAATGGAATGCTACATGCAGTCTGGACACCACATCATAGGAAGCACCCTGAGTCAATAAGGAGGGTGCAGGGGAGACTATCAAGATGCTGCATGGGCTGTAGGGAGGGTCTGAGCTATGAAGAAAGATTGAATAGGCTGGAGTTGTTTTCCTTGGAGCAATGAAGGTTGAGAGAAGACCTGATAGAATGTATAAGATTATGAGGGGCATAGATAGGGTGGATAGGAAAACATTTTTTCCCATTAGTGGAGGGGTCAATGACCAGGGGACTTAGATTTAAGGTAAGAAGTAGAAGATAAGAGGAGAGTTGAGGAGAAAGTATTTTACCCAGTGGTGGGAATCTGGAACTCACTGCCTGAAAAGGCAGTTGAGTCAGAAACTCTCTTGGCATTTCAGCAGTATTCTGCTATTCATCTGCATGGCCTCCAGGGCTATGGGCTAAAAGCTTGAAAATAGGATCAGTATCATCAGATCTTGGTTCACCAGCATGAAGACGATGTAACAAATGGTCTCCTTCTAAGATGCGATCAGCACACTCCTCGTGCTGTGTAAGTCATTGTTCTTTTTCTACATTTGGTTTCTTGCTTCCCAGATCTGAACAGCACAGGGGGAAATACTTCGACTGTGTGTCCCTTTTTAATCCTATTTATGCACTAAACGTGTCTGCCTGAATTGTGTGCTCAAGTGTCTGCACTCTATCGTGAATTGATGGCAGTCTGATCCAGTTTTGAGAATGCTACCCCTTGAGCTAAATTACGTCACAAACATTGGCCATTCCAGTGAGTAAACCCCTTATGGTAGGCTTGCAGTTGACTCCCAACAGTTAAAGAACAAAGCACAAACAAAGAACAATACAGCACAGGAACAGACCCTTCAGCCCTCCAAGCCTGGGCCGACACATTTTGCCCTTCCATACTAAAACTGTCTTTATTTACAGGATCCGTATCCTTCTATTCCCTTCCTATCCATGTATTCGTCCAGGTGCTTCCTGAATGCTGCTATTGTATCTGCGTCCACCACCTCCTCTGGCAGTGTGTTCCAGGCACTCACCTCCCTTTGTGTGAAAAACTTGCCTCGCCCATCTCTTTTAAACTCCTCCCCCCCCCCACCATTACACTTTGAACCCATGTCCCCTAGTAATTAACCCTTCCACCCTGGGAAAAATCCACATACTTTCCACTCTATCCATGCAATTCACAATCTTGTGAACTTCTATCAGGTCACCCCTCAACCTCCTGTGTTTCAGTGAAAACAAACCCAGTCTATCCAAACTTTCTTCATAACTAAAATCCCCCCATACCAGGCAACATCCTGATAAACCTTTTCTCTACCCTTTCAAAAGCACCTACATCCTTCTGGTACAACAAGGTGTGGAGCTGGATGAGCACAGCAGCCCAAGCAGCATCACAGGAGCAGGAAGGCTGACGTTTCGGGCCTAGACCCTTCTTCTGGGCCTGAAACGTCAGCTTTCTTGCTCCTGTGATGCTGCTTGGCCTGCTGTGTTCATCCAGCTCTACACCTTGTTATCTCAGATTCTCCAGCATCTGCAGTTCCTACTATCTCTCTACATCCTTCTGGTATTGTGGTGACCAGAACTGTACGCAATATTCCAAGTGCGACCTAACTGAAGTTCTGTGTTGCTGGCTCTCATACAACTATGTCTCCACCAAAGTCCCATGCAGAGTGACCGAGGCATTCCAGGAGGAAGAACTGACCCTAGCGACTAACATTGAAAGATGCAGCTGATGGTGTGCAGCATTGCCAACATTCCAGGCGAGTCTAGTTTCACACACACACATGACTACCTGTTTTCAACAGGCAGTGCCAGTGTAACCCATACCTGCAGGCAGTGCCAGTGTAACCCATACCCGCAAGCACTGCCAGTGTAACCCATACTCGCAGGCAGTGCCAGTGTAACCCATACCCACAGGCAGTGCCACTGTAACCCGTACCCACAGGCAGTGCCACTGTAACCCGTAGCAGAAAATTACTGCAGATGCTGGAATCTGTACTGAAAACAACCAATGCTGTGATCTCCAGTGTAACTTGTACCCAGCAGGCAGTGCCAGTGTAACCAGCAGGCAGTGCCAGTGTAACCTGTACTCAACAGGCAGTGCCAGTATAACTAGCAGGTAGTGCCAGTGTAACCTGTACCCAGCTGCAACCAAACCGCTTTTGGGGCGAAGGAAGTGCAGAAACTAACACAAAGGAATCATTCAGTCGTATGATCATAAAATATTGTCTGAAGCGTCTAAAATAATCACAGTTGAGCAGTTGTTAATTGAAAGGGAACAAGGTGAACTTTGCAATTTAATTTTGAAAATGTATCACTTGCATGATAATGAAATTGGTCTTCTCTGAGCTTTCATCTGCCTAATTTAGTTTTTGTTAAGTCAGGTTTTTCATTAATTCGCAAAGAACTAATGACATGTTAGGGTGAATTGTACATCATTCTCTCTGGTAACAGACAGAAGCATTCTCTTGTCTAGGAGATGGGAACATTGTTTTGATTCCTGTGAGACCAGGAAACCAAATTTACTGAATTCACTTATATGGGAAAAACCAATGACCAAAATTTCACTTTTTATAAGTTTAACAGACAAATTAAAATCAACACATAAATGAATTAACGGGCAAATTGTGGTCATTATAAATGATAAAATGTCCATTAAACAGCAAACAAAACAGGGATCATCACAGAATTGCTAAAGTGTGGAAGCAGGCCATTCGGCCCCTGAATCCACAACAACCTCCAAAGCACATCCAACCCAGACACAACCCTTACCCTACCCATGTAACCTTGCATTTCCCATGGCTAATCCACCCAGCCCGCACATCCCTGGACGCTGTGGACAGCTTAGAATGGCCAATCCACCTAACCTGCACATTTTTGGACTGTAGGAGGAAACCGGAGCACCCGGAGAAAACCCACGCAGACACGGGGAGAATGTGCAAACTCCACACAGACAGTCGCCCGAAGGTGGAATCAAACCCTGTTCCCTGGCACTGTGAGGTAGTAGTGCTAACCACTGAGACAGTGTACGGCCCTTGGCTGAGATGGAGCTAACAGAATTACTGGGCAGTCCACTCAGCACAACTGCCACCAATTTCAGCCATGAAGTCCTTCAATCTCCCACTTCTTCAGGGATATAGCCTCTGAATCTCATTCGACTGCAGCTTCCCAATCAGCCAGTAACATGGTCCTCGCTGGAATGACACATTTCTACGGAACATTCTCATTCCTGTTCTTGACAGTCCTGATGGTGTCAATGCACCAGAAACAGAATTATCCCAACCCTCAGTAACAGCCCAGTGCAGCAAATGGCCCGTTCTGGTCAATCAGTTCCCTGTAAATATTGAACAATTGGCTCTCACATCATTTCTCCTTTGTCTTCGTTCCCAGGTCCAGATGTTACGTCCAGCTTTCTTCAGTCACACCATGACCTCTTCTTTGAATATAGTCCCCTGGTCCAGTCCTGGATCACAGAATCACTCCTGGCCTGCAGCATCCACCACTAGATCATCCAATCCCCCGATCACAGTATCCCCTAAATCAATTGCAACTATTGCTCATTAAGGACCAGGTCAGGGACCAGTAAAGGTGACTGGGGCTGTGTCCGGTTTTGCTGCCCCCACCCAATACATGTCGCTTCCAATGCACCCATTGTTGCTGGACACCATTATAATTTCCTAACTCTATGGGGCTGTTTAAACACAGAAACATAGAAAATACGAGCAGCAGTAAGCCACTCAGCCCCTCAAACCTGCTCCACCATTCAGCACGATTGTAGCTGATTGTCCAACTCAGTACCCTGTTCCTGCTTTGTCTCCACACCCTTTGATCCATTTAGCTCTAATGTCTAACTCCTTCTTCGAAAACATTCCATGTTTTGGCCTTAATGGCTTTCTCTGACAGAGAATTCCACAGATCCACAACTGTCTGGGTGAAAACATTTCTCCTCAGTTCAGTCCTAAATGGCCTACTCCATATCTTTAGACAGTGACCCCTAGTTCTGGA
Source organism: Ginglymostoma cirratum (assembly GCA_024137785.1). NCBI lineage: Eukaryota > Metazoa > Chordata > Chondrichthyes > Orectolobiformes > Ginglymostomatidae > Ginglymostoma > Ginglymostoma cirratum. The sequence continues at coordinate 27,634,540 of JAHRHZ010000056.1, read as the reverse complement.
CTCCACAGCCATTAGAAACATTCTTCCTGCATTTACCATGTCTAGTCCTGTTCGAACGTTATAGATTTCTATGAGATCTAGCAGTGAATGTTTGTTCTGTTCAATGATGTCTAAGATGAGAACATTTTCTCTCTGTTGAGGGCCGTTCAAGAGTGTTTAAATGTGATTTGATGCTTATGATCATTTGTAAATGTTAGTTTCTTGTCTTGCCTCTGTGTTTTAGGAGACAGCTTCACTCTATCTGTTGAGGTTGTACGGGACGTTGGTGAGGGCTCTTCTGGAGTATTGTGTCCAGTTCTAGTCTCCCTGATATAAGAAGGGCATTTTTAAACTGAAGTGGGTTCAGTAGAAACTTACTGGGATGTTGCCGGGAAGGAAGGGTTATAAGGAGAGGCTGGATAGAGCTGGGACATTTTTCACTGAGGTGACTTTAGAGAAGTTAATAAAATAATGAGGGGCATGAATAAGGTGAATAGCAAAGGATGTACAACTATATCACTCTGTTGAATCTGCTCGGTTGCTGTGATGCTCATCTCAAACCTCGAACTGCAGTTAGCTTTCCTGTTGCAGCATTTTGTGCTCAATGCCTCCTCTTTACTCAACCATGGTGGCTCAGTGGTTAGCACTGCTGCCTCACAGCACCACAGACCCAGGTTCAATCTTAGCCTCAGGTAACTGTCTGCGTGGAATTTGCACATTCTCCCTGTGTTTGCTTGGGTTTCCTCCCACAGTCCAAAGATGTGCAAGTTAGGTGGATTAGCGATGCTAAATTGCCCATAGTGTACAGGGATATGCAGGTTAGGTGAATTAGCCATGGGAAATACAGGGATGGGGTAGGCGGTGTCGAATCTGGGTGGGATGGTCTTCAGAGGGTCGGTGTGGACTGGTTGGGCTGAATGGTCTGTTTCCACACTGGAGGGATTCTATGATTCTTTCTCTGACCCCCTGAACCAAGGGAAGTAAAATCAGCTGAGATTCCTGCTCTCAATCTGTAGTCTGTGGCTGGGCTCCTATCCCTCACTCGCTGTGCAGAAAGAGTCGGGTGGGGGAAGTGCATGGAATGCTGGGGACAATAGCCCTATCTTTCTAAAACATGGCTGACTCAAAGGTGTGACAGCTGAACAGGAGTCCAGGATCCTTGACATTTATTACCTTAACTCATGGTGAGACAACACAGAGCCAGATTTAATTGGCAAAATAAGTTGAAAAATTAGGATCATTCTGGAGTCTTATCCCAGGGGAAGAAGTGGTAATTATTTCATTTTTGTTACTGCATGAAATATTTGGCACAATGTTGCTTCAGTGCATTGAGGTAACTAAACCTCTTTGTTAAACGTTTAATGACTGTCGTGATCTTCTTTGCGAAACAGTGACACACTTTGGCAAACTTACAAATTAGAAGCAAGTGTAAGCCATTGGGCCCCTAGAGCATGTCCCAGCATTCAGTGTTATTGTGGCTGATCTGATTTGTTTGAATAATATTCCCCCAATAACATTGGATTCTCCTGCCTGACAGAGTCTTTGTACTTCACACTTACAGATAATTAACAATCCTGCTTTCTCTGCTTTCTGAAGCAGAGAGTTCTAAAGTCACGCAACCCTCTGAGAGAAAAGAATTCTTCTCATCTCTGTCCAAAAAGGGTAAACCCTAATTTTAAACAGCTCGGGGGGGCACTCCCGCTAGTTTTGGACTGATCCACAAAATGAAACATCCTTTTCATGTCCTCCTTGTCAAGACCATTCAAGGATCTTATACGCTTCAGTCTAGTCACCGCTCAATCTTCTGAAGTTCAGTGGAAACATGCCCAGTCTGTCCAACCTATCCTCATAATAGCTCATTCCAGATATCAGTCTGGTTAATCTCCTCTGAACTTGATCCAATGTATTTACATGCTTCCTCAAATAAGGATGACCTCAAAACTACACACAGTATTTGAGATGTGATCTCACTAATGCCCTGTCTAACTGAAGCATAACATTCTTTTCTCTTAATAAAATATAGCATCCCATAATCCTTCTTGATTGTGTGCTGTACCTGCATACTCACTTTTTCTAACTCATTCTATCCTTACCTGGTTTGGCCTATGTATGACTCCAGACCCACAGAAGTGTGGTTGACTCTTAACTACTACAGGGATGGCCAAAAAATGCTAGCCTAGCCAGTGACGCCTTCATCCTGTGAATGAATAAAACAAAAGACACGCGAGGTTGAATGGCCTCCTCCCGTTCCTATATGTTGCTGCTTTGGTCAAGTGCTGTGAAGATTCAGAGTACAGATGGCAGAAGGTCTATAATGTTTAGTGTAGTCACGAGTCAGAACTCCGGAACGGTTCTGGAGTCTCAGAAAAATCTCCTGAACACAGCTGTGTGTGACCCAGGAGGAATATCACTGCGAAACTAAAATAATGCATTTTTGCTTTGTAAAATTTCATATCAGAGCTGGTTTGATGGAGAGGTTAGAGGTGAGAGATGATGTGATGTGATGTGACCTCCAGGATTACAGCTAAACAGAGTTGACAATTATCTAGAGTGCACCAAGTAAATCAAAGGTGTGTAAAATATAACCCTCAGCGATGTTCGCCTTCAAATGTAAGCAATCATTTTTCTGTTTATTGTTCTTTATTTCCTGCGCATGTCCATTGTCCATTTCCCTCAGGTTCTCACGATCAGATTTTCTGATTTAATGGTATTGCATAAGGGATAAACAGATCTCCAGAGGTGAACCCTTGCTGTTATTAAAATAGTGCCTTGGGCTTTTCTCTGTACTTTAGAACTAAATGCCAGCACCTCTGACAGTGTAGCCCTCCCTCAGCGCTGCATTGAAGCGGTAGCCTTACGTCTTTGGAATGAGGCTTGAACTCATTCACTTCTGAAGAATGGGAGATACGTTCATTCACGGTTGACGCTAATCACAGCCCCCAAATAGCCAATATCTGTCAACTCAGCGTATGCCAAGGCTGGTAGCTGGGGACACTCTGGCCTGACATGGGTAAATAATCACTTGTCATTGTTTCTTCTGTGCCTATAGGTCCTCTCACTCGGAGCTGATGTGCTTCCCGAGTACAAGCTGCAGGCCCCTCGCATTCATAAGTGGACAATTCTGCACTATAGCCCGTTCAAGGCAGTTTGGGACTGGCTCATCCTCCTGTTGGTCATACACACTGCCATCTTCACCCCTTATTCTGCAGCCTTCCTGCTAAATGATCAGGAAGAGGAGAAGCGTCTGGAATGTGGCTACTCATGCAACCCCCTGGCTGTCGTGGACCTGATTGTCGACATCATGTTCATCATCGACATCATCATCAACTTCCGCACCACCTACGTCAACGAGAACGATGAGGTGGTGAGTCACCCAGCCAAAATCGCCATCCACTACTTCAAGGGCTGGTTCCTCATCGACATCGTGGCTGCCATTCCATTTGATCTTCTCATCTTCAGATCTGGCTCTGATGAGGTAAAGGACAATTAAAAAAAGAAGTTCATTTCAGAATGGCCGTTTATGTCAAAATAGAGCCTATCCAGTGACCATTGTTCAAAATGGAGCCTTGTAAAACAATGGCTATCATGCACTCACACACGTAAACGTGTAGATATACAGATACCCGCAGAGATACACTACAGACACCCACACACATAGACACTCATGTAGTCACCTGTAAACAGCTACCCACATAGATGCACACACACAGATATACACAGAAACACATGGGCACTGTATGTGTATACACACACACTCACACAGATACATACATAAAGATACCTACAAAGACACACACAATAGGGTAGACAGGAAGAAGCTTTTCCCTTGATGGAGGGATCAATGTCTATGGATTTAGATTTAAGGTAAGGGCCACAAGGTTTAGCGACGTAAGGACAATTTTTTGCACCCAGAGGTTGATGGTAATCTCGAACTCATTGTCTGTAAGGGTGGTAGAGGAAAAAACCCACATAACATTTCTTAAAATCTTAGAATCTTAGAATTAAGACGTATTTACATGTGCACTTGTGATGCCATTTGGGCCTGATGCTGGAAAATCCGATTAGAATAGTTAAGTGCTTGCTTTTGGCCAGGGCGAACATGATGGGCAGAACGACCTTTTTTTGTGCTGTAGATCTCAATGAACACATGTACAGAACACACACAAACACAGACTGATGTATACACACACACACACACACACACACACACACGCAGAAGTACGAACACAGATATATGTACGGAAACACAGACACAAATAATGAAGATATATACCCCACACACAGGAAGAGACATAAACACATAGGGACATAAGCAGTGCATGCACACAGACACCTGTTCAGACATTGTCACATATAAAAACATATATGCCGTACAAACTCTTCGACAAACATATGTGAACAGATAGACACCAGACTAACAAACACAGGCACATGTTTGCACTGCCCAAACCACTTTAATCTCTATGGCAGCAGGGACTTGCTGCAATGTACTGAACCTCTGGTCATTGCTGCCCAGGCTCAGAAATAAAGTCATTGCATCATACAGCATGGAAACAGTCCCTTTGGTCCAGTTAGTCCATGCCAAATATGATCCCAAACTAAACTAGTCCCACCTGTCTACTCCTGGCCCATATCCCTCCAAATCTTTCCCATTCATGTATCTATCAAAATGTCTTTTAAACATTGTAACTGTACCCACATCCAGCACTTCCTCCGGAAGTTCAGTCCACACACAAACCACCCTCTGTGTAAAACATTTGCCTCTGCTGTCTTTTTTTAAATCTCTCTCCTCTCACCTTAAAAATATGCCCCCTAGCCTTAAAATTCCCTATCTTAGGGAAACGACAACTACCATCAACTCTATCTATACATTTTATTATTTTATAAACTTCTACCAGGTCATCTCTCAATCTCCAATGCTCCAGTGAACAAAGTCCTAGCCTGTCCAGCCTTCCTTATAACTCAAATCTTGCATACCCGGTATCATCCTGGTAAATCTTTTCTAAACCCTCTCCAGCTTAATAATGTCCTTCCTATAATTGGGTGACCAGAACTGGACACAGTATTCCAGAAGAGGCTTCAACAATGTCCTGTACAACCTCAACATAACATCCCAACTCCTTAACTCAAAGGATTGAGCAATAAAGGCAAGCGTGCAAAATGTCTTTTTAAGCATCCTTTCTATATGTAACTTTAAAAGAATTATGTACCTACACCTCTATGTCCCTCTGTTCTACAACACTGCCCAAGGTCCTACCATTAATTGCATAAACCCTACCCTCGTTTGTTGCACCAAATTGCAATACCTCACATTTGTCCAGATCGAACTCCATCTGCCATTTTTCAGCCCATTGACCCATTTGATTAAGATCTGTTTGTAATCTTAGAAACCTTCTTCACTGTCTACAATGCCACCAATTTTGGTGTCATCCACAAACTTACTAACCATGTCTTCTATATCTTCATCCTAACCATTTATATAAATGACAAACAAAAGAGGACCCAGAACCAATCCCTGTGGAACACCGCTGGTCACAGTCCTCCAGTCTGAAAAGCAACCCTCTTGACCTGCTGTGTTCATCCAGCCCCATGCTTGTTACCTCCACCATTACTCTCTGTCTCTTGCCTTTAAGCCAATTATGTATCAAATTGGCAAGCTCATCCTGAATCCCATGTGACTCAACTTTACTAATTAGTCTACCATGTGGAACCTTGTCAAAGGCTTTACTAAAATCCAAAGAAACAACATCTACTGCTCTGCCATCGTCAACCTTTTGTAACTTCCTCAAAAAATTCAATCAAGTTTGTGAGATATAGTTTTCGTCGCACAAAACCATGCTGACTGTCCCTAATCAATTTTTGCCTGTCTGTATGTCCATAAATCCCATCTTTCATAATTACCTCCAACAATTTACCCACAACTGATGTCAGACTCACAGTTCTATAGTTCCCCAGTTTCTCCTTACAACCTTTCTTAAACAAAGGTACAACATTAGCCACCCTCCAGTCACTAGGCACCTCACCTGTAGTTATAGATGATGCAAATATTTCTGCAAGGGGTCTCCCTTTCTTCCCACAACATTCTGGGATACATTAGATCAGGTCCTGGAGATTTATTCACCTTTATATTTTCTAAGACCTTCCAAACTTCCTCTTCTGTAATGTGAACTGTTTTTAAAACATCAAAGTTTATTTCTCTGCATTCTCCAGACTCTATTTCTTTCTCCACAGTAAAAACTGATGCAAAATATTCATTTAGTAACTCTCCCACCTCCTGGGTTTCCACACAAAGACGACATTCTTGATCTTAATGATGCCCTACCCTCTCTCTATTTACTCTCTTGCTCTTAATGTCTTTGGAGAATTTCTTTGGATTATTCTTAATCTTATCTGCCAATGCTATCTCATATCCCCTCTTTGCCTTCCTGATTTCTCTGTCAAGAATACCCCTACACTCTTTATATTGATTAAGGGATTCAATTGAACCAAGTTGTCTATATCTAAAAAAAATACTATTTTATTCTTGTCTAGAACCTCAATATCTTTATTCATCCATCGTTCTTTAATTTTACTAGCTTCACCTTCACTCTAACAGGAAAACAAATGCGTCTGAACTCTCGTCGATACACTCGAGTGTCTCCCATTTGTCAGACGTCCTTTTATCTATGAATAGTCTAGTCCTATCAATTTTTTAAAGTTCTTGTCTCATATCTTTAAAATTTACTTTACTCCAATTAAAATTTTTAACTTTGATGGAAGACTCATCCTTTTCGATAACCATTTTGAAACTAATACAATTAACAGACATGGAGATTGGTTCCTTCAGCAAGGATCTGAACTATTTCCGCTGCTGCTGGAGCCACAGCTATGGTGGAGAGGCAGAACAGGCAGAGAGGCAGGTAGAAAGGGAGGAGAGAGATGGGGCAAAGCTAGAGGCAGGATGAAGGGAGCGGGACTTATGAGAGGCTCAGCAAGGAGTGAAGAGGCGAGAGGATGGGAGGGAGAAGGGGGAGGCGGGCATAGGTTAGTGGGAGAGAGCATAGAAAAATGAAACCCGAGACAACTTGCAGTATTTGTACCCCATTGTTCATTCTCTGCCTCTCTCTATGTGCCTCATTCACTCTGTCTCTTTGCCTGTCCTGTCCATTATCTCCTTTCTTTCTGCCTCTATCTTCCGACCTCTGTCACCTCCCCATCCATTTCTATCTTTCACTTTACTCTCTCCCCTCCCACTTTATGTCACTTACTTCTTCTCTCTTTGTCTTTCCCCACATAAAAACGTGTTGATGAGTTACAGACAGGCTGTTGATTAAAGAGTGAATCATATTTTAGATGAATCCAGCACCTGACAATTTCTTCATTTAATCACACACACAGTGGCCTCTCTGCCCCCAAGCAGCTGTCAAGTGAGCAGGAGCTGTCAGCAGCAAGCTGAGGCAGCTCTCATTATCCTGTCTTTTTATATTCTTTCCTGGGATGTACGCCATCTTAGATACAAAGATACCTAGGTACGAGATCTTGGGTACGGGGAGATATCTCCCTGAGAAAGAGGGGCATGAGGGACACCAGTCGGTGTACAGATATCTCCCTGAGAGTGAGGAGACCCAGGGACACCAGTCAGTATGCAGATATCTCTCAGAGAGAGGGGCATGTGAGAAACACCAGTCAGTGCACAGATATCTCCATGAGAGTAAGAGGGGACTGAGAGATACCAGTCAGTGCACAGATATCTCCCAGAACAGAGAGGGGGCTGAGAGATGCCAGTCAGTGTACTGATATCTCCATGAGAGTCAGAGGGGACTGAGAGACAGCAGTCAGTCAACAGATATCTCCCTGAGAATGAGAAGGGGCTGAGAGACACCAGTCAGCGTACAGACATCACCTTTCAGGAAGAGGGATCTGAGACGCGCCAGTGAGTTTGCAGAACTTTCTTTAATATTTTTCAGATAGTATTAATTGAATTCATGTCCTATTTCATACACAAACGTCACAGTTAGCAGTGCCAGTGTGAATATTGTGAGCTGACCAATCTTTTGGTGAGAGTATTCAGTCACCGGGCAGACATCCTAAAACAGATTTGTGAAGCTGGTGTGACAGGGACATTGTGGAGGTGAAAAGTGCTCCCAGGGCCTCATCCAACCATCCAGCACTGAGCAGTTACCTTGGCAACAGATTGGCTCAGCACTGCAGTAATTGTGTCACTGATTGTGATGTCAGTTCACTAATAGGGTCTAATGCACTGCCTGAAGAATCAGTGGACAGCTCCGTCTACATCTTAATGTAATCTTTACAAGCACATTATGTGGATTCAGCAAATGTTCACTGGAGAGAATAGACATTTACACCTGTCACTCTCAATCTATATCACACACCTAATCATCAGCCTCTGGATGTACAAACTTTTTCATTCGTTGGAGCTTTGCTGACGAGTTTGTTGTAAACTTCACTTTCAGCTTTTATGCAGCAGCTGTGACTCAGTCATTTGGTGTCAGTCTTTTCTGTGAGTCACCTGGTTCGGTTGCAGGTCCTATCCAGAACAGTAATAAAGGTCAGTGCTCAATGGCCAGTCTGAGGGTGCGCTGCATTGTCTGCAGCGCTGGCTTTATATTGTCATCTCATAGCAAGGCCCCATCTGTCTCCTCAGTTGGGTGTAAAAGATCCCACAGCATTCATTGCAGATGAGCCAGCAGGGGAAGAGTGGAGTATGTTGCCCTGGCTAATATTTATTTCTGAATCAACATCACACAAACAGATTATTGGGTCAAAATTACATTGCTGTTTGTTGGAGCTTGCTGTGCACAAATGAGCTGCGGTGTTTCCTACAGTACAGCACTTCACAGGTTCATACAAATGCAAGTCTATTTTCTGTTGTCCTTTACACTTATGACTCCATGGAACTCCAGGTTGGAGAAGCTTGAATCTTTTCCCTCCCTGTCTCTGGATTTTCTGACGTCCCAGTCTTTTCCTCTGCCTGCCCAACTTTCTTGACCTCCTTCCTCCAATTCTCCACCACACTCTTGCCATGAATCATTCTTTCTTTTTTCACCTTGAGTCTCGATGCACCTCCCCATCTCTGCACTCCTCCCCCTCACATCACTGTTTTCTTCCCTCCTTTCTCCTCCCCTTCAATTCCCTCCATCCCATTGATCAGACATTCCTTCTTTCACCTCTCCTCCTCCTAATTCCCTTTTCTCTCTCTCATGTTTTTCACCTCATCTCCCCTTTGCCTATTTCCTTCCCTCTCTTCTATTTCTCTCCCTCCTGTCTCCTCTTCCTCCTCCTCCTCCACCTCCCTCTCTGTCCTCTCTTCCTCCCCATCCCCTCTCCTGTCCTCCCTCCCTCAAATTGTTCCCACTTTTTGTCTTTTCTCATGAAAAGACCCATGTGTCCTCCAGCTATAGAATTGGTAAAAGGCCCTGTTTGGAGCAATATGGTGAATGATTAACCTCGGTAAGCCCTTCCAGTCATGAGTGAGGTAGAAATTCTCAGTTCCTTGCATTGGTCATATTGTGGTTCAACCAGTCATTGGGTGAAGAAATGTCATGTCTGAATTCAGGTCTTTTAATCGTGCCTCTTTTCTTGAATAATCACTTAGAACATGTAGAACATACACAGGTGAAATAGATTCACTTGTTGCCACTGTGTGACTAGGTAACAAACACTCAGCTGTAGCTTCAGTTGTTACACATACAAATGACTCAAGGACATGCCTCAGTGCCTCTCCATACACTTTCCCTGCGCCTCAATGCCAGGGAAAGGACTCCAACCATACAGTACTAAACAACAGTGCTCCCCTTCTCCGGGGAACTCCTCACAGAGTAAAAGGGGCATCCTGACTGCCTTACAAATATCCAATGTAAAAATGGCAGAGGTGCAGCAGGAGGATAAGGAGTGTTAGAAAAATAATATTTTCATTTCTTCACTGTCACTGGGTCAAAATCCTGGAATTCCCACCCTAAGGGCACTGTGGACTGAAATATTTCAAGAAGGCAGCTCACAACCACCTTCTCAGGGGCAACTAAGGACGGGTAATAAATGCAGCCAGTGATCCTGTGAATGAATTTTGCTGTTAAAACCGTTTTAGTACATGGACAATTTGTGAGTGAGAGGTGTTAGATACAGACTGGGACAAAAGGAGCCAGTGCACACCCTGAATTATTCATTTCTCATCAGGTCATATCCCCTAAGTGCAATCGCTCCAGGATGTGTCTTTCATTCTGTCTTTGGCAAGTCACTTAGCAAAGTGTAAAACCTAGTGAACAGCCAGTGGATCTGCTTTCACTGAGCACTACAGACTTTGTGCTGTTTGGGACTTGGGGCTCATCTGTCCCAGAAGATAAAAAGATCAATTTGTGAATTAAGTCATTCAGAGTTGATTAACTGAGAAAAGTTGTGTTGTTTACTAAGTATAATGGTGCATTATAATCTTTACAGATGTAATTTAGAATCATAGACATGTACAGCACAGAAACAGACGCTTCAGTCCAACTCGTCCATGCCAACCAGATATCTTAAATAAATCTAGTCCCATTTGCCAACATTTGGCCTATATCCCTCTAAATCCTTCCTATTCATGTACCCAGCCAGGTGCATTTTATATGCTGTAATTGTACCCGCCTCCACCACTTCCTCTGGCAGGTCATTCCATACACGCACCACCCTCTGCGTGAAAAAGTTGCCTCTTAGATCCCTTGTACATCTTGCCTCCTCACGTTAAACCTATGCCCTCTAGTTTTGGAATCCCCACCCCAGGAAACAGACATGATAATTTACCCTATTCATGCCCCTCATGATTTTATAAACCTCTATAAGGTCACCCTCAGCCTCCAATACCCCAAGGAAAATAGCCCCAGTCTATGCAGCTTCTCCCTAATCCTTCAACCCTTGCAACATCCTTGTAAATCTTTTCTGATTCCTTTCAAGTTTCACAACATCCTTCCTAAAGCAGGGAGACCAAAATTGCATGCAGTATTCCAATGGTGGCCTAATCAATGTCCTTTACAGCCTCAACATGACTTCCCAATTCCTACACTCAATGCACTGACCAATAAATGCAAGCGTACCAAACACCTTCTACACTATCCTATCTATGTGCGACTCCACTTTCAATGATCTATGAACCTACACTCCAAGGTCTCTTTGTTCAGCAACTCCCCAGGACCTCTCCATTAAATGTATAAGTCCTGCCTTCATTTGCCTTTCCAAAATGCAGACCTCACATTAATCTAAATTATACTCCATATGCCACTCCTCAGCTCATTGGCCCATCTGATCAAGATCCTGTTGTACTCTGAGGTAACTTCTTCATTGTACACCACACCTCCAATTTTGGTGTCATCTGCAAACTTACAAACCAAACCTCCTATGTCACATTGAAATCATTTATATAAATGACGAAAAGCAGTGGATCCAGCACCGAACCTTGTGGCACACCACTGGTCACAGGCCTGCAGTCTGAAAAGTAACCCTCCACCACCACCCTCTGTCTTCTACCTTTGAGCCAGTTCTGTATTCAAATAGTTAGTTCTCCCTGTATTCCATGTGATCTAACCTTGCCAACCTTGTTGAATGCCTTAGAGAAATCCACATAGATCACATCCACCACTATGCCCTCATCAACCCTCTGTTACTCCTTCAAAAAAACTCGAGTTTGTGAGACACTATTTCCCATGCATGAAGCCATGTTGACTATCTGTATTCGGTCCTTGCCTTTTCAAATACATGTAAATCCTTTCCCTCAGGATCCCCTCCAACAACTTGCCCACTATCAATGTCAGGCTCACTGGCCTATAGTTCCCTGGCTTTTCCTTACCACCCTTCTTAAATAGCGGCACTACATTAGCCAACCTCCAGTCTTCCAGTACCTCACCTGTGGCTATCGATGATACAGATATCTCAGCAAGGGGCCCAGCAATCACTTCCCTAGCTTCCCACAGAGTTCTAGGATATATCTGATCATGTCCCGGGGATTTGTCCACCTTTATGTGTTTTAAGATGTCTGGCACCTCCTCCTCTATAATGTGATCATTTTTCAATTTATCGCTATTTATTTTCCCTCATTCTCTATCTTCCATTTCCTTCTCCACAGTAAACACTGATACAAAATTTTCAGTTAGAATCTCCCCCCATCGCCTGCAGTTCCATACATAGGTGGCCCTGCTGATCTTTAAGGGGCCTTGCTCTCTTCCTAGTTACCCTTTTGTCCTTAATGTATTTATAGAATCCCTTTGGATTCTTCTTAACCCTATTTGCCAAGCCTATCTCATGTCCCCTTTTTGCCCTCCTGATTTCCCTCGTAAGTATGCTCCCTACTATACTCTTATAGGGATTCACTCTGTCCTTGCTGTTTATACCTAACATATGCTTCCTTCTTATTCTTGACCAAAACCTTAATTTCTCCAGTGATCCAGCATTCCCTGTACCTACCAGGCTTGGTCTTCATCTCATTTTTGAAGACACCCCATTTTCCAGCTGTCCCTTTACCTAAAAACATCCAAACCCATTCAATGTTTGAAAGTTCTTGCCTGATACTGTTAAAATTGGTCTTCCTCCAATTTAGAGCTTTAACTTTTAGATCCAGTCTATCCTTTTCCATCACTATTTTAATACTAATAGAATTTTGGTCACTGGCCCCAAAGTGCTCCCCCCACTGACACCTCAGTCACCTGCCCGGCCTTATTTCCCAAGAGTAGGTCAAGTTTTGCACTTTCTCAAGTAGGTGCATCCATGTACTGAATCAGAAAATTTTCTTCCGCACTTAACAAATTCCTCTCCATCCTGTCCCTTGATGCTATGGCAGTCCCAGTCTACGTTTGGAAAGTTAAAATCCCCTATCATTGCTACCCTATTATTGTTTCAGATAACTGAGATCTCCTCATGAATTTATTTCTTAATTTCTCACTGACTATTGGGGGTCTATAGCATAATCCCAAAAAGGTGATCATCCCTTTCCTATTTCTCAGTTCCACCCAAATAACTTCTCTGGACTTATTCTCAGGAATTATCCTCCCTAAATACAACAGTAATGTTATCCCTTGTCAAAAACACTACTCCTCCTCCTCTCTTGCACTGCTCCCCCCCCCCCCCCCAACCCCCTACCCTACCTTTTCTATCCTTCCTGTACCATCTATACCCTGGGACATTAAGCTGCCAGTTGTGTCCATCCCTTAGCCATATCTCTGTAATTGTTATGATATGACAGTCCCATGTTCCCAACCATGACCTAAGTTCATCTCCCTTACCTGTTAGGCCTCTTACATTGAAATAAATGAAGTTTAATTGATCAGTCCTACCTCATTCTCTACTTTCTTCCTGCCTGGCTTGTCTGTTTAGCTTACTCCTTTTCCCAACTGCACAGTCTGAGTGTGATTTTTTTTTCCTCACTATCTCCCTGGGTTTCCCCAAGCCCTTACTAGTGTAACTCCTCCTGAGCAGCTCTAGTAAATCTCCCCGCCAGTATATTAATCCCCTTCTAATGTAGGTGTATTCTTAAACAAGGTCACTTCTATCCCAGAAGAGTTCCCAATTCTCCAAAACTGAGAATCCTCCTCCCCTGCACCAGCTCCTCAGCCACACATTCTTCTGCTCCATCCTCCTATTCCTACTCTCACTAGCTCGTGGCACCGGAAGTAATCCAGATATTACTACCCTCAAGGACCTCCTTTTAGATTTTGCCTAATTTCCTATATTCTCTCCTCAGAGCCTTGTCCCTTTTCTCTTCCTATGTCATTAGTTCCAATGTGTACAACGACCTCCTGCTGGTCCCTCTCCCCTCTGAGAATATTCTGCATGCTGTCCGAGGTACCTTTGATCCTGGCTTCAGATAGACAACACACTATTCTGACATCTCGCTGTTGGCAGCAGAAACGTATCTCTGTGCCTTTGACCAGAGAGCCCCCAATCACATTTGACTATCTGGAACCTGGCATACCCCTTGTTACATTAGAGCCAGTCTCAGTACCAGAAACCTGGCTGTCAATGCTACATTCCCCTTAGAGTCCATCACCCCTTACATTTTCCAAAACAACATCCATGTTTGAGATGGGGATAGCCACAGGAGACTCCCGCACAACCTACCTCCCTCTCCAACCTTCCCTGGAGGTCACCCATCTACCCAACCATGTCTGCAGTTTTTCTCCCTTCCTACAACTGCCATCCATCACACCCCCTCGTTCCTGAAAATCCCTCGTTGCCTGTAAATGCCACTCCAACCGATCCATGTAATCTGACAGGATTCGCAACCAAACACACTTCCTGCAGACAAAATCATCAGTAACATGGAAACACTCCCTAATCTCCCACATCCAACAGGAAGAGCACATCACTCTACTAAAGGCCACCTTTGCACCTTTACAATCTACAGACCCAGAAAATAGCTCAGTCTTACTGCTCTAAAAACACTGCTCCAGGCTAGCTTAGTACCTATGTTTTTATATTTTTTAAATTTAATCAAGAGACAGATCTCAATTAAAACATACAATTAAAAAAGAACCCACTCTACTCACTATTGTAGACTTACAAAAGAAAAACAGTAAGGTTACATTTTAAAAGGCCACTTAGCTGCTCCCCTGCTGTGAGCTCCCACACACAGATTTCTCCAAGGTCAGCTGTGAATTTCACTGTTTGTTTTTTTAGAATGAATGCCAATGCCCGGAGATACTTGAAACCTAACAGCAAAGGCAGCGGTTGTGCAGGTCACTGCTGAGTCAGACAGCAGTGTACGTTCCTCCTCCATTTGAATCACTTCCCATGTGGTCTCTACCTGTGTTCATTTTGATCCTTTTTTCCCCGAAGTTCCAAAACAATGCAACAGCTTAACAAATAGTAATTACTGCTCCTAAAATTCCAAAAAAATTAGCTCCAACAATGAAAATACCTCAAAAAAGAATAGCTCTTACAGCCACAACATTTTCCCATCCTCCATCTTGGATTACCCAGAATGCTTCTTTGCGGGGAATTACTGGTTGTTTACATTATTCAAAACCCTTCTAAGATTTCAGTACACCCAGGTTAATGGCCAACTTCTTTTGATTCTGCTGCCTGATTGTTTTAAATATTTATTGCTGCTTCATATGAATAATTTTTGTCTTTGATATGTTCAAAATTTATTCTCGTCATAAGTGTAACCTAAAAGCCCAGGACTTTCAAAAGCAGGTGAAAACTCAACACGTAATGAGGCTGGAAACAGAGATCACAACCTTCCTTCACTTGTATTAGGACAATTTGCGGAGGCTGGGAATGGCTGCAGGAGGAACTGCATATCCTGAATAGACTAAATAAAAGTCCATTCTGGGGGATGCCAAATGCCCTGGAAGCATTGCACATCAAGGGCAGCTTTTCCCCATGGGTTTTGGAGCTGAAACATTGGGACCAAATGGGGTTCCCACGCCTGTACTTGCTGGAAGCAAGAGCATTGGGGAGAGCTAATTTCCTGGAGTTGACCATCTGATTGGCTGCCTTCAAGTTCACTGAGGGTTTGGACTTGACTTGAAGAGCCCCATAGAGAGAGCATAGCATGATGGGCCGAAAGCCACCTTCTGTAGCATGTCCACTTCAACTGGGACTGTCTCCCATTCACACTATTGCCATTCTTTGTACCACAAACCAGAACTCTATAGCCCCATGTTATGTCAATAATCTCCATCCTCCAATGTGTTGCTGCCCCCAATTCTCCTCTCTCTCCCCTCACTGCTATTGCCCCCTCACTGGTATTCCCCCTCACTGTTTTTCTGCCCTCTCACTGCTATACCCTCCTCTTCAATGCTACATATCTTCACTGCTATTGCCCTCTTATTGTTGCACCCTGGCCCTCTATGCTAATTCCCCACCCCCTCTGTCACTGCTATTTCCACGCCCTCACTCTCGCTATCTTGGGGATTACCATTGCCAGAAACTGAGCTACATTAGCCACATACACACACTATGGCCACAAGAGCAGATCTGAGGTTAGGAATACTGTAGCATGTAACTCACCCCCTGACTCTCCAAAGCCTGTCCACCATCTAAAACACAAGCGAGGAGTGTGTCATGACTCCTCCAATACTGAAGCAGTCCATATTTCAAATGCAACAAGATCTGGACAGTATCCAGGCTTAGGCTGACAAGTGGCAAGTAACATTTATGCCACACAAATGTCAGGCTATGACCATCATCAGTAAGAGACAATCTAACCACTGCCCATTGACAATGGTGTTACCATCACTGAATCCCCCACTATCAACATCCTGGGTTACCATTGAACAGAAACTCAACTGGACTTGCCACATAAACACAGTGGTTACAAGAGCAGGTCAGAGACTGGGAATACTGCGGCAAGTAACTCACCTCCTGACTCCTCAAAACCTCACCACTATCTACAAGGCACAAATCAGGAGTGTGATAGAATACTCCTTTCTTGCCTGGATGAGTGCAGCCCCAACAACACTCAAGAAGTTCAATACCATCCAGGAAAAAGCAGCCGGCTTGACTGGCACTACATCCACAAGCATCCACTCCCTCCACCATCAATGCTAAGTTGCAATAGTGTGTACCATTTACAAGGTGCACTGCAGAAATTCACCAAAGATCATCAGACAGCACCTTCCAAACCCACAATCACTTCCATTCAGAAGGACAAGGGCAGCAGATACATAGGAACAGCACCAGCTGCAAACCACTCACCATCCTGAATTGGAAATATAACACCATTCCTTCACTGTCGCTGGGTCAAAATCCCAGAATTCCCTCCATAATGGTATTGTGAGTCAACCCACAGCAGGTGGACTGCAGTGGTTCAAGGTGGCAGTACATCACCACCTTCTCAAGGGCAGCTAGGGATGGGCAAGAAATGCTAGCCCAGCCATTGATACCCACATTGAACTTTATCAAATTTTTAAAAAGTCTGGAGTTAATAGAACTGATATCAGCAGGAAACATGGTGACCGAGCCCACTTAATTATGGAAGATGCCTCATTCTTAACCCACAGCACTAGGGAGATCTGTCCTTGTTATTTTAGAGGGTGGAATAGGCTGCGCAGTGATTGCTGGCTGTTGGAATCAGCCACCTTAGTGAGCTCTTTGAAACCCATTACCCCGAGACCATCACAATTTACTGGTGGCTCAGGATTACAAAAGGACCAGAGAGACTTCCATGCCCTCAGAGGTTCATCCAACACAACCAGGTACCTCCAGTGAGTTGAGGATCTCTCACATTCACAAAGGTGGGGAATGCTGAAGGCCACACATTTGGAATTTCTTCCAAAATCTCTGACACAGCTGTCCACACTTACCCCCACCCCTCCACACTTAGCCCCACCCTCCCCACTAACCCCGCCTTGTCCAATCATCCCCACCCCTCCCCACTCACACCCGCCCACCCCACTCACCCCCACCCCTCCCACTCACACCCCTCCGGTCCATACTCACCCCTACCCTGCACTCTCCTCCCACATCCTCTCACTCAGCCCACACCCCTCACCACTCACCTCTTCCTCCCCACTCACCCCGTTCCACCCCACACAACCCCATCCTCCATATTCACACCCCCAGCCCGCAACACTCACCTCCACCCCTCCCCACTCACCCCCATCCTGCACTCTCAACCCACATCCACTCACTCACCCCACACCCCTCACCATTCACCCCCTTCCTCCCCACTCACCCCGCTCCACCCCACACAATCCCATCCTCTATATTCACAGCCATCCTCTCCACTCACCCCCGCCCGCCCCACTCACCCCCTCCCTACAACATTTACACCCACCCATCCCCACTCACCCTGCTCCACCCCACTCAACCCAATCCTCCATATTCACAACCATCCTCTCCACTCACCCCACCCCACCACACTCACCTCCACCCCTCCCCACTCACCCCAGCCCGCCCCACACACCCCCACCCCTTCCAATCACATCCCTCCCATCTACACTCACCTCTATCCTGCACTCTCAACCCACATCCTCTCACTCACCCCTTTCCTCACCACTCACCCTGCTCCACCCCACTCAACCCAATCTTCCATATTCACACCCATCTTCTCCACTCACCCCCAACCCACAACACTCACCCACACTGTCCCCACTCACCCCCACCCTTCACCACTCATACACCTCCTGTCCACACTCACCCCTACTCTGCACACTCACCCCACATCCTCTCACTCACTCCCACTTCCCTATGCTCATCCCCCTCCAACTCACCCCCTTCCTCCTCACTCACCCCACTCCACCACACTCAACCCCGTCCTCTATATTCGTACTGATCCTCTCCACTCACCCCCAACCCACAACACTCACCTGCACCCCTCCCTACTCACCCCCTCCTCCCCCACTCACCCCACCCGTCCCCACTCCCACCCCTCCCATCCACATTCACCTCTACCCTGCACACTCACCCCACATCCTCTCACTTACCCCCAACCCTCTATGCTCATCCACACCCCCCCACTCACCCTGTTCCACCCCACTCAATCCCACCCTCCATACTCACACCCATCCTCTCCATTTACCCCCATTCCTCCCCACTTAACCCACCCCTTCCCACTCATCCCCACCCCAGATCACTCACCCCTACCCCTCCCCATTCGCCCCACCCCACACCACACACCCCACCCTCCCCACTCACCCCCACCCTCTGCACTCACCCCCACCTTCTCCTGTTTACCCCCTCCCTGCACTCCACACTCATCCCCGACCCTCCCCACAGCCCTCCCCTGTGACCACTCTCACATGATGGTTCTGGACTCTGGTGAGTCTATTGCCATTAGTGGGCACTGTTCTTGCTAATGTTCACCGCATGAAGAGCCGCTGCCCTTGGATTAGCCAGGAGGGTCTCCGTGAGTTGGATTGCCACTGTTAGGACCTTAAAGTGCAGGAGTGGACACTTACAAGCTTAGAGGGCATTTGATACTCTCAGGTTATCCCTCCAGAATTGACAGGTGCTCCCTACCAGTTCACCCACTGGTGGGAGAGGCCCACATTATGTGACAGAATCCCGACAAGTATATCTCAAAAACTAATGGACAAATTTCAATACAAAATGGTTTATATGCTGGATGATACAGTGACTAGCTTTTGGCTAAGATGTGGATCCTGATGCTGATCATGGAATGTTTAAAAGATCCATTAATATTCCGAGATAATTTGATTATGTTGGAATATTGTGAATTGTCTCAGTTGCCATGTTGGAATTTATCACCCCCACTGGCAATCATGAGCAGATTTTTCAGGTCAGGTTATTGGATGTGGATTGTTCTGCACCTCATTAGTGCATTTTTCAGCTTTGTAGTTATAGAAAGCCAAACAGCCAGAAAAAAGCCACAAGGAAG
Source organism: Ginglymostoma cirratum (assembly GCA_024137785.1). Lineage (NCBI taxonomy): Eukaryota > Metazoa > Chordata > Chondrichthyes > Orectolobiformes > Ginglymostomatidae > Ginglymostoma > Ginglymostoma cirratum. Next base: position 27,615,258 of record JAHRHZ010000056.1, on the reverse strand, counting down.
ACTTGAGTAATTATGATAACATTGAGGAAACAGAGGGACATGCTCTCTCAGTGGAACTAGCATGTGTTATTTATATTGTTACTCGATCTCATGCTCTCATCCTCTCTTTCTCTCTCTCTCCATTATTCTCTGTGTAACTGATATGTGTTATTTATACTGTCACCTATTCAGCTATGAAACTATGTGACACTTGTGTTTCAGACTACGACGCTTATTGGACTCTTGAAGACAGCTCGCCTCCTGCGGCTGGTCCGAGTTGCTCGCAAGCTAGATCGCTACTCGGAGTATGGGGCTGCAGTGCTCTTTCTGCTCATGTGCACCTTTGCTCTCATTGCCCACTGGCTGGCATGTATCTGGTACGCCATTGGCAACGTGGAGAGACTCTATATGGTTCACAAGATAGGCTGGCTGGACAATCTAGGAGATCAGATCGGAAAGCGATATAATAACAGTGATGCCTTGTCTGGACCGTCCATTAAAGACAAGTATGTGACCGCTCTTTACTTCACATTCAGCAGCCTCACCAGTGTCGGATTTGGGAATGTTTCTCCCAACACCAATTCCGAGAAAATCTTCTCCATCTGTGTCATGTTGATTGGATGTAAGTGTCACTGCTTTTCATTGGGTTCTTGAAGCAAAGGATATCACTTTTCACACAATTCCATCACTTTCTACAACATCCCCATGACTCTCTACATTGTCCCTATCACTCTCTAAACCATCCTCATCACTCTCTACACCACCCCCATCACTCTCTACACCACCCCCATCACTCTCTACACTGTCCCCATCACTCTCTACACCATCCCCGTCACTATCTACACTGTCCCCATCACTCTCTACACCACCCCCATCACTCTCTACACCACCCCCATCACTCTCTACACTGTCCCCATCACTCTCTACACCATCCCCGTCACTGTCTACACTGTCCCCATCACTCTCTACACTGTCCCCATCAGTCTCTACACCACCCCCATCACTGTCTACACTGTCCCCATCACTCTCTACACCATCCCCGTCACTATCTACACCACCCCCATCACTGTCTACACTGTCCCCATCACTCTCTACACCATCCCCGTCACTATCTACACCACCCCTATCACTGTCTACACTGTCCCCATCACTCTCTACTCCATCCCCGTCACTATCTACACCACCCCCCATCACTGTCTACACTGTCCCCATCACTCTCTACACCATCCCCGTCACTATCTACACCACCCCCATCACTGTCTACACTGTCCCCATCACTCTCTACTCCATCCCCGTCACTATCTACACCACCCCCATCACTGTCTACACTGTCCCCATCACTCTCTACTCCATCTTTATCACTCTCTACACCATCCCCATCACTCTCTACTCCATCCCTGTCACTATCTACACCACCCCCGTCACTCTCTACACCATCCCCATCACTCTCAAAATCATCCCCATCACTGTCTACACCATCTCATCAATCTCTACACCTTCCCCATCACTTTCTACACCATCCCCATCACTCTGTATTCTATCTTCATCACACTCTACACTATCCCCGTCACTCTCCACACCATGCCCATCACTCTCTACACCATCTCCATCACTCTCTACTCCATCTTCATCATTCTCTACTCCATCCCCATCACTCTGTACACCATCTCCATCACTCTCTAC
>JAHRHZ010000056.1:27573382-27585496 GCA_024137785.1 Ginglymostoma cirratum | reverse complement strand
CTCGAAGATTTTTACAATCTTCGAGAGACCAAATAGTGAAACATTATTTGCAGTAGTTGGTGACAGTAACAAAAGGAGAAAAATGAGGATTGTCACTCCGGGAACAAAGGGGGTAGAAAACTTAGAGGGAATATTTGCACTCGGATGCTGATTAAAACATGAGCTGATTCACCACAAGGATAGTCATTTTGTGTGGTAATGTCACAAAATGAAGCATCAAGAGGGCCAGGTTAATGCTGGGGACATGGGTTAAAATTCCAGTGTGACAGATTGTAGAATTTGGATTCAATTAATAAAAATCTGAGATTGAAAGCGGGTAATGGTGCCTAATCAACTTTAGGGAAGGAAATCTGCTATCATTACTTGGTCTGGCCTACATGTGTCTCCAGACCCACAGCAGTGTGGTTGACTTGCAACTGCCCTCTGAAATAGCCTGGCAAGCCATTCAGTTTGAGGGTAATTCAGACTGACCATCAAGCACTGGCCTTGCCAGCGATATCATACATAAAAGATTTACAAAAGGGACATATAAGAGACAACCTTTAATAAAGGATTGTTTAAGTATTTAAACATTAAATACGGGCTAGTGGAAGGGAATGGAATGAGAAAGCCCAGTGTTGTGAGCTGAATGCCCTCCTCCTGTGTTTAGAATTTCTATGACTCTGCATTATTCTCTATCCATGGCAACAGTCCTCACCCCATCAAATCCCAACTTTACCCTGCAATGTATTTAACATTACACGTGCAAATCAGCCTAAGGATAGGGATACAATAACCCAGTGACTCCCATTGCTTGACCCTCCTTCAGCAGTCTATTTATCCTCAGTGCCCCCTTATTCTCCCCATCCCAGAGAGATTGAGAAGTTTAGGCCTATACACTCTGGAGTCTAGAAGGATTAGGGGAGATCGAACTGAGGTATATAAGATGCTAAAGAGGATTGATAAAGTAAACATAGAGAGGATGTTTCATCATGTGGGGCAACCTAGAACGAAAGGTCAGTGTTTTAGGATAAGCGGCAGCAGATTTAAAACAGGAGAAATCACTTTTCTCAAAGCGTCATGAATCTGTGGAATTCACTACCCCAGAGTGCAGTGAATGCTGGGAAATTGAGTAAATTCAAGGACGAGATAGTCAAGTTTTTAATTAGTTATGTCTAAGTAAATACTAATGTCTAATTAGAAATGGGTTGAAGGATTATGGAGAGCGCATCAGGGAAGTGGAGTTGAGGCCAAGATGAGATCAGCCAAGATCATATTGAATGGTGGAGCAGGATCAAAGGGCTGAATGGCCTACTCCTATTCCTAATTCTTATGTTCTATTCATAATACACCAGATACATGGCCCATTTTAACTGAGCATGTGCACTAAGTCTCATTCCGTCCATATTTAAAATCAGAGCTGTCAGCCATATCTATATAGCAGGGGTATTCTGGAAGGAATTTTGTACCCCAACGTGTCTCTGAATCAGTGTACTGCAATAGGAGCATGCTAAGTTTGGTTGAGTACCAAAAATGTCTTTGTACAAATGGACAGTACACATCTGCGTAAATAAATTTATCTGTGTACCACTGTACACTGCGTGTGTCTTTATCTTTCTGTAAACTGAAAGTACACCAAGCATGTACATGTGCAAAGTGTATCATTGTGCTCATGTTCAAAAAGCTTTTCCACACGGCAGTGCACATTTAGTATGCCTGCATACCATTGTGCACCAAGAATGCCCATGTGTCAATGTACACTGTGAATGTTTTGCGTATCAGTGGACATTGTTTCTAATTACCCGCCTACACTGTGTGTGTGTGTGTGTGTGTGTGTGTGTGTGTGTGTGTGTGGTCAGTTAACTGGATGGCTAGCTTGCAATGCAGAGTGATGCCAACAGCATTGGTTTCAATTTTTTTAATTCATTCATGGAATGAGGGCGTCACTAGCTAGACCAGCATTTATTGCCCATCCCTAATTGCCCAGAGGGCAGTTGAGAGTCAATCACATTGCTGTGGGTCTGGAATTACATGTTGGCCAGACCAGGTGAGGATGGCAGTTTCCTTCCCTAAAGGATGTTAGGAACCAGATGGGTATTTTTCCTGACAATCAACAATGGATTCATGGTCATCAATAAACTCTTAATTCCAGATTTGTTTTTCCTATTGAATTCAATCTCCACCATCTGCCATGGTGGGATTTGACCCCAGGTCCCCAGAACATTACCTGGGTCTCTGGAGATAACATTCCAGCGATAATACCACTAGGCCATCGCCTCCCCAAATTTCTACAATTCCTGTACTATGACGTTATCATGCAGGTTACCATGAAGGACTCTCCTTCTCAAACTCTCCCCTTGGCTGAGGTGTGGTGAGCATCAGGTTAAACCACCACCAGTTGTCTCTCTCCCTAATGACAGAGCAGCCCCATGGTCTGGTAGAGTATGGTGATACTACCTTTACTGACCCTACCAGCATACTGACTTATTGCGGGTACTCAGCCCCTCAAACTCCCCAAACGTGTCCTGGAATCTGAGATCCTCATTGTTTGAGACAAGCACTCTTTATTGTTCTTTAAAATGCATTTTATAGGCAGATCGGATTCTCCGCTCACCCCCGAGTGAGGATTCAGACAATGGGAATAGAAGAGTTCGGCGGAGGAAGCAATCTTTCCGGGAAAGGAGTAACACTGGTAAGTATGCAGACTGGGGGCTCTGCCCTTTATAACCAGCAGCTGCATAGCTGTACAATAAATATCACCGGCTCCAAAGCTGGATCCCCAGTTGAACATTGAGGAGGAAGAGGAAGGTGATGTGAAATCAGTGAATCACAGCCAACCATCAAGCTGAATCAACTATCAAGATGAGGACTAGTTACATATTCACAGACCTGAAACACACACCACACAGTCTGCTGGGACAAGCAAAGTCTATCTGCAATAGAGACAATCAATACGCATTCTGCATTAACATGTTTATTGTATCCCTAGTTTCCACACTCAGTCTATCCTCACACTGCAGTGAACAGAGTCACATTCAGTTTGTTCCCTGTGTTCCCCATCCCTTTCTCCATGTCTGGCTCTGATATTTCTAATTGACCAATTATTACGCACCTATGAGATGAACTTGGACCCTCTGCCCCAGAGATAGGGCACTACACCACAACAACCCTAAAGTTGTAGGCTAATAGATAGAGATTGATTAAATTACCAATTAATGAGTTGATTAATTAACAATGATCAGTCTGTAACTCCATTATTACTGTATTTGCAATTTCCACAATGTCTGATGGTGAATTGGAAGGCAAGTCGTAGTGTAGTACAACTGAATAAACCTTTTCAAAGGACAATGAAGTCCTATATTCTGAATCCTGTGATGAATTTAATAGAAATTTTCCTGCCTTCGCACACTCGACTGGGAGCAAAAACCAGCTTCTGTGTAAGTCTCATATTTGTTTCAGTGTGTATTTAATGAGGCATAAGAGAATACCCAATTAATCAGGATCGACCTACAATTAAACAATTGATATACAATTAGCTCTGCAACGTAGGTGCCATTGCAAGGCAGTATTAATTAGAATCGTTTGTGACTCAGATGCTGGTCATTCAGTCCCGTATGAGTTGCTGCAAAGGACTGTGTCAAGCACTATGTGTCTTAGGGAGTGACTAATAGGTCCTGACTGGGTTGGGGAAGGGAAATTTGATGGGTGGGGAGATGGTTCCTGTTGGGTATCAGCAGAATGGGTATTACTTTTTCCATTACCATCCCATGATTTTCATTGTCATTTTCTGGTGCAGGTTCAGAAATGATCAGATTTGACTGAATATTGTTTCCTTACTTGCACTGATGAGATTATGAACTTGTAAACTTTGAGTTCTGAATTGAGAATTTGAGGCACTTGGGTCGCCATACTCATGGTCTTAGAGGAATTTGTCTTTTAATTGCAAGTCAAAAAGTTGAGATTTCTTCAGGATCCTGCTGACCTGTCCATGGAACTCTATCTTCAGTGGCCCATGTTTTGGGGCAAGCTATGATGTGGAGGTGTTGGTGTTGGACTAGGTTGGACAAGGTCAAAAATCACACGACACCAGGTTATAGTCCAACAGGTTTATTTGAAATCACAAGCTTTCAGAGTCTTGCTGCTTCTTCAGGTGAGAATGAGACTACACACACACACACACACACACACACACACACACACACACGCTCTCAGATACATGCACACACACATACACACACACACAGAGATACATGCACACAGACACAGACACACAGACACAAATTGTGTGTGTCTGTGTGCGTCTCTGTGTGCGTGTATCTGTGTGTGTGTGTGTGTGTGTGTGTGTGTGTAACCTGGACAGGTCAGCAGGATCCTGAAGAAATCTCAATTTTTTGACTTACAATTAAAAGACAGATTCCTCTAAGACCATGAGTATGGTGACCCAAGTGCCTCAAGTTCTCAATTCAGAACTCAACGTTTACAAGTTCATAATCTCATCCACACACACACATACATATATACACACGCATATATACACACATACACACAGACAGACACACGCACACAGACACACACACACACTTACACACATGCATATATACACACACATACACAGGCAGACATACACATGTGCACATAGACATACACACACACACATACACACTCACAGGCAGACACACACATGCACATAGACAGACATATACACACAGACAGAGAGAGACACACAAACAAACGCACACACACACAGACGGACAGACACACACACAAACAGACAGACACACACACAACCTGTTTACTAGATGGATGGTAAACCAATCAGGAGTCCCTCTTCTGAAGCCCTGCTCTTCTGCCTGTCAGTTGTGTTTGAGTGAATGCAGAGTTAACACAGGACAAAAATAGGCCATTAAGTCTATCTTCTCTATGGCCATGTTTATGGTGTGCATGAGCCTCCTTTTGAGGTAATTGTGGGTTGAACAATGCTCCACCAGTCCTCTTTCCCTGCCAATCCTCTTTCCTTGACTGTGTCCAGGTAATTGTTTGCTTTAATGTTTTTATTTTTATTTGACCTATTTTTCCTAATCAGGAGATACTATTACACACCTCTGGAGCAGGTGGGACTTGAGACTGGCCTCCTGGTCTATTCTAGGGGTAGGGATACTCCTATTGTGCCACAAGAGGCTCCCGCCTACTTGCTTTACAGTGAGAAAAGAATCAATAACTATGAGTCTTAACAAGAAGCTCCTGTATAATGAGATGTAGTTTATTGCTGGAAAGTAATCAGGGACAAGTTATATTCACTAGTTTGAGATTGTTTCTAACACTCATGGGAGAGGTAGATGGCATATCTGTCCCCTTCAAGATATTTTCCCTTTTTCCCCACTCAAGACTGTATGACATTGTCAGATTGGGTTGAGCATATGCAGCTTCTAACATTAACCCTTTCAGAGCCATTAACTTATACAACACCTCGTATCCCTCTTCATCGCTTCAAAACAGTTTTTTTTTATCCTTTTCTCCCTCGTGTTTATTTAGCATACCCATGAATACATCACTATTATTCACTTCAACGCTCTGTGTGGTAGTGAGTGTCATTTTCCTGCTACTATCTGGGTACAGTAGTTTCTCCCTACGGCTTTTTTAAGTGCTATGTAGTCCTACTTCTGAGATTCCCCCATAAGTCAAAATATCTTCTCTACACCTCCTGATCAAATCTCCTCATACTCTTAATGACCTCCATCAGGCTACCCTCTCAGCCTTTGCTCTTCCTGTTTGTTTTAGATTTAACTATGATGATGCTCTCCATGGTTGAATATCCTTGGTGACACCAATGAGCAGTGAATGACCAAAACCCTTGGAGTGCTAACTCAGTACCTTCAGGAGCCGAGGGGGGAGTTTGCAGTGGAGGGAGACGGTTGGTTTTCTCACCATGTTGTGATATCTCTTCATTGGTGAGTGTGGGGGCTGAGAGGTTGAGTGTAATATTCATTAAAGCCTTGGATTTCAGATGCTTTGAATAAAGGAGATCCTGATGGAGCCAAGGTCCCACTAACAAACCACCAGACTCACACAACCAGGGAGCACTGGGACTACAGCAGCATGACACCCCGCTCACAGACCAGTGAGGACAACCTCAAAGCTTCAGCCTCCAGTGTTACTGAGATGAATAGCAGAGGGCCAGCAACCAATCTGAACTTTGTTACATCTGACCCAGTCCCCATGGAGTACAGGAAAAAAGGCAATGGATCCCATCACTTTACAGGTACCAGAGTGTTCCTCAACTCTTTGTGAATTTGTTGGGCTGTTGATGACTCATGATAGTTGTGTTCATTCGACCTGTGTTCAGAAAGCTCTGTTTCCATTTTCTGTTTCCCTTCCCTAGCTTTTCCATTTCAGCCGATATCCCATCTCCATGCTGTTTCTTAATTAACATTTATCAGGAAGAATGGAAAGCCATTCAAGAAATGCCTCGTAATCTCTTTCTTAAATGGGTGATCCCTGACTTTGAGATGATGTTCTCTGGTCTTGGACTCTCCCACAAGGAGAAACAACCTCTCTGCATCTAATCTGTCAAGCTTCTGAGAATATAATATTTTTCAGTAAGGTCTGTTCTCATTGTTCTAGACTTCAATGAATGCAGGCCCAACTTACACGACCTCTCCTCATCAGAAAATCCTTCCTGACAAAGAATTAACATAGTGAACCTTCTCTGGGCTATGTCCAATGCTACTGTATGAGGACCAAGACTTGTTCACTCTGGTCTGACTAGTGCCTCGTATATTTTTAGCAAGACCCCCCTATTTTCATCCTCCAGTGCCTTTGAAATAAAGGCTAACTGTTTATTACCTTCCCAACTACCAACTGAATGTGGATGATAGCTTTTTACAATTCATGAACAATGACTCCAAATCCCCATTGTAATAGTACTCAGCTCTACTACTCCACCTACCAAAATACATCTGCCAAATTCTGGACCACATATTTAATCTGTCTAAATTCCTCTGTAGACTTTTGGTGTCAACCTCACTATTTGCCTTCCCATCTGTTCTGGTGTCATCCACAAATTTGTTGATAGTACATTCAATTCCAACATCGAAATCATTAAAATGCCCTGTAAATAACTGTGGCCCCATCACTGATCTCTGTGGCACTCTGCTAGTCACAGGATGCCATCCTTAAAATGCCCTGTTTGGAATAGTGTACTCAAGTACCAAAGTGCGGGAGTACAGTGAAAAGTTTACAATGTCGCCCCACATGGCACCATCTTAAGTATAAAGTACATAGGTACAAATCTTAGAGACAAAATAGAGAGATTAAAAAATGTTGTATTTATTACCGTTATTCATAGTATAAGTCAGAAAAAGAACTAAAGTTAAAAATGATAAACATTACAGTCTTTCTATAAAGAGTCTGCAGTAAATCAATGTGGGTGGCTTCTAAATGTGGTCTGACCACACCCGCAAGCCGCCGACCGCACACGCTGGTCCCCAGTCCAACTACCATCCTTGCTCCAAGCACCCTGGCCATCCCCACTCCACTCGGGCCTCCAGACCACAGGCTGTCTCCATTCAACTTGGGCCTCCAGCCCACTCTGCTCCTGTCCTCAGCTGCTCCAATAATGTCACTGCTGCTCAGAGGTAAATTTTAAAAAACTTTAAAAAGAGAGAAGAAGCAAGAGAAAAGAAAATAAGCAAAAAACAGACGGAATGGATGAGCCCCGGTCTGAGGAGCCTGGAAGCTGCCAATCCATCACCACCATCTTGGATTTATCCCAACTTGGTTTGGTCTTAGTTAGCCAAAGCAAGCTAATGTACTACCCCCAACTCCACAGGCTCATAATCTTATTCAGTAGTCTAATTTGAGGTACCTTATTAAATACCTTTTGGAAAGCCAAATATATTACACCCACTGCTTCCCCTTTATCTATCCTGCTTTCTACCCACCCCGAAAGGATTCTAGTAAATTTGTTAGGCATGATTGCCCTTTCATAAAGCCATGCTGTCTCTATTAGTTTCTAAATGTATTTCTAAATGCTGTGCTGTTACCTTCTTTATAGTAGACTTTAACATTTCCCAATGACAAATGTTCCTCAGACCCAACCATCCTCTGCTGCTTCATCAATGACCTGCCTTCCACCATAAGGTTAGAAGTGCAGTTGTTTGCTGATGATGCGCAATGTTTAGCACCATTTGTGACTCCTCAGATACTGAAGCAGTCCATGTTCAAAAGTAACAAGTTTGGGCAATATCCAGGCTTGGGCTGACAAGTGGCTAAAATGACACCACGTAAATGCCAGGCAATGCTCATCTCCAATAAGAGTCAATCTAACCATTGCCCCTTGACATTCAATGAAATTGCCATCACTGTATTCCCCACTATTGACATCCTGGGTGTACCCATTGACCAGATATTGGACTGGCTCGCCATATACATGGACTGGCTACAAGAGTAAGTCAGAAGCTAGGAATCCTGCAGCAAGTAACACACTTCCTGACTTCGCAAACCTCTCCATCTACAAATGAGGTGTGTGATGGAATATTCCGCACTTTCCTAGATGGGTGCAACAGGTAGTTTTACACCATTGGGATAAAGTAGCATATCCACAAACATTCACATTCTTCATCACCGATGCTCAGTAGCAGTGGCGTGTACCATCTACAAGATGAACTGTGGAGATTCAACAAGGTTCCTCTGACAGTACTTTCTAAACCTATCACGAAATATATCACTGTTCTTCGGTGTCACTGAATCAAAATCCTGGAATTCACTCCCCAACAGCATTGTGGGTCTACTTACAGCATGTAGACTGCAGTGGTTCAAGAAGGCAGATCACCACACCCTCTCAAGGGCAACTAGGAATGGACAATAAATGTTTGCCCAGCCAGTGACACCTGCATCCCATGAATAATTTTTTTTTAAAAATATGCTAGGAGTAAACTCTGAACAGTAGGGATTCTCTACCTGTGTTGGTTTATGGTCTCATAAATACATAGGCCATTCAACCCCTTAGCCGTTATTGTCAAAACCATAAGAGGTCATTCAGCCCCAGACCCTGTTAATTGAAGCACAGGAGGAAGTCATTTAACCCCCGTTAACCATTTAATGGAGAAACAGGATTAAACCATTCTGTCCATCAATCATTTTGCTGCATTCAGTTATATCATGGCTGATGTGCAGTTTAAACCCAATATCACCTTTGACCCCTATGCATTGATCCCTTTGTCTGTCAATGTACCGTGTAAAGTTTCTCTGGAACTCACCGAGCTGTTTGAACCTCTTTCAGGTACTTTTACAAGTGTGTCAAATATGTTCAGTTTCTGGGGTGAGAGAAAGGACAGCCAGTTTTCAGAGTTACAAGGACGTTCAATGTCAGCCCATGCTAACTTGGGAGCAGCATCCAACATGGACAACAGGGCACGGATGGAGGTGGAATCTAGGCTGGAGATGCTCCATGCACAGCTTAACAGGTGAGAACCTCCCAGTGTCGTGAGGCAAGCAATGAGCCAAACTATAACCAGTTGTTACAACCAGACCCTGGGCAAGATACTTAATTGGTGCAATCTCAGATGGACACCACAAATTGTCAAATTCCAGGGTGATGCAGTTAAACTAGCTCAGCTTCTTTATTTACCTGTACACTCAGTTGATCCCAACAAGGTTAATTCACAAAGGAACCCTTCCTTTGTTGATGCCTTTCTAACACACGCAGATGAATGTATCATTTCAAAGGAGCTGATTTAACCAGGCTTTCTTAACAAAAGAGTGAGCTTACTAATTACTAAACATGAGAAAAAGTAATAATGTAATACATATACACAGAGATTAGAAACAAAAGATGAATCTCCAAAAAATACATAAGTTAAATAAGGAGTTTGGTCTGTGAAGAGTGGATTAAACACATTTGCAGCTGGGTGACACCATAACACAGATGTTGGAATGGTGGGGGGTTGATTTTGAGAAGCTTGACTTTGTAGTCAGCTGAAAGGCCTTTTCTTGTTTCATTTTGGCTACACTTCCACTTGTTTTCTGGCTTCCAGTAAGGACAGGCATCCTTTAGTTTTACCTGTGGCGCTGATGTGGCTTGAAGTTTTCTCAGATGTGACTCTCACAGCACACACCTTTGTGCAATAGCATACCTAGACCAGCGTTAAAACTGTCTTTTAACTCCCATTCTTGTGTATTCTTAAAAAGGGAAAGCTTATATCCTCACTTTTGTTTTGGCTGTAGTTCCTCTTTTTAAATAATATTTAGAATTAAAAATTCAATGTGTCCATCAGTGATCTGGGGCTATAATCCATCATCACGACAGTACAGTGATTTACAGAAGAAAGAGGGAGGTTAAAACTCTCAAGATCAGAATCGCCCGTGCGTAGGTACTGCAATGATAATTCCATGGCATTTTGCCATCATGCTGTTCCATGAGTCATGCCGCACTTTTACTACTTGGTCACATCATTGTGAATGTGAAAAAAGCAGGAACCACACACATGTTCACCAATACTCACACTTACAGTTTCATTCATATTAACACTTCTCCTCCAGTATACTCACAGTCAAGTTGAGAGGTTTTTCTCATATTCTCACACATAGACACATAAATGTCTTACACCACTGACACAAACTCTCTCATTGTTTCACATTAATTAATTGTTTAATTTAAAAAATGCACAAAGCCCTAGACTCAGTTATCGTCATAGAATCTTGGAGATGTACAGCATGGAAACAGACCCTTCGGTCCAACTCATCCATGCTGACCAGATATTCTAAATTAATCTATACACATTTGCCAGCATTTGACCCATATCCCTGTAGACCCTTCCTATTCATATGCCCCTCTAGTTGCCTTTTACATGTTGTAATTGTACCAACCTCCAGCACCTTCTCTGGCAGCTCATTCCATATTCGCACCATCCTCTGCGTGAAAAGGTTGTCCCTTAGGTCTCTTTTAAATCTTTCCCCTCTCACCTTAAACCTATGCCCTCTAATTTTGGGCTCCCCTACCCTGGGAAAAAGGCCTTGTCCATTCACCCTATCCATGCCCCTCATGATCTTATAAACTTCTATACAGTCACCCCTCAGCCTCTGACGCTCCAGGGAACATAGTCCCGGCCGATTCAGCCTCTCCCTACAGCCCAAACCCTCCAACCCTGGCAACATCCTTGTAAATCTTTTCAAGTTTCACAACATCTTCGTACAGCAGGGAGACCTGAATTGAATGCAGTATTCTAAAAGTGGCCTCACCAATGCTGAATGCATTGACTGAAACTAAGAGGAAATCCCACCTATAGTCTAGCTATCCAGGTTGGAGAAGGTAACAACAGTTAGAGTTCCTATTTTCCTGATCACTCAACACTCCCACTGTCCATTTTTTATTCTTTCTTTACATGATGTGGATATCATTGGCAAGGCTAGAATCTGTTGACCATCTCAATTTGGCCTTGAATTGACAGTCTTGCTAAGGCAGTTTAGAGTCAACCACATTGTTATGGATCTGCAGTTGCATTTAGGCCAGTCCGAGTAAAGCAGACTGCTAAAGGAAGGTGACAATTACATTGGCTTCACAGCCACTGTTATTGATAACTGGTTTTCAATTCCAGATTTTATTCATTGAATTTCAAAGACCACAAGTTGCCAAGGTGGAATCTGAACCAATAATTCTCCAAGTATTAGCCTGGCCGTCTAGATTACACATCCAGTAACTTTACCTTATGCAGATCTGGCATTGGCTAAAGACAGAGCCAGTCAGTGAGTTAATAATAATGGTATTTTACTCAAGAAACACATTTGCAGCCCAAACACTGAATTATGAGTGTGACTTACATCAAAAGCATTCAAGTACACTAAGTAATCAGATTTAAAACATGCAAATGTAACAACGACATAGCTGCTAAATTTGTTTTGTTTCCTAACAGGAAAGTAACAGCTATTAAAAGGAGGAATATTAAATCAAAAATGAACACACCAGTCTTTACATTACAGGCATTGAGTGCATATAAATTAAGTTTAAATACATAAACAAAAACAGAATTGCTGGAAAAGCTCAGATAACAAGGTGTCAAGCTGGATGAACACAGCGGGCCAAGCAGCATCATAGGAGCAGGAAAGCTTGACGTTTTGGGCCTAGACCCTTCTTCAGAA
>JAHRHZ010000056.1:27492838-27564539 GCA_024137785.1 Ginglymostoma cirratum | reverse complement strand
TGAAGCTTTGATACAATTACTATGACCCCACATCTCAATCTAGACCAGCTACAGAGCTGCCATCTTCTATAACGTATTATCTCAAATTTACTTAAAATACTGAGGAACGACAATATTAATAAACACACACAATTTATCATTTCCATTCCTTTTGCTATCAAAGTAACCATTTGTGTAGTAGCCTGTGTCATACATCGCTCATGTCACACATCGCTCATGACAAAGTTACCACTGTCAGAATCTATAATTATATTAAAAAAGTGTTTTACACTATTTAAGCTATATGACATCCTTGTGTTGATATTAATTGTGATGAAGTGAACCATCCATATATGAGCTAATGTTATTCTAGAACATTTGAGAAGAACTTCAGTACTAGAGACATAGAGAAATATAAACCAGTTGACAAAAATGCTGTCCAGTGTATGTGCTAATTGGGCATACAGTGCAAGAAATGGCATCACGTGGCTGTATTGGGTGAATGAATGAGCTAGTTATAAATTGAGTAGTGATGGTATACAGTCCAATTTAAAGAATTTCCAAATATGGGAAATGAGTTCAGGTACAAAATCTGCTTTCTAACCAATTTCTTAACTAATTTCCAATTCCTAATGTGAACCCAGAATAAACCATAATCAGCGCCACAACCAGAAATTCTTCAGCATAAGGGGACTCTAAGCCAATAACTGTATTCAACAGAGATCAGTGAATCGGGCATACAGCATTCTGTCTTGCCATGATGATTTTATCATCTCACGAGAAAATCTTGGATCTTTTTCCCCACCATGATCTTTTAAAAAAAACGGTATCAGTGTTGTCAGCTTTTTCTTGGACCACAAACAGAAGTTTACAGCATATGCTGTAGAAAAGAGACTAGTGTAAAATTACCATTTTCATTTTTGTACAGCAGAATCAGACAGGTAAAGAAGTACACTACATTTACAGTGGAAAGACTCATTACTGAAGATGTGGCATTTTGAGCATGTACAACAGCTCAAAGGATAAGAGTCACCAAGCAGTCTCGTAGCCTAGCAAGCAAACTGGGCACCTTTTTACTAAAAGCCAACAAATTAAAAAGGTTCCATTAGTCAAACAGAATCTCAACATACATTATTTTCTCAGGTTTTCACGTAGTGAACAATTATCCCACACTCAAAAATGGAGAAACCAGCTCAAAACTGGACGGGAAGGGGAACATATCAACAAGCCAAAAGATTGAGCACAATATTCCTCAAATAGTGTGCCAAATTGATGGGGGTTATTTCAGCACGTGTTGGGGCTTGGACCTGATTTTATGTCATCATTTCACCTATATTATTCACTTCTACAACGTAGTGAGGAGCCTGGGTTTCAATGCAAACCAATGGATTTTTAAGCAGGAATGGATTTACATTACAGCCCATTTACCAGTGGGTGGCAACAGATCACACTGTTTGGTCACTTTAACAAAATGTGAGAATTCCATTGTGCCAATTAAATTGAAAACATGACCCTTCTACAGTTTGAAGCTAATAGAATCAGACATGCAAACACCCAGGATCTTTACAACTAACCCCCTCACAACTCAATTTTTCAACTTGGCCACCCTGACCACCACTGGCTACAAACAATTGCTGTAGTAATTAGAAATGAGTCAGGCAGTTAGTTACAAAAAAAAAGTTACCAGATGTTGGAAAAACTCAAATAATAGTGGTCAGGGGAGGGGCTGTATAGTGGGTACTCCCAGTCAGTCACAGTTGGGATCGAGAGGGCACCGACATTGACATTAAACATTTTGACAGCCAAAGAACTGGAAAATAAAGACACCACAGCTACTCATTAGTTTACCAGCAACTCATCCAGTAAGTCTCAAGTATCATCACTCGGAGGAATTTATAAATTATTATTACATAATATTTAAAGACTCCAATGTGCAAATCAACTTTGCAATATTACTATTTATTAATTCAGTTTGCTCCCCTCACCAGTGACGCATAAATCCACTAACACTCTACCCAATGTGCAATGAAAGACCCTCTTAGTGACAGACCTGTATAACCAGTACTGTAGCTCAGCGCTGTAGTGATACTTGTAACCAGTAACAGTTCAAAAATCCTGAATCTACAATTATAAATTTAACTCCAATATTCCAACTACAGTGAACTGCACAACTCATTGCACAGCCAGGTCATAGGAAACTAACATCATGCACCCACTGCAAGAACTCAACCTCAAATTACAGCCACTTCAAACCTGCTTTAAGTGCTCTGGATTAGAAACTGGTGGTTCGTTTCCCATCTAGAGCATGCATCCATTCTTCCCACTGATTGCACGATACCCCCTCCCTCTAAAAATCCTCCCAAATTGTTTCGCTGTATCAAGTCACAGTTCAATATATAAAGGAGGTGGGTTGTGGGGGCATTAATGAATATTCTGCATGATCTAGCATATCTGCAGGAGTGCAGCTGTCTACAGTCTGACCAAGAGAACAGGCTGACTGAATATAGATCCATTTCCATTAAAGGGAAAAGGAAATCTATAGTGAGTGGGTTTCACTCAATTTTACGCAGCAAGAAATAACCTTTTATCCACTCACTTGCTGAGATGCCCAAATGTTAAACGTTCTTCCCGAAGTTGGTCTGTGAAACCCCCAGCAAGTACTAACTGGAACTGCAAGGTACTCCCCTCATCCGTACTCTTGCTTTAACATCTAAAACAGTTTGAAAGAACTCTAGTGATTCTGTAAATGTCAAAACACATACATACATCCCTATCTCTACAACTCCACACTCAAATCAGATCACTAAATCCACATTGATCATAAAGCAAAAACCAAACACATCACCCTCTCCCCTCCATCAAAAAAAATGAGAAAGCAGGCTGGGTTTGTACCACCTTTAACAGAGATCAAGAAGCCTGGAATTGAGAGCCAAGGGACCGAACAAATAGAGCACACAATCAGAACCCCAGAACTGGTGCAGAATTGGGGCTGCATTATGCAGGATTGTTATTTTTATTGCAAGTAAACTGTACCTCATCACAGCATGCTCTTCTGTCCATTCTCTTAAATAACATTATTCAGTGTTTGTTAAACACTGCTTCATAGGTAGGGTGTGGGTGGGCAGTAGCAGAATGGGCATGTATAGTGAAAGACAAAGAGAATGCTGTAAAGCACTACTGAGTTTCAATTACCTCAAGAAGTGACACTTCATAACATGAAGTGGTTTTGGGCAATGTTTAATTGGCTGCTTCAGCTGATAAAAATGCAGTCAAGACCAAATAAATTGTACTATTCCCCCAGACACAGCCTGCAAATAGTGTGTAATACAACTAGTGCGGAAAAGCATGGCTCTCAAGTCATGAGCTCCCACTTCAGCACAGCTGCATGTATTGTAAAAACAGTAAAAAATAGCACTCAATAATCCAATTTTACTGGAAACACATACTCCAAATTCAATGCTTACATCAAGGTACAAGTTAGAAGCTGATAGCCACAAGAGGTCCATGGCAACTGCAGGCAGTCTGTCCAAAGTCACTTTGTGATTTTACAAACATGCCAAAGGAACAGCTAGGTGGCTGGGTGTGGGGAACACACCAGCAATATGTAAACTACAGGTTGAGGACATTTGCCAGTTCACAGTCAAAGTAAAATAGTGGTTCTCAACAGCAGTCAGTGCCAGCAACAACCACTGCACTATGCCCAAACTACAGCCGCATTCCATCACTTTGTAATGTTCCCAATTTCCTGGAGTCAGGAATAGCATCTCATTTACATTACCAAGAGACAGAGATGCATTGGGGGCCTGACCTGGAAAAACACATAACTGAACAAAAAATAACAGCATTCCGCAGGTTTCACATGTTGCTGCCACAAGTGCTGTCAGTAGTGTTCTGTTGTTAATGTTGGCCAGGCGTATTCAGAATGCTCACGAAGGCAGATGAATGGAGATGGGCATTTCTGATGCTGGGGCGTAATCAGGGTTACAAACTGTCAACTGAAGTGCATACTCAAAAAGCACTGATCACTGCTGACTGCGTCACTCAGCATTCTCATCACAAGATCTTCTAGATACTTCAGGAAGCCAAAGTATTTCTCAATATTAATTTCTGAAAGGACAAGTTCTTACCTCACAAAAAAGAAAAAAAAACTGCTGTCACACCTAGCACAAAGGGAAGCTCACAGTTGCAGAGGCACAACGTACCACACTGGAGTTCAGTAAATCCCCTGACTGCAGTGGATCAGAAAACAGAATTCTTCTGAAATTGGACTGATCCCAGTTGCTATTAGCCCAATTATAAATTGTGTACTTAGTGATATTTTAAAAAGATTGCTACAAGATGGCCTTTGAGAAAACGGGTTTGTCGATTGAATAAAAGCTTCATTACCAAGTGGTTTAAGCAGTATTTTTAAAGGAAGTTGTGGGGTTTTTTTGCGGGGTGGGGGTGGTAAGGGAGGAGAAATGAATCAGGAATCCCAAAAAAAGTTACTTTGGACCCACAATGGGCCAATTGCACTCTGTATACAATAACACAACACTGAGAATCTGCACAAACATCCTTAACTTTATCTCATTCACACTGCACATACATACAATAGCCCCCATCTCCCTCCCTTGACTAGTGTGGATCAACAGGACTACACCCGTAAGATCTCAAGACAGTTATTATAGCAAATGGCTATCCAGTCAGGCTGGGTTGATGCCCACTGAACATTGTTGATTTCTCCTTCTGCTGTGTAGGCCAAAATGGGGTCTTCAATGGCACGTGGCATTTGCTGGATGTCCCAAATAAGTGCCTGATGATCATCCGCTTGAAACAAAAAAAAAAACACAGTTCATTTAGATCAAAACAATACGAGAAATCAGCTCTCAGCCCTCATTGCAATTAACAGACAGTGCCCAGATCAAGTCATTCCTCCCACCAAAAGCAGTCGTCAGATGAGGGGATCGGACTAGTGCTTCTTGTACTGCATGAAGCTAGTTCTACTTAGGGTAGTTACTGCTTGACATTTTAAACAAGAATACAAAGTGGACAACATGCTTTAATCATTGAAGTGTTAAGATGCAATGAGAACTCAAATCATCTGCATAGTGCATAATTTCTGTCCATCTGAAATATTCCTAGATTTCAGCCAGGACAATTAGGAAGCACCAAGGCCAGGCTAGGGATAAACCCAGAGGGAAAAATAATTGCTGGAGGGGACATCAGCCCAACCACCCAGAGGGGGAATTCCCAGATGCTGTATGACTGCTAAGAAGAAAGAGCCTTCCAATTACTGAGTGGTGTTCAACAATCACATCTGAATCTCCCAATCCCAGATCCAAGGAATGAAAAAAAACTTAAATTTCAACACAGGTTCCAGTATGATCTAGATTTATGAGGCAAAATCCTGAGGATTGCTGCAGTGATCATAATATAATTAGGTTTTGAATACAAGTTGACAAAGACAGAACAGTTCAAGATAATCATTGGGTTAACAGCCAATTTTAAAATGGAACAAACCTAGATGAATTTAATATAAAGATTAACAATTAGGCAGTAACTACTTGGAATCTTTCAAACCATGCACGATTACATGATAACTAAATGTCCTCCCACAAGAGGGTACAGCAAAACCGCAAGGTCTTCAGATGGGCAGAAAAATTCAAATCAAAATAAAAGTTTTAAAGAAGGTTAACTCAAATCTAGTAGCAAGGTTGTTAATACAAGGACACACAGTCAGGAATTCAGAGTGATGTGCAAGAAGCTGATTACAGAACTGGAAACAAAAACTGCCATAGCGTCATACAGCATGGAAACAAGATCCTTCGGTCCAGCTAGTCCGTGCGTCCACATTCCCAAACTAATCCTACCTGCCTGCACTTGGCCCATATCCCTCCAAAGCTTACTCAAATGTCTTTTAAACATTGCTACTGTACCTGCACCCACCAATTCCTCTGGCAGTTCACTCCACACACTAAACACTGTAAAATAAAAAAAAAAGTTGTCCCCAGTGTTCTTTTTAAACCTTTCTCCTCTCACCTTAAAAATATGCCCCAGTTTTGAACTCCCCCACCTTAAGGAAAAGGCCTTTGCTATTCACCTTATCTGTGCCCCTCATGATTTCATAAACCTCTATTAGGTCACTGCTCAACCTCATACATTCCAGCAAAAAAAAAACTCCCAACCTATCCAGCCTACTTTTATAATTCAAACCTTCCATTGGCAGCAACATTCTGGTAAATCTTGTCTGAACCCTCTCCAGTTTAATAATATCCTTCCCATAACATGGCGACCAGAACCACACAGTACTCTGGAAGAGACCACACCAACGTTCTGTACAACCGCAGCATGATGTACCAATGCATTTACTCTAAGGTCTGAGCAACAAAGGCAAGCATGCTATATGCCACCTTAACCATTCTGCCTACCTGTGATGCAAATTTCAAAGAATTATGGACCTGAACCGCTAAGTCTTTCTGTCCGGTCTCTCTGTTCTACAACACTACCCAAAGCCCTACCATTAATTGTATAAGTCCTGCCCTTGGTTGTTTTAACAAAATGCAATACCTCACATTTACCTAAATTGAACTTCAACTGTCAGTCCTGAGCCCACTGACCCAAGTGATCAAGATCGATTCGTAATCTTCGATAGCTTTCTTCACTATCCGCTATACCACAAATACTGGTGTCATCTGCAATCTTATTTACCATGCATGTTTCTCAGATTGAACAGACAGGAACAACTGCATGCTCCACAAGTCAGTGATCAGAATCTTGGAACCGCTGCCCTTCCATTATTGATGAGGACTCAAGAATGCAAGTGTAAAATCAATATTTGTAGGTGATGCAAAAATAGCGAGGGCAATTAACTGAGAACAGGATTAATTAGTTACAGGGGAGGCAAGGGCCTAGTGGTATTATGACTATTAACCCAGAAACTCAACTAATGTTTAGGGATTCAAGTTTGAATCCTACCACAGCAGATTGTGGAATTTGAATTCAATAAAACAAAAAAATCTGGAATTAAGAATCTACTAATGACCACGAAACCATTGTCAACTGCCTGAAAAACCCATCTGGTTTATTAATATCCTTCAGGGAAGGAAATCTGCTGTCCTCACCTGGTCTGGCCTACATGTGACTCCAGACTCTCAGAAGTATGGTTGACTCTCAACTGCCCTCTGAAATGGCCTAGCAAGCCATTCAGTTGTATCAACTGCTACAAAAATCAAATAAATTGAAACCGGACATACCACCTGGCATCAACCTAAGCACTGCAAAAGACAACAGCAGAAACAGCCCGGTCAACTGTGCAACGTCCTCCTCACTAACACCTGGGGGGGGCTACTGCCAAAATTGGGAGAGCTGTCTCACAGGCTAGTCAGGTAACAGCCTGACAGAGGTCATACTCGGCGTATACCTTACAGACAATCTCCAACCATCAGCATCCCTGGATATCTCCTGACCCACCAGCAGGACAGATCCAGCAAAGGTGGCGGCATAGTGGCATACAGTCATACAGTCGGGAGCATATCGCCCAGGGAGTCCACAACATTGATTTGGGACCATATGGAGTTTCACAGCTTCAGGTTAAACACTGACAACGAAACCTCGTACTATTACCACAATGTCCTCCCTCAGCTGATGAATCGATAATCCTCCATGTTCAGCAACACTTGGAGGAAGTACTAAGGATGGCAAGGGCACAAAATGTACTCTGGGTGGGGAATTTCAGTGTTCATCACCAAGAGTGGGACGGCAGCAGTATTACTGATTGGGCTTGTTGGATCCTAAAAGTCATAGCTGCTAAGCCGGGTCTGCAGTAGGTGGTGAGGGAACCAACAAGAGGGAAAAACATACCTGACCTCATCCTTACCAATCTGCCAGCTGCAGAAGCATCTGACAGTATCGCTAAGAATGATCATCGCAAAGCTGTACTGCCTTCACATTGAGAAAAACCTCCATTGTGTTGTGGCACGATCACAGTTCTAAATGGGAGACTTTAAACAGATCTAGCAACTCAAGACTGGGCATCCATGTGGCACTGTGGGCCATCAACAGCAGAACTGTACTCTAGCACAATCCACAACCTTATGGCCCAGTACATCCTCCACTCAACCATTTCATTGATCCCCTGGCTTGATGGTAAAGTGCAAAAGGGCACACCAGGAGCAGCACCAGGCATACCTGAAAATGAAGTGTCAATCTGGTGAAGCTACCAGACAGGACTACTTGCAGCCAAACAGCAAGTGATAGAGCTAAGCAATCCCACAACCAATGGATCAGATCTAAGCTCTGCAGTCCTGCCACATCTGGTCGTGAGTTATGATAGACAATTAAACAACTCACTGGACGTGGAGGCTCCACAAACATCCCCACCCTCAAAAGTGGAAGAGCCCAGCACATCGGTGCACAAAATAAGGCTGAAGCATTTGCAGCAATCTTTAGCCAAAGTGCCAAGTGGGTGATCTATCTCAACCTCCTCCAACGGTCTCCAGCATAACAGATACCAGTCTTCAGCCAATTCTATTCACTCCACACAATATCAAGAAACTGTTGTAGACACAGAATACTGCAAAGGCTATAGGCCCTGACAACATTCCAGCAACAGTACTGAAGCTTGTGCTCCAGAACTTGCCACTCTCCTAGCCAAGTGTTCTAGTACAGTTATAAACCTGCTGTCTACCCAACAATGCAGAAAATTGCCAGGTATTACCTGCACATAAAGAGGAGACAAACCCAACCCAGCCAATTACTGCCCCAGTCTACTCCCGATCTCAGAAAAGTGACGGAAGGTGTTGATGCAAGTGCTATCAGGCAATAACCTGCTCATGGATTTTCAGTTGATATCTTTGGCAGAGCGATCAGCTCCTGACCCCATTACAGCTTTGGTTCAAACAAGGACAAAACAGCTGAATTCCAGAGGTGACGACAGTGTGACAGCCCTTGAACACTGAAGCTGCGTTCAACTGACTACAGCATCAAGGAGCCCTAGCAAAACTGGAATCAATGAATATCAGAGCAAACATTCAACTGGTTGGGGACATACATACAAAGATGGTCGTGGTTGATGGAGGTCAGGCATCTCAGTTCCAGGACATCTCTGCAGGAGTTCCTCAGAGCAATGTCCTAGGCCCAACCTTCAATGACCTTCCCTCCATCAGTAGATCAGAAGTGTGAATGTTTGCCAATGATTAAACAAGTTCAGCACCATTCACGACTCCTCAGACACTGAAGCAGCCAGTGTTCAAATGCAACAAGAGCTGGACAATATCCAGGCTTGGGCTGACAAGTTGCAAGTAACATTCATGCCACACAAATGCCAGACAATGGCCATCATCAATCTAACTGCTGCCCCATTGACATATTACCACTACTGAATCCCCCACTACCAACATCCTAGGGGTTACATTGACCAAAAACTCAACTGGAACTGCCATATAAACACAGTGACTACAAAAGCAGGTCAGAAGCTAGGAATACTGTGGTGAGTAACTCACTTCCTTAACCCCGCCAAAGCCTCATCACCATCTACAAGGCACAAGTCAGGAATATGACCAAATACTCCGGACTTGCCTGGAAGGGTGCAGCTCCAACAACACTCAAGAAGCGTCTATCCAGGACAAAGCAGCAAGCTCGATTGGCACTACATCCACTCCTTCCAACATCGGCACTCAGTACACACTGTTGCAACCATCTACATGTTGCACTGCAGAAATTCACCAGAGATCCTCAGACAGCAAAATCCTTCAAAATCCACAACCAAATCCTTTAGAAGGACCAGGGCAGCAGATACATAGGAGCACCACCATTTTCACATTCCTCTCTAAACCACTCATCATCTTGACTTGGAAAAATATTGCAGTTCCTTCACTATCGCAAGTTCAAAATTCTGAAATTCCTTCCCTAAAGGAATTGTGGGTCAACCCACAGCAGGTGGACTACAGCAGCTGTCCAGGTGGCAGTACACCATCACCTTCTCGAGGGCAACTAGGGTCGGGCAAAAATGCTGGCCCAGCCAGTGATGCTCACATCCAAAAAAATGAATTAGAAAAAAAGACAAAAAGCTTAATATATTTTGGAATGTTGGAAGAAAATTTCTACTGAGAAATCAGGGACCTTTTTGGAGAACCGAGATAAAAGATGCATTACAGGACAAAACTTGAAAAAGCAAAAAGAGGGAAATTTAGATACATTCCTAGTATTATAAATAGGATAAAAATATGAAAATGATAATGGCAAACTCACAGATTACAGAATAAGCCAGTTTTGGGCAAATTAATTGTGACATTTTAGGGGATGAGATATTTTGGCTTTAAGAGTCTAGAGAAACCATGACACTGGAACAAGGAGGGTCTAAAGGAAATCTGATCAACATCTTCAAAATGATGATAGATTTTGATGTTTTAAATAGAGATAATCCATTTTGACATCCAAGATGAGTCACTAATCAGAGGTCATACACTTCAGTTCATCCCCCAAAGAACGAAGGGAGGCTAAGTGAAAGATTCTGAGAAGGATCACCGGACCTGAAACATTAACTCTGTTTCTTCCCTTCACAGATGCTGCCAGGCCTGCTGAGCTTTGCCAGCAACTTTGCTTTTGTAAGTGAAAGGTTGTTAGGACATGGAACATCCAAATAGAAACAGTGGTGGAAGCAGCCTCCACAAGAACTTTAAAAGGGAAGTGTTAAGTGAATGAATAAAATAAAAATATGCTGTAAAATTCTACCTTTAATTAAGGAAGAATTCAGAGAATTTCAATCTGCCCCAGGTGATACGAGCCAGCAGCAGAAAACAATTCTGTAGTAATCTCAGATCCGGTGTGATCCATGGAAAGTGCCAGATGAAGGCAACCGAGATGCCCTTCTGCAGTACTGCAGAATGGAGGGAACCTTACACTTCACTTAACCCGTATTGTACCCAGGGTAGTTGCCTGCTGAAAAGTTCTACTTCTAACACTGAGCCTAATCAACACAAACATCTTCAAACTGAGGGGAAAGAAGTAGTTTTCTTCAGTCAGAACACAACTTGTAGCTGGAGGGAGTCACATGCTTAAATCTACTGCACCGGATGTGACCGTAATCCAGCCTAATTATCAAACGTTCTGATAGGCATTTCTGAAAAATAAACTACATTGTTCTGGGGGCAACAACCTTTGTTCTGGATTAGAACAAATTACTAAAGCATTTGGTCTTTACCTGCAGTGCAGATGTGACATGAAGAATGTGGAGCCCAAGCAATGCCATTCACACATGCTCGATGATTGTTCAGCCGGGCCACAGGGGTGCAGGGCACACGAACGTCGAGAATAACCACCTGCAAAAGAAGGACATGTGGTTTTGGCTAATCACACTACAAAAAGAGTAATTAGTGACAATAAGGTAACAGTGAAGTATGGGATTTCAGGACAGGATTACTCACCTGAATGCAAAAGTGACTAGGTGCAATATGAATAATCAACATTCTCACTTACTTGCCATAATATAAATTAACCTGATGGTAACACATTGTCAGCTAAGTAGTTTACGGACTTCCTACATGTGTGTGCCACAGTGGCCGTCAACACTGCTGAAAAGTCTAAAAATGACAATGACATGAAGTTGTCCAAGTGACAGGAAACAAACAATAGCAATAACTTTTACTCTTAAGAGTAGAGGAGGATATACAGTGGTGTCATTACCGGAACCACAATGTTCCTTGATATAATTGAGACTTAAGTGTATAGGAGTCAAATTCAACATGTGCACAATACCAAACTTACAGGTGTGCCAAACAATAAGGATGTCACAATCAGCTGCAACAGGAAATAGATAGGGCATTGATAGCAACGAACAGACAAGTGGCAGCTAAAAACGTGAAAGGAATGCATTTTGAGAGAAGGGAGTAGTAGCAGTCTTTTCAGGCCTTCTGCTTATTTCTGCATGCCCCACTCTGGCACTATCCTGTTCAATTGCTTGCAATGGTCCTTCCATTTTCAACTTCAATCAGCGATATGACAGGGGAAAAGAATCCATATGGTAGTTTCCAGTTTCCCATTGATTACTGTCCTCTTCACAAATGACATTCCATCTATATCATTGATCCTCGAAACTCCAGCTTATCCACCATCATGAAAAATTTGTTCGTTTCATCATCAGCCAAGGCTCACAGAATCCCCCATTCAGGGCCTTATTTTCTTGAGTAAAAGGAGACTCCTCCCACCCCCTTGTATCTCACATGACTCTCTCAGCTTAAGAAGAAACAAAGAATGATAGTTCTAAAGAGGCAGAGGGAGCTGGGAGTTCACATATGCAATCTTCAAAGATGGCAGGACATGCTGAGAGTCAACAGCAACATATTGAATAGGTATCAAGTCCAGTTCTGGTCACATAAGAGCACGCTGGTCCTCAAAAGGGTACAGAGGAGATTTACCAGGATGGTTTCAGAATGAGGAATTTAACTACAAGGTTAAGCTGCTGCTGTTCTTACTGTAGTAAAGGAGACTGAGGGGCAATAAGAGGTGCACACTTATGACAGATATAGGCAAACAGGCAACAAAAAGTGACCCCATTAGCTGATCCCACACGTATCAGGAGCCAAAGATTTAAGGCTTGTTTTAGATGAGAGGTACAATAGGGTGCAAAAAATATATTTTTCCCCTTGGTCAAGTGACAATTCACTTGAAGTACACTACAAAAGCAGAGATCACCAATTTCAAAAATAAATTAATGGGCATATGGAAACACATCTGCAGGAATTCATGGTTGGTGACTGACTGGATTCCTTTGAGATCTGGCATGAACTCAATGGGCAAAATGGCTACTTTGTGTGCTGTAATGTTGGATCTACTGTAGGACAGCCCAACACGTTCCAAAAAAAAAAGGGCGAGACCATCAAATCCTGCAAACCCTGAATATCAAAGAATATAGAGCACTGGCTTAATAGAAAAAGGGAGGCAGATGCTGAGGGCTCAAAGAATTAAAGGAGTATAGAATGTGCAGACCGAACTTAAAGGGATAGGAAAGGATATTGGCAGGTAAAGGAAAATCCTAACTTGTTTTACATTAAGGGTAAAAGGATAATGAAGGAAAGAGTAGAGCTCTTTAAGGACTACCGTTGTGTTTGCAGCCAGATGATGCAGGCAGGGGTCTAAATGAATATTTTTGTATTGGTGTTCACTACTGAGAAGAATGACACAGGTATAGAAATCAGCGAGAAGGTCTGGTGATACAATTAAAGAAATTAATGTAGAGGGGAGACTCTGAGCACTCTGGCAGGCTTAAACTTCAGAGGGAGGCGATCACAAAAACATGCAATTTTTCTCTGGCCTCAGGAGGTGTTAGAGGATAGCCAGTGTGGTACAGTATTCAAGAAGGCAACAAGAGATAAACCATACCACCTCAGCTGATCAGTCTAACCTTGGTGATGGGGAAACTACTGGAAGCAATTCTGAGGCAAGGATTAATCAAGAACATCCAGCATGGTTTTGTTAATGGGAGGTCATGTCCAACCAACGTGGCTGACTTTTTTTGAAGAGCTGACCAGGTGTGTGGATGAGGGCAATGTTTTTGATGTAACCTACTTCGACTTCAACAAGGCTTCTATGAGGTCCTGCATGGGAGATTAAGAGCCCATGGGATCCAAGGAAATTTGGCAAATTCAATTCACAATTGGCTGAATGGCAGCAAGCTCTGGGTGATATTGGAGGGGTATTTTTCCAACTGCAAATCTGTCTCTAGTAGGATCCTACAGGATTCAGCATCAGGAACCTTGCTCTTTGGGTTTATGTAAATGATTTAGACTTGAATGTAGGAGGGTTGATCAGTAAGTTTGCAGGCGATACAAAAATTGGTGGGGTGGTGAAAAGTGAGAAGGATTACCTTAGACTACAAGAGGATATAGACAATTGGTCAGATGGGCTGATCAGCAACAAATGGAATTTAATCTGGATAAATGTGAGGTGATGCATTTGGGCAGGACAAACAAGGCAATAGAATGCATGATGAATAGTAGGGCCCTGGAATTAATCAAGAATCAGAGGGACTTAGGTTTCAGGACAGGTGGATATAGTGGTTAAGAAGGTATACGGTATATGTGCCTTTATTAGTCAAGGCATAGAATTTAAGTTCAGGGGGTTTCACTAGAACTGTGTAAAACATTGGTTGGGCAACAGCTGGAGTATTGTGTGCAGTTCCGGAATCCACTTTATAGGAGGGATTGCACCAGAGAGTGTGCAGGATGTTGCCTAGGCTTGAGAAACTCAGTTATGAAGACAGATTGAACAGACTGGTGTTGTTTGCCTTAGAGCAGAAGAGACAGCAAGAACATGATTGAAAGGAAGGGACTCTTTCCGTTGATGGAGGGATCAATGACCCAGGGGCTTAGATTTAAGGTAAGGAGTAGAAGGTCTAGTAGAGATTAAAGAAATATTTTTTCACCTAGAGGGTGGTGGGAATCTGCAACACTCTGCCTGTAAGGATAGTTCGAAACCCTCATAACAATTATAAAGTATTTAGATCAGCACTTGCGATGGCAAGGCATACAAGGCTGAGGACCAACTGTTGAAAAATGGGGTTACTTAAGGTGGTTGTTTTTGACTTGCCCTGCCCCAATCGCCAAAGGTCCTTTTACTTATGACTCATATGAGTATGACGAAGAGCTCATCTCTACAGAAGCAATTAGACCATCTCACATCTGAATTTGTTCTCTGCCTACCAACACATCTCAGACTGTATTGACTGCTGTTGATGCTGCTTGCCATGGATTGATTATTTTATCC
The DNA here is from genome assembly GCA_024137785.1 of Ginglymostoma cirratum. Taxonomy (NCBI): domain Eukaryota; kingdom Metazoa; phylum Chordata; class Chondrichthyes; order Orectolobiformes; family Ginglymostomatidae; genus Ginglymostoma; species Ginglymostoma cirratum. Next base: position 27,549,818 of record JAHRHZ010000056.1, on the reverse strand, counting down.
TTGCTAAAGGTTGACTAAGTACACTCCTATTCGCTCCTGCTGAGATGTACTGATCTTCTCAACAGCGGGCAAATTGCAAAGCAGCCTCAGTTGCTTGCCTACAAAAGTAGTGCACAAATAATTACTGCAGTGACATCACGATTTATAGGACACTGAGCATGGCCAATTCTTTCATTCGCACCACTAGTTTGATACAACAAAGACTGAGTCACATTGTGAATTAACTTTCACGGTATGGCTGAGGTGCAACGTGTATAAGACATTGGTGTGACCTAATTGGCTTTGAGCAAGTCTCAAATTTCCACTAACCAGTCACAAAAGTCAGAAATAATGAACACACAGCAATACAACTATCCTGAGCTTGAAGGATTAAAGTAGCAACAAGGTCATTTTTGCATTAACCTGATGTTCAAAGGAATAGTTTTATGTAGTGTACTGCCCCTCTGTACTGGGGAAAAAAGATGCAATCTCCTGGCCCACTTCTTCACTCTTCAAAAGTATCAAATTGCACCGACCTTCATGTAGGTTACAAATATCATACAATGTATAAACTAAACCTCCATTAGTGGTTAGTGGGTGCGATGCTTATGTTGGAGTAATATTCATTGATTGTAGGCTTTCTTTGGCGGCTTTGCCTAAATGTCTAGCCTTCATGTGTAGGCTGTCACGTGGCTAATCAACCTTCACTAATTTTAAAAGTTAACATTCCATTTTCGGCATTTAATTTTAGCTGTGTTCGCTGTACAGTACCAGGAATAGGTACAGTGTCTCTCTGTCCCTTCCCTCTCCACAACACTTCCAAAAAAGAAATAGTTGCTTAATCACAACAGGTTGGGATTGAATGCAGGACTGCCTCAGTGTTCAGAACTCAGTTCAACATATGGGGGAAACATCAATTACGCCATTGAGACATTACTAATTTCCAAACTTGTTTATCGCTACTCACCTCCATTCCATCCATTGCCATGGTGGCTAGGTAATTGGGATCTTGCTTGTTCCAACACAAGCGAAGCAATGGATGGTGTTGGGGATCTTCATAGATGATAGTGCTGTGCTCCAAGTGCCGAAGATCAAACATCCGCACTGAACCATCTGCACCCACAGAGGCAAACATATCTCTACCACCTCCTGCCCTGCTGAATGCAATGTCATAAACCTGCAGATGAGAAAGAAGAGCAAGTTTGAGCAATCACGCTGCCTTATCATCAGCACTTTCAGGAGAGGAAGAGGCAAACACAATTTCATTTTCAACTAAATGCTTTCAATCCTGCTTAGTCTTTCAACTTCGCCCCACTTATCTGTGACGTTATTATGCTTTAGAAATGTTTCCAGTCTACCATTCTCTCCTCTCGCAAATGAAAACTGTGACCCATCAGCTATGCAAAGGTAAACGGTTATTTTTCAGCTTATGAATCTGGGTTTAATAGTTTACACTGCCTGCTGAAGGGTCCAACTTGGAGCAAGACTCAATATTTAACGTACCCAAAAATGCAGAACTTGTTCTAACTTCAGCAATTAATTGGCAGTCACAACAGAGACCAGGTGAGTGCCTCACACAAAATGAAGGCGGCCTCAACGGTACCATACCCATCACTTAATGTACAACTTTAATACACTTCTGGGCAGAGTGAAGGGTGTTTTAGGCAGCATTTAGCCATATTGCAGCTGTCCTAAAGTATCTGATGCTGGTGTGCAACATTTGGAATAGAAGGTGCTCTATTGTCTAGACCCAACACTGCATTTAAATGGGTACCTGCGCTGCAGAAAACGGAAGAAACAGTTCACTTCCAGATAACAATAGTTTAACTTCACTTTATCTCAACCGGCTTTCCATATCCCCCATAATCAGTAAACATGGGCAATAAGCGTAAGGAAGTCACCAGAGTCTTACCAGACTATGGTACCAGAGTACAATGGTCTTACTATCAGGCTGCTCTCTCATTAGACAGGCAACTGGTAGTGGTTTAACCCAAGAGTCACAACACCTCAAGTGAGGGGATAGGTTAAAGGAGGAGAAGCCTTCGTGGTAACCTCAGCTGGTGCAGGAATCAAATCTATGCTGTTGGCTAACCAGCCGTCCAGTCAATTGAGCTAAACTGATCCCCAAGTAAGGGCAATAAGCAGATTCAAACAAAAATAGGAGTAGGCCATTCAGTTGCTCAAAGTTGCTCTACAGTTCAATCTGACCCAGCCCAATGTTTCCTTCTGAAAACATTCAATATTTTTGGCTTCAACCACTTTCTGTGGCAGAGAATTCCATAGGCTCATTGCTGTCCAGATGAAGAAATTTCTCATCTCAGTCCTAAACGGCCTACCCCACATCTTTAAACCGTGACTCAGATTCTGGATTCCCCATTCATTGGGAACATTCTTACTGTGTTTACCCTGTCCAGTCCTGTTGGAATGTTTTCGGTTTCAATGAGATTCCCCCTCATTCTTCTAAACCCCAGTGAATACAGTCCTAACTTATCCAGTCTTTCTTCCTATGTCAGTCCTGCCAGCCCAGGAACAAGTCTGGTGAACTTCTATGGCACTCCCTCCATACCCAGAACATTTTTCTTCCGAGAAAGAGACCAAAACTGCACACCATATTCCAGGTGTGGTCTCACCAAGCCCTGTAGAAATGCAGTATGATATCCCTGCTCCTGTACTCAAATCCTCTTGCTCTGAAGACCAACGTACCATGTGCCTTCCTTACCACCAGCAGCACTGCCTACTTACTTTCAGCAACTGGTATTCAAGGGCACCCAGGTCTTGTTGCACCTCCTCCTTTCACAATCTAACACCATTAAAATTAGAATCCACCTTCCCTTTTGTGCCAGCAAAGTGGATTTTTCCACATTACACTTAACTACCATTCATCTACCCATCACTCAACTTGTTGAGTGTTTAAAGTTATTGCAAATCAGTAATTTTGAAAATAAAAACATTTTTAAAAGATGTCTATAATTACCCATTCATGGGTACAGCTGCAGACTCAATGGGGCAAATCTCCTCCATCTGCACTATTCTATGATAGCACCATCTTTTTCCACTCATCAGCGGAACCAGTGAAAATTAATTCTGGCAAGTAGCACAAATAATCATTCAGCTGCTGCTAAAACAGTTAGCAATTTTCGTCATACTTAGTACAGCTAGTTCTTCCCTAACAGTGCTCTGCTACAAAGAAGTGTTGCTCAGAATGTCAATATTTTTAGTTTAGCTACAGTTACAAAGCCTCCATTCTACAAACTGTGCATAAAGTACAGGATTGCACTGGCTGCAAACCAAATATCAAACTAGCAGGTCTCAACAAGGCTAGCAATTTAGACAAGTTACCTCCAGAGTCACTGGTATTAGCAGATTCTGGTTACTTTGCACAGCGCAACATACAGGACCCATACCCGGGGAACAAGTCGAGCAGTTCTCATGCAATAAAAATAGAAAATGCTGCAGAAACTCAGCACGTCTGGCAACATCTTTGGAAAATAGAAACAGATTTAAAATTTTGAATCCAAAAGGCACTTTGGAACAGATCTCATTCAATGTTTAAAACAAAAGGCTTTTGTTCCATTCATTGCCTCTGTACTCATATCAAGGACCGAGGGTATCAGACATGTTAAATACTTATCATTGCTCAGAAGCAGAGTTACTGAATCATTAACATCTTTTACTACTAACCAGTTAAGAACATTTACAGTCCAATAGACACAGCGCCCATTTCTACAATTATTGTCGATCAATATGCTGGATTACGCAGAATAGTAGATGATGATTAAGGAACTGTCAGCAAGTGGTTACTACAGCCAATCTGTCTTGATCACTAAATCATTGTAACAAGAGTATTAAATCAATAGTCATTCTTCTAAATGACTTGAGATCAGAAACTATACCTACCAAAACAGAATATCTCAGCACTCCTTTAGGAATAAGATTAAATAATTGTTGTAGTCCCACAATGGTGCCTTTGCTCATTAGCAATTCTATTAAAACAAGATCATAAGAATAGGAGCAGGAGAAGGCTTTGTGGCCCCTTCAGCTTGCTCCATCATTGGGGAAAAAAAAAGGTCATGACTGATTGAATTCTGGCGTCAAGTGCACTTTCTTGCCTGTGCCCCATAACCCACAACACTCTGTAGACCAAAAGGCCATCCAACTCAGTGTCAAGTACATTCAATGACCCAGCCTCCACTGTTCTTTGTGGAAGATGATTTCAAAGGTTAACCATTCTCTGAGAAGAAACTCCTTCTCACTTCTGCCTTAAAATGGGAGGACTTCTTATTCTGAAATTCTGCTCTGTTGTTCTAAATTCTGCATAAGGAGAAGCATCATCTCAACATCTGCACTCTCAAGCCCTGTTGGAATCTTACATGCTTAAATAAAATTACCTCTCATTCTTCTAAACGCCAACGAATATAGGCCCAACCTATAAGCTCAACCTTTCCTCAAAACAACCCCATCACCCCAGGAATCAGTCCACTGCTCAGTTTCCGATGCAAGTACGTCCCTCCTAAAGTAAGGAGACCAAAACTATACACAGTGTTTTAGGTGCAGTATCAATGACCTCTACAGTATAGTGTATCAAAACTCCACAACTTTTTATTTCATTTCTTTGCCTTTGGATTGCCGTCCAGCAAAGGAAAGGCACCATTTAGGAACTGTAACATTCCATTTGCCTTTCTAATCACTTGTTGTACTTGCACGCTAACCTTATCTTTTCCTTTATCTGTATTGCTTGTTACAGATTCAAGAAAACTGTCAAACACTATTATACTTCCACAAATCCATTTTGACTCAGCCTGACTACACAATGATTTTCTAGATGTCCTACCACAATCACTTGAATAATGAATTCCAGCTTTTTCCCAATGACAGATGTTAGGCAAAATGGCCTACAGTTTACCATCTCTCCTTCTTTTCTTGAAGGCAGCATTTACAAAGATTATAGCCAATGTGTCCACTAACTTGTAATCATGATAAATTTTCCTCCTTTCTTTGTATTGATTTTCTATTCTTCAATGCTAGGATAATTCACACCTCACAGCAGCTAACTCAGTGGGAATCTAGAACTGAAAGAGAGACCAGGTGTTCCGTACTGCCCATCTGTATGATTCATTCACCAACTGACTTATTGGGTATCGTCATATCCTGCACTGAACCGAGCATGCATACAATAAGACTTCATTACCTCTTTATCATGAGCAATAAGTTGCGTTTTCACATGACCAGAGACCAGATTGACTCGGCCGAGTACCTGTCCTGTCTCCAGACCCCAAATTGTACAAGTGGTGTCTATGCTGGAAGTACCTGCAGAGAAAACAGCATTCATTACAAACTTGACCATCTAAGAAACAGAAGATGGTTGTTATTCAAAACAAGTCCGGCACACTTTTTTTTGAAACAGCCCTCCGTAAATCCCGTTCCAGTCCAGCAAAAGGCACAGATGTCTCTTAAATACGTATTTGCTTTTTTTTTAATCTCACCAATAATTATACAACTCTATTATTCTTTGGTAAAAAGACCACTCTGACATCCCTCCTTTACTCATCAACTTCTTCTTCTTCCTACTTGCTTCCTGTGGGATTCAAAATCTACATCATGATTCAGTTGCTTGGATGATTTTTATCAATTCCCTTTATATTTGTAGAAGTAGTCTTGAAATTTCTGTAACAAAAGTCAAAACTTCCAAGACGTATTAATTTAATTTACAACCCTTGAATCACCTTTGTTCCTCACTTCTGTACTGAAAGGTTTCAACAGCTTTGCGAATTCCAGCTGGTTTTCCCTGCTCTTTAAGGTAAACTGTTTACAGTAAAAGGGTCCAATCAATTTTGTCAATACTCTTCATAATCTTAAGGATTTTCATGAGATTTCATTTTGAAAGAAAACAGTGAAATTGCTAACATTTCAATTTGGTGGGTGCAACAACTCATAACATATCAAAACCCACTTGCTTTTATCCCATTGGATTGTTTATTTTACAGCAAGATGAAAACTGGAAGCAGTGAATGCACATCCAGTCATTCCACATACAGGCACACTCTCAAAAGGACAAAAAGGAAGCGTTTTTGGTTGAGTAGTCACGCAGATGGAGGGGGGTGGTGTGTGGCTGGCAATGCCAGAAAAGTTCAGATACAAAGTTGGCAGTGCGGTTACATCACACGTCTACTGTAATTTCTTTATTTATGATTGAGTGCTGGAAAATTCAGCTTGCCACAGAAACTTATAGCTGCTTAGCAAAGTAAATGGCTTTGATTTGTCGACAGCCGCAGGCTCAGGCAACCTTCTAAATTTGTTACAGCTTCTCAGATGTTCTGCCTTAAATTCTGTCAGGGTAGTGTTCGACTGTGTGATACACCAAAGGCTTTATTCTTAGCATATGCTGAGTTAAACTATGGTGACAAATGAGAATCTTAACTGACTTTAGCTATACTCGTCTGGATGAGAGGGAGAAGGAAGCAAATCAGCCAGGTTCTCCATTGTCCCCATTAGTATACTCAGATGTAAACACTTGTAATCATGATAAATTTTCTTCCTTTCTTTGCACTGATTTTCTATCCTTTGATGCAAGGATAATTCACACCATCACAGCAGCTAACTTATTGGGAATCTGGAAGTGAAACAGAGGTCAGGCGTTCTGTACTGCCCAGCCACACGATTTGTTCACCAACAGGCTTTACTGGGTTTTGGATTCACTGTAATACCAAATATTGTATAATAACCAGCCAATTCTCATCTTTCCAGGCTCAGCCGAGACAGAATTCATGCATTTTTTTAAGGGAGAGAAAAAGAATGAGAAAACAAAAGCATCTACTATTTAAGACATGTTACACATTCATCTTTGCCCTGCTGATTAGTTATTTCTCACACTAGTAGTACTCAAAAAGAAGTTACTAGAGATTACACAAACAGGCCTCAGATTAAACAATCTGAGTTCTCAAATTTGAGGTGCTGGCCCACACTTTGCAGCAATGCCAAACATTTGCAAAAACAGGGCAGTCCTTACACAAATGTATCTCCTTGCGAGTTCAGAGGTTGAATTTCAGACTCCCCCTCAAGTTTCTGTCCATCTTTCTAGAAGATGCCTCACTCTTTAGTGTATCGTTCATGCTCTAGTCTAAAACAGGATAAACTCTGTAATGCCTTAATAAGTGAACGAACTAGGAGACAGGGCAGGAGAGGCAAAAAAATCCCAAACACGGCTAAAATCTGAAACTACAGTCCATATCACATTGGCTGTAATTAGCTGTAACTGACCTCAGTGGGCAAGGACAAGAAGTTATAAACAAATTTTCCAACAGCAAATTGAGGGAGTTCAATTACATTTGTTAGAGAGAAAAAAAAAATCAAATCACCCCCAAATCTTCTAAACTCCAGAGAAGAGAATCAGTATTGTAATGTTGTAATTAAATTCTTAGAGTCCAAGTATCACTCTGGTATATCTACTCCCCTTTCTAACATGTAGGGCGCCCAAAACTGCTCTCAGTTACTCCACGTGGTCCAACTAGAGCTTTGTATAGGTGAAGTCTTGATGTCTACCTCCTTGTTCTCCATGCCTCTAGATCTAAAGGACAACATTCAGCCTTTCTGATTATTCTCTAAGCCTATAGTTGGTATTTTATTGACATGCATGAACCTCCAAGTCTCTATTCCTCCAAGGTTTCTAATTTTTAGCATTTAGAAAGTATCCTGTTCAATTCTTTAGTTTCAAAATGCGGATGACTTTAGTGGCTTAGACTGAAATCCATTTGCTAGCTCTGTTCATTTACTCAATTAATAAATAGTGCTTCCATCTACAGTGCTTACAATGCTGTCTATCTTGCTAGTCATTACAGATTTAAATGTGTCTTTCTATTCTAACATTAGAACAGGATGTTAATTATGGTGAAATAATGACCACTCAATGCAAATCCTTGCGGGAAATCACCATTCTCATCCTCACTCCATCTTCTGCTGCTCAGTCAATTTTCTAGATTTGTCTTCAATTTGTAGGCAGTGGCAGCATTGCTGGTTCGATTTCAGGAGAGGAAGCAAGATTGTGCTCTAGTTTCAGGGACAGCAGCATAACAGTAAGTGATAATAAATGTCAAGCCAAGTTTAGATGAGTGTATTAAACCGTAACAAAATTAAGTTTGATATAGTTTTAAAGAGCATTTCAATTGATGGCTTTGAGCTAACAATCTCGTATGTCGGAGAAATCTCCCCTGTTGGACTCCAAGGATTTAATTACTGCTCCACATTGAACATACCCTGAAGTAACCGCCAACTGAAGGAAACACACTGCAGCCTGATCATCTCTGCATGAATACACTTTGGAACAGTGGTCCAAATTATGATAAGAACGATGCCAGAATTAAAATGAGGATAAAATGGAGGAAGATGACTGGCAAGGTAAAGGTGCACAAGGGAGCAGCCATTAAGAGAGTGGACCACTGTTAGATTGGAAGTGCTGAGGCCTTTGCTCAAGAGGTTTTGGTGTGGAGGCTGAGCAGGGGAACAGGTAACAGCTGGGTCTGGGTGTGATGCTCTTCGGAGGGTCAGTGCTGATTTGATGGGCCAAATACCCCTTACTGCACTGGTGGGATTGGAATAACTGAAGCTTCACTATAGATCTTGGTTCAAAACTGGCATTCTTGTCACAGGGCAAGATGCATTATTTTACTACTCAATGTAAAATGCTCAATGCGTGGTACTACCTTCGAAATAAATTGTTTGAGCTTCAAAAGAAGAAAAACTCTTAAAACTTTACGATCTTCAAAGCACTCATCAGCTACATGCTATAAACTAGCAGTTAGCACAAAACTTCAGTGACAGATGCTTGGATTTGTTAATACATGCATTTAAAAAGGGTAGCAAACAGGTAACAATTAGCATACTGCCTAACATCAACGACACAAAGAGGTAGGCTCAAAAAGCAACTGTATAGCGGCACTAGTTTTAAAACAATCAACACGGATAGAAAAGTGAAGTGTGAAGAGGACATAATGAGGATACAAAAGGATATAGACTGGTTAAAAGTGAATGGATAAAGTTGTAGCCAATCAAATTGAGTACGGGAAATGTAAAATCGTTAATTTTGGCAGGAAGAATTTTTTCAAGAGCATAAGAAGTTAGAGATGCAGAGGAATCCGGGTCACCAAGTGAATGAATCACATAAAACTAGTATGTGGCTGCACTAAATAATTAGTATAGCTCAAATGTTATTGCTCATTGTGAGAAAAATTGAATCCAAACTTAGGGAGGTTACTGATGGAAATTTGTGTTGTGACTGGACATCGATTTAAATTAGTCCACCAGTACAGCTTAAAACCTTTACATAATTAATATTTTAGGATTTCAAAATTAAATTTTTTAAACTTAATAGAGGAAGAGATTTTAGTTAAAAACCCAAAAGGATGCTGGAAATCAGAAACAAAATCAGAATTTGTTTGAAAATCTCAGCAGGTCTGGCAGTACTTGTAGAGAAAAAGCAGAGTTAATGTTTAAGCTCCAGTGATCCTTCCTCAGAACCATTTCAGCTACTTGGGGTTTGGGCTTGGGCCGGTGGGAGGAGAGGCGGAAAGGAGTGTGGAACCGCAACTGTGGTAGAGGATTTGTTAGTGAGGGGAGTGAAGTGCTGATCAGGTAAACGCATGTGATGTGCTCTGCACGGACTTTCACAAATTTCTGATAATGTCCTTTTTGGGTCAAGAAAGTAAAAGCCAATGGCAAAAATGGCACACTGGATCCAAACTGGCTGTAAGGCAGGAAGCAGAGCATGGTTTCTGAATCTGGAAGTCAATTTCCAGTGGGGTTCCGCAGGGCTCAGTGCTGGAGCTCTTGCTGTTTGTGGTGTATATTAATGATTTTAATATTAAATAAAGGGGGTACGATCCAGAAGCTTGCAATGACAAAAATTGGTAGAGCAGTATACAGTAGATAGCTATAAACTGTAAGTGGAAGGTATCACAGAGTGGACGGCTTGGCAGAACAGTGAAAAACGTAGGATGCTGCAAAGTACTGAAGATCAGTGGGACCTTGGTGGGTGCATCCACAGATCAGTGAAGGGCAGGCAGATAAAGTGGACAAGAAGGTAAATATAAGTTAGAGAACTGCATGCCAATGAAGTTGATCCAAGTGTGCTCCAACTGGAAACCTTGTTTCCAGGAAGATACACTCCCTACTGAAGGCCAGGTCTGAGGTGTTCAAGTTGGGTGACCCTGGTCTATACAGAAAATCTAAGTACAACCTTCGCAAAGCCATCAGTGACACCAAGAGACATACTAGACTAACCACACGAACACACGTCAACTATAGCAAGGCTGACATGATATAATGGCCTACAAAGCAAAGTTGAGTAGAATCACTGGCAACAATGCATTCCTCCCCAATGAGTTCAATGCATTCTATGCTTGTTTTGAGCAGAAGGGCAGCAAATGATGTCACTTGCCCCAACAACCTCAGGTGCACCTGCTCCCTCAGTCACTGCTGCCGACGTCAGATCAGCCTTCTTAAAGGTGAACCCACAGAAAGCAACTGGCCCAGATGGCATTTCTGGTCTTGCATTCAGATCATATGCAGACCAGCTGGCAGGAGTGTTCACAGAAATAGAGTCATAGAGTCATACACCATGGAAACAGACCCAGCGGTCCAACTGGTATATGCCAACCAGATATCCTAAATTAATCTAGTACCACTTGCCAGCATTTGGGCCATATTCCTCTAAACCATTCTTATTCATATACCATCCAGATGCCTTTTAAATATTGTAATTGCACCAGCCTCCAACACTTTCTCTGGCAGCTCATTCTATACACGCACCACTCTCCGTATGAAATAGTTGCTCCTTAGGTCCCTTTTAAATCCTTTCCCTCTCAGCTTAAACCTATACCCCTCTAGTTTTGGACCTCCGTACGCTGGGGAAAAGACCTTGGCTATTCACCCTATCTATCCCTCATGATTTTATAAACCTCTATTTGGTCACCCCTCAGCCTCTGACGTTCCAGGGAAAATAGACCCAGCCTATTCAGCCTCTCCCCATAGCTCAAACCCTCAAACCATAGCAACATCCTTGTAAATCTTTTGAGCCCTTTCAAGTTTCACAACATCCTTCCTACAGCAGGGAGACCAGAATTGAACGAATGCAGTATTCCAACAGTGACCTCATCAATGTCCTGTACAGCCACAACATGACCTCCCAACTCTTATACTCAATGCACTGACCAATAAAGGCAAGCACACCGAACACCTTCATTATTTTGTCTACCTGTGACCCCACGTTAAAAAGAACTAGAAACCTGCACTCTCTTTGTTCAACAACACTCCCCATTAAGTGTACAAGGCCTGCCCTGATTTGCCTTTCCAAAATGCAGCACCCTCACATTTATCTAAAACGTGAACTGTAAAGGTACCAATCTCGAAAAAGCACAGAGGAAAACAGTGACATAAACACTTAGGATACACATGTTAAGTACTCATGTCAGCTGTGGCACAGTCTCACTCCAGAGATTTCCACACATAATCCAGACTAACGCGCCCAGTGTAATACTGCGGAAGTGCTACACTGTCAGAGCGACTACTGGTGTTACAAAGACATGTCTGCCCTATCAGGTGGGTGTAAACGATCCTATGGCACTACGTCAGGGAATCGCAGGAGGAGTTCTATTTGGACCAATATGAAGCCCTCTTTGCTGCTGTGGGAGATTACTGCATGTAAATTGGGTGCATTGTTTATGACATCACAACTGTGACAAAACTTCAAAAAAACTATAAAAAGTAGTGGGATGTCTTAACTTAACATCTCTGCTGGATGATAGCTACCTAAACTGCACCACTGCAAGGAAGTATCAGCCTAGACATCTAGTGCTTCAATTCACAAACCCGAGTCAGAGGAACGAGAGCATCTTGGCCGGATCCTGTTAGGGTCTATCCCTTGGGACAGCAGCTTAACAACAATGATACTGGACTAGTAATCCAATGGCTCCAGAGAGGAGAGTTCAAAACCCACCAGGGCAGCTCCAGGCAATTAAATTCAATTAATTAGTAAATGCCAGTCTCATTAACATCGATCATGAAACCCCCAAGTTGACGTGAAAACTCTAATCACTAATGCCTTTTAGGGAAGGAAATCTGCCACCCTTACCCAGTCTGGCCTACGTGTGATTCCAGACCCACAGCCTCATGGCTGATTCTTAGTTGCCCTCAGAAGGAAGCTAATAATGGCTCACCACTGCCTCCTGATGGGAAATTCAGGCCTTGCCAGAGACACACACCCCCAAGAATGAAACAATATGCCAAACTGGCTAACCAGATTTTGGTTTTCAATCAAGGACATGAAAGTCGTCTTTAACCCTTCCTTAATCCGATCTGAGGTTCCTACCTCCTTCAAGAAAACTATTATCATCCCAGTACCAAAGAAAAATCAGGTAGCATACCACCCGGTGTCTCTAACATCCATCATTATGGAGTGCTTTGAGAGTTTAATAATGGCACATATCAACTCCAACCTCCCAGATTGTCTATATGCACTGCAAATTGCCTACCATCGCAACATGTCCACAGCGGACGCAATTTCCTTGGCCCTACACGCATCCCTGGAACATCAAGTATACCTGCAACAGACACCTATTTATTGACTTCAACTCCACCTTCAACATCATGATTCCAGCCAAACTCATCTTGAAACTCCAAAACTAGGACTCTGCTCCCTGCTGCAACAGGATCCTCTACATCCTGACCCACAGATCACGATCAGTAAGGATAGGCAACATCTCTGCGATAATTCCAACTCCAGTGCTCCACAAGGCTGCGTCCTCAGCCTGTTACTATATTCCTGATACAGTCACAATGGTGTGGCCAAATTTTGCTCTAACCCCATTTAGAAGTTCGTTGATGACACCACTGCAGTGGGTCAGGCATTTAACAATGCCAAGATAGATCACAGGAAAGACATACAAAACTTTGTCGTGCAAAGACAATCTCTCCTCCAATGTTAGCAAAATGAAGGAGCTGGTCAAGAACTTTACGAAGCGGAGTAGAGAACACGTCCCTGTCTGTACCAATGGTGCTGAATTGGAGATGTTTGAGAGTTTCAAGATCCTCGGAGTAAACATCACCAACAATCTTTCCTGGTCTATCCACATCAATGCTACAATCAAGAAAGCACACCAACAACTCTACTTCCTCAGACAGCTAAGGAAATTCCATATGTCCACAATAACTCTTACCACTTTTTAACAGATGCGTCATAGAAAGCATCTTATCCAGATGCATCACAGTTCAGTATGGCAACTGTATGCCCAAGACCAAAGGAAACTACAGAGATTTGTGAATGCAGCCCAGACCGTGACAAAAATCAATTTTCCATCTATTGACTCCATTTATGCTTCCTGCTGCCTCGGGACAGCAGCCAACATCAGACTCTCCCATCCTCTTCTATAGGCAGAAGATAGAAATATACCAACAGATTCAAGACCAGATTCTTGCCCGATGTTACCAAACTTTTGAACGGACCTCTTATATTCTCTGGACCTTCTCCATAGTTGTAAAACTATATTCTGCATTTTGTTCTATTACCCTGATGAAATGTATGTATCATATAATCTGCCCAAATAGCAAGTGAAACAATACTTCCACTGTATCTCGGTACGTGTGTCCATAATAAATCATATCAAAATGGGATATTTGCCTTTATTAGCGCGGGCATAGAATACAAGAGCAAGGTGGTCTTGCTAGAATAATATAAAAAGTTGGTTAGACCAAAATTGGGAGTACTGTGCGCAGTTCTGGTCATCACATTATAGGAAGGCTATGATTGCACAGAAGGGTCGAAAGGAGAGTTACCAGGAAGCTGTCAGTGGTGGGGGCTCTGAGTTATGAGGAAAGACTGGTTAAACTGGGGTTATTTCTTGTTGGAGCAGCAATGATGATCCGATTGAAGTGTATAAAATTATGAGGGGCATAGATAGGGTAGATACGAAGATAACTTTTCCATTAGTGGAGGGATCAATGATCGGGGCATAGATTGAACTTAAGAGGTAGAAGATTAAGAGAAGAGTTAAGAGAATTTTTTTTTACGACCGAGAGGATGGAGGAAGTCTGGAACTTATTGTTTGAAAAGGCACTCGAGTCAGAAACTCTCAATATTTAAGCAGTATTTAGATGTTCACTTGCATTGCTACAGCCTCCAGAATTATGGACCCAAAGCTGGAAAAGGATAGTCAGATATTTGTTGACCAGCGCAGATATGATGGGCAGAATGGCATGCAAGCGAAAGATTCAGGGTCCACAAAAACAATGTATTGAAGATTACAAATCAGATCAGCCATGATCTTAAGTTTAAGTAGCAGTTATCATACACTTCTACGTGCTTATACAGAAAGATCTTGCCTTATAAGCAAACCTCAGCATAAGTAGAGGGGGGTTTAGCTTTGAAAATTTAAGGAATTTCCATATGAACTATCTCTATTTCACTAAAAATGGAGTCCAGTGAAAATATGGAAGTTCAAAAAAAAACAAAAAAAAAAGGAGCAGCAAGTGAGCATTGTAGTGTAGACATTAGGGAGATGGTGAGAGCAATATCTTTACAGAGCTGTATGTGTGAATCTTCATAAAGATTGTTATGAAGAACTGTGATCCAAATATTAATTTATGATTAATTGACTCATCATATGTATAGAACACTGTGCAAAACAAAAGACACTAGCTACAGCAGAAACAATGCTGCATTTGTAGGTGAGGGATACTGGATTTGAACCCAGTTCAAAGAGAATATGCGCATTGCACAAGTCTCTTCCCCATCTCACTCTTATTTTCTTAAACCGGTTTCAAAGTTTGAGGTGTAAACCCACTGAAAATCCTCTTCAAAAGTGGAGGATCTAAAAGGAGAATTTAGAATCTACCACCAGTGCCTCCTGGAAAAGGCAGCTAAAAATGATCCAAAGCAACATCCTGTGCAAAACAATTCCGCCAACAGACCAATGTTTGGAAGAATGAATCTCTATTTTTTTCCCCAAATTTAACTTATTTGGCTAAGGTACTTTTAACTCTGCAGAGATTTATTTTAAGAGCTGGGGGCTGCATGTGTTAGTTTTCAAGAAGCATGGTTGTGTTAATATTGTTTAAACCTCTATTTATAATCTTTGCTTCAGTACATTTTGTTTACAATAAACTGGTTCTTTGTTACTTAAGGAACCTGGCTGGTATAGATGTGGGTGTGTGTACTCTACGTATATTCTAATGCCAGTATTACTTCCCTCTTTAAATTCAAACTTCATTGTGCCCTATGGAGGTATGGACAAGGAACCAGTTCATTCTCCTAACTCAGTCATAACACTAATCTACCCAAACACATGTCAAAAAAAAAAAAAAAAAAAATCAACTTTCCAACTCTTAAACTGGAAGATCAAGACAAGTGTAGGACAAAAAAAAAAACTTAGATTATGCAGCTAAACAGACAAATGCACATGGATGTTAATACAAACAAATGGTAGGACCCTGGGTAGTGTTTCAAGGATTCAGGTGTATAATTCTTTGAAATTTGCGTCAGAGAGAGACAGGGCGGTTAAGAAGGTAGTTAGCACTCTTGCCTTCATTGCTCAGACCCCTGGGTATAGGAGTTGGGAACATCACCGAGCTTATACAGGACATTGGTGAGGCCTCTTCTGGAATACTGTAAGCAGTTCTGGTCACCCTGTTATAGGAAGGATATTATTAAATTGGAGAGGGTTCAGAACAGATTTACCAAGATGTTGCTGGAGGGTTGAATGGAGGGTTTGCGCTATACAAACAGGGTGGGACTGTGATCAATGGAGCTTAGGACGTTGAGGGGTGGCCTTATAGAGGTTTATAACATCATGAGGGGCATTGATAAGGTGAATAGCAAGGGTCTTTTCCCGCAGGTGGGAGAGTTCAAAACTAGAGGGCATATTTTTAAAGGTGAGAGGAAAAAGATTTAAAAATGACATGAGGGCATTTTTTTTTCTAAACACAATGTGGTTGGTGTGTGGAATGAATTGGCAGAGGAAGAGGTGGATACAAGTACAGTTACATTTAAAAGACATGCGATAAGTACATGACTAGGAAAGATTTGCAGGGATATGGGCCAAACGTAGGCAAGTGGGACTAGTTTAGTTTGGGAACATGGTCAGTGTGGACGAGTTGGACCAAAGGATCTATTCCATGCTGTATGATCCATGCTATAGGATCATAGAGCATGGAATAGATCCTATGACTGTAAAATATCATACGCCAAAGAATTGGAAAAAGACCGAAATGTCGTAGGAGACTCAACTTCCGATATCTGGACAACATTAGACTGTCAGCCACAATTCAGTACTAGTCTTGAGTCACTAGAGTTCAAGGTCAGATACTTCAACATTTGATGATACGAAGGTGGGTCAAGTTGTGGATAGTGTGGAGGGCTGTTCTAGGTTACAAAGGGACATTGATAGAATGCAGAGCTGGGCTGAGAAGTGGTAGATGGAGTTTAACCCTGAAAAGTGTGAGGTGATTCATTTGGGAAGGACAAACTTGAAAGCAGAATACAGGGTTAACAGAAAGATTCTTGGCAGTGTGGAGGAGCAGAGGGATCTTGGGGTTCATGTTCACAGTTCCCTGAAAGCTGCCACCCAGGTGGATAGAGTTGTTAAGAAGGTGTATGGTGTGTTAGCTTTCATTAATACAGAGATTGAGTTCAAGAGCTGTGAAGTTATGCTCCAGCTATACAAAAGCCTGGTTCGGCCACATCTGGAGTATTGTGTCCAGTACTGGTCGCCTCATTACAGGAAAGATGTGGAAACGTTGGAAAAGGTGCAGAGGAGATTTATCAGGATGTTGCCTGGAATGGAGGGAAGGTCATACTAGGAAAAGTTGAGAGTGCTAGGGCTTTTCTCTTTAGAACGACGATGGATGAGAGGTGACTTGATAGAGGTGTACAAAATGACCTGAGATATAGATAGAGTGGACAGCCAGAGACTTTTTCCTAGGGTGGAGGTAGCTATTACGAGGGGACATACTTTTAAAAGTGAGTGGAGGTAGATATAGGGGAGACGCAGAAGCAGGTTCTTTACTCAAGAGAGTGGTAAGGCCGTGGAACGCATTGCCGGAGAGGGTAGTGGAGCCTGCCTCATAAGGGGCATTTGAGCGGCTATTAGATAGGCATATCGATGATAGTATAAGGTAGCGGTGGAGGTTAGACAGACCTTAGGATTAGTGTAAAAGTTCGGCACAACATCGTGGGCTGAAGGGCCTGTACTGTGCTGTACTGTTCTCTGTTCTTCAACAGATTTACTAGACTGACTCCTGGGATGGCAGGGTTGACATGAAATAAGAGTGGATCAGGTAGGACTATATTCACTAGTGTTCAGAAAGGTTGTTCCTGATGATTGGGGAGTCCAGAACTAGGGGTCACAGTTTATAGATGAGTTAGGCATTTAGGATTGAGATGAAGGGAAATTTTTTTCACTCAGAGTTGTGAGCCTGTGCAATTCTCTGTCACAGGAAGTAGTTGAGGCCAAAACATTGAATGTTTTCAAAATAAAAGAAAGTCAATATAGTTCTTAAGGTTAAAGGATATGGAGGAAAAGGCAGGAACAATACTGAATTGCTTGATTATATGCAGCCATGATTACACTGAATAATAGATCTGGTTTGAAGGTCTGAATGGACTACTCTTGCTCCCATTTTCTATGCTTCTCTGTTAAGGCCACACTAAAGCGCAGAGCTGACAGAGTGTTACTCTATGACCAGTGCCATCTTTTGGATGAGCTATTAAAACAGTGACTCAGTATACGCTCCCGAGTAGATGTAAAAGATATCATGTCACTACTTTGGAGAAACAGAAGTTATCCATGTTATCCAGATCAATACTTATCCTTCAGCCATCATTAAAATAAATTATCAGTTGTCATTTGTGAAAGTTTATTGTGTGCAAACTGACTCTGGTACTTCCTACATTTCAAAACGAACTACACTTAAAGTGCTAATCAACTGTAAAACACTCCAAAACACAGAGATAAAGACAAATAATCACACGATTAAGTTCTAAAGTAGACAGAAAAAGGTGTTTACCACAACTGCTAAATTATTATTTTGAATATTAGCAATACTAGACACAAAGTAGCTTCTCAGTCTAAAAAGAATTAGCAAATTGTATAATCATTAATGGATGTGGATGTTAGCTGCTTTTATTTGTGATTCAATTCTTTATTCTGGGAATATTGAAATTTGCTGATATCAATTAAGGACAAATTGTTTACAACTATGAAAAGGTTACAGGGTGATAGAAGTAGGTTAGCAGAGCAGATATAGAAAAATGCAGCAACATAGCTCAAAAGAAAGGACATACAAAAAGCGCCATATTTCAAGTCAGAAGTTGCCTTAAAAAGTGTAAGTATTACTGACTTATACTAAAGTCAATTCAAAATTATAGCATCTTACACACTTAAGCATTGTGGACATGAATAGCACTTTCTTCACAGTTAGGACCTTGCTAAAAAGTCTAATTACCTTTGGTGCAATTCCCTCAGATTCTATTTAAATGTAGTGGGGTATTTTGTACTCAGCACTAACTGTAGTAGCATATTCAACAAAGATCTTCTGTTGCAGCCCTGTTCTAGCTAGTTTTAACCAACCTGTTCAGACATGTAATGACACACCTCTAGAGCAGGTGGGACTTGACCCAGGCCTCCTGGCTGAGGTGAAGACACTATCACTGCACCATAAGGGCCCTCTCACCCTATTCTACAGCAGAACATTAAATTTAAACAGGTGATGCCAATACACAGTGACACTGTGGATGCTGGAAATCTGAAATAAACACAAAATACTAGAGGTGCACAACAGGTTTGGCTGCACCATTGATTGAAACAAAAAGGTAATGCTTTGGTTCAGCAATCCTGAAGGATCAACTCAGCTGTTAGCTGTTTCCATCTCCACAAGTACTGCCAAATCTGCTTTGCGTTTCCATTTTTTGTTTTACATCCCTAAACAATCCTATAAGTATAGTAAGCAAACCATAACAGGATTAACTTGGCCAGTACATTTTTGCATTGTCAACAGCATTACGTCAATTGAAAGACAACGAGAGCGTGTCTTGCCTGCATTTACACAGGCAGTATGGTAGTAATGAAAGTCCCATAGATGCTGCATACACATCAAACACCGAAGCCTCAAACATCCCCTCTAAACCACTCAACACTGACCAGGTAGTTCGCAGTGAAGAGGATGCCTGATGACTTCATGATGTTATCAATGGTTGGTTGATCAGGTAGAAAAAGTAATAAATGGAAATTTAACCACTATAAGTGTGAGGTATTTGGACAGGACAAACATACAAGGGAATACTCAATAAACTGGAGGACTGGTCTGAAAACGTCAAATCTCATCTGATCTCAGAAGCTAAGCAAGACTCAGGCCAGGTTAGTACTTGGATGGGAGACTGCCTGGCAATACCAGGTGCAGTAGGCTTACGGGGCCCTCTTGTGGTGCAGTGGTATTGACCCTACCCTTGGACTAAGAGCCCCAGGTTCAAGTCCCACCTGCTCCGCGGGTGCATAATAATATCTCTGAACACACCGATTAGAAAAATAGGTTAATAATAAAAAGGAAGATAATGAGAGGGGTAGAGAAAGTAGAAGTGACAGACTTTGGAATGCATGTCCACAGGTCTCTGAAGGTGTCAGGAAAGGTAGATATTCTCATTGGGTGAAGTATTGAATACAATAGCTGAGCTATAATACTGGAACTATATAACACAGTGGTTAGGTCATAGCTAAAGTTACATTTACAGCTCTGGTTACCATATTACAAAAAGAACATAACTGTTCTTGACAAAGTACAAAGGAGATTTACAAAAATGTTCTGAGAACTTAAAAATTACAGGTATGAGAAAGATTGAATAGACAGGGGTATTCACCCTAGAACAGAGGAGGCTGAGGTGTATTTCATTAAGGTGTGTAAAATAATGAGGAGCTTGGATACAGAGCAGGCAAAACTCATTTCCTCTTGTGGAGAGGTTAATTACTGACGGCATCATTTCAAAATGATTGGTAGAAAGATTAAAGGGAATACAAGGAAAACATTTTCATGCAGAGGGGATGGTTGCCTGGAACTCACTACCAGATTTGGTGGTGGAGACGGAAACCTGAACTCATTTCAAATCTGCACCTGCAAGGCTACAGACCAGATGATGAAAAGTGGAATTGGAGTAGGCAGCTAATTCAGTGAGCGCAGACACACAAGCTAAACAGTCTCTTTCTGTGCTGTAACTTGTCTATGGTTCTAAAAACAGAGGTTGACTTATATGTAGGAGTATAAAAGCAAACTGCTGGCACAGGTGGCCAACATCTTTGCCACTAACCACATATGGCACAGGGAGTCTTTGCAACACAGCACGTATCTCTTGTGCTCAGTTCACTGGTACCAGTAAGAAAGATACCAATTAGAGTGGAGAGTGAGATAATTGAGGCAGATATATATACCTGCCTAAAAAAGAGAATGTCACAGTGGATGGTGTGGGTAGGATTAGCAAAAGTGGGTTAATGTGGAAGAAGAGTGCCAGTTGACAATAAGGTAAACTTAAGTTAGGTTGAAAGTGAACAAATGATGTGTACAGAAATTAGGAAGATGCTTTTGGAGTAAAAGGTGTTAATCTTGTTAGTCAAGCATGCGAGATTACCACATTAAACAAAGATGGTTCAAATGGAACTAGATGTTAAGACAAAGGAAGTTCTAGCAATGGAGAAATGCACTTCTAAAAACAAATGTTTTTGTCTTCTCCCTGGCTGTTCTTTTGAGATGAAACTGTACATTCAGTGCACTGTACAACTCCTCTCTCACCTCCACACAAGGCTTCACAACAATTCTGAATGATATCAGTCAGGGGTAATGGAGCACAACATGCTAAACCACTTCCTGCTCAAGATGATCTACATTTAAGCACTGAGAAATTGGCTTTGTTTAGCGTATCCAATTGCAGGAACAAGACTCGCACTGGTCTTCTTTCTGAACAATGGAGATCATGGAATCCCAAACATTTGCAATTATTTTTATAATCTTTTCCTCTACCCTCTCCTAAAGAATTTTATTCACCAAGGCTAGGACATACCAGCTCTTCAATTCTTCAGTTAAAACAATCCCTTTCAAGTATATATTTAATTCTCTTTAAAGGTTCTTATGAATGTGCTTCTAATTCTATTTCAGATAATTCATTCAGGATTGTCATGCACAAAAAATTCACATTTCCCCCTTGGTTCTTTTGCCAATTACTTGAAATCCATGCTTCCTGCCAGTGAAATCAGAATAATTACTTAAAAGATTTCATTTCTCTTTATATAATAAATGGCCAACTCTGTTGTATATACACGTGCAAGGACGCTTCTCCTGGACTAACCGTAAAATTGCACATAGTACTATAGACGTGGTCTCACTAATGCCCAAACTTCGTGCATGTAACATTCAAAGACAGGAAACATCAATTCAAAAAAATATGCAAGATTGTGCAGACTGGTATGAAGAATAAGGAGGCCACTCAGTCCTTGGAAGTTAAACCAAAACAGCAAAGAAGTGCAAAGCGATCTTGGGGGGCAGAATACAATGCAGGAAGCACGACAACTAATCTTCATTCAGCAAGATGCCAAAACCAGCAATGTGATAATTACATCAGTAATTTAATGGGTTCTAACCCACTAGCTTCCAAGGCCACCCTCCACATTAAACAGTCCATCAATCCTCTGCAAAAAAAAAAGTATTTTTAAGGTTTTGGAGTAGATTTGTAGCTCAGGTTGTGGGTGTTCAGGTTGGTCGCCGAGCTGGTTTGTTGTTCCGCAGATGTTTTGTTACCGTGCTTGGTAACATCCTCAGTGCAGCCTCTGATGAAGTGTCAGTGTGTTTTCCCGCCTGGCTTTTAAACTCTGGGGTCTGTTGTGACGGATTGCCTCACTTCCAGGTTTCCTCCGCAGTGGAATGTATATGGGGTCGAGTTCAATGTGTTTATTAATAGCCTGCTTCGTGCAGTACTATGCTTCCAGGAATTCTCGTGCTTCTCTCTGCCTAGCCTGTCCCAGGATCTTGGTGTTATCCCAGTCGATGTCGTG
Source organism: Ginglymostoma cirratum (assembly GCA_024137785.1). Classification (NCBI taxonomy): domain Eukaryota; kingdom Metazoa; phylum Chordata; class Chondrichthyes; order Orectolobiformes; family Ginglymostomatidae; genus Ginglymostoma; species Ginglymostoma cirratum. The sequence goes on along the minus strand of JAHRHZ010000056.1, from coordinate 27,527,766 downwards.
GTTCTCCTTGTCCATGTGGATTGGAGATGAGTGAGTACTGGTCGTGTCTTTTTGTAGCCAGTTGGTGTTCACGTACTCTTGTTGTTAGTTTCCTTCCTGTTTGTCCGATGTAGTGTTTCTCGCACTCTCTGCAGGGGATCTTGTAGATGACATTGGTCCTGTCCATGACGGGGAAGTGGGTTTTTAGTTCAGGTGAGCACTTGTCGTAGGGTTGATGTGGGTTTGAGTGCCACTCTGATGCCCAGCAGTCATAGAAGCCTTGTGGTGAGTTCTGACGTGTTCCTGATGTAGGGTAGTGAGATGAGTGCGTCGGGGCATGTAGAATCTTTCTGATGCTGTTGCTGTAGGCATCTCCTGACCCAGTTCTTGGATATCCATTATCCTTGAACACTTGGAAGAGGTATTCCTCCTCCTCTTTTCTACACACCCCGACACACTCAACACACTACCCTACATCAGGAACACGTCAGAACTCACCACAAGACTTCTAAGACCGCTGGGCATCAGAGTGGCACTCAAACCCACATCAACCCTATGACAAAGTGCTCACCCGAAGTAAAGACCCACTCCCCGCCATGGACAGAACCAATGTCATCTACAAGATGCCCTGCAGAGACTGCGAGAAACACTACATCGGACAAACAGGAAGGAAACTAACAACAAAAGTACATGAACACCAACTGGCTACAAAAAGACACGACCAATACTCTCTCATCTCAATCCACATGGACAAGGAGAACCATGACTTCAACTGGGACAACACCAAGATCCTGAGACAGGCTAGGCAGAGACAAGCATGAGAATTCCTGGAAGCATGGCACTCCATGAAGCATGCTATTAATAAACAGATTGACCTCGACCCCATATACATTCCACTATGGAAGAAACCCGGAAGTGAGGCAATCTGTTGGAACGGACCCCAGAGTTTAAAAGCCAGGCGGGAAAACACACCGACGCTTCATCAGAAGCTGCACTGAGGATGTTACCAAGCAGTAACAAAACATCTGTGGAATAACAAACCAGCTCGGCGAGCCAACCAACCTCAAAAAAGTATTTTTTTAAAAAATTGATTATACAATGGAACACAATTAAATGCTATTATTTCTTTAAATGCATAACATAGTGAACCTAGTCAGCAGACTTGGGGTGTAAATCAAGGATGCAGGGACTAGACTGTGGTTTGGAGGGGGAGACACTGCAGCTATAAGCCCTCAACAGCAGCAAAGCTCAGTTATTGGTCAGAATATTCAACTGAATTTTAAAGTCCAAAAAAGAGATGCAAGCAGATTTCTTAATATTTACATTCTCTCGTGATTTTTAGTGATCTCTTTGAAAGCAAAATTCAATCCATTAAGTTCTGGTTCAGGCAGAGGTGCTACCATTCACACATAGCTGGCACTTCAGAGTGAAGATGTTACAGAACGTTGGTTAGACCAGAGTGCTACGCAGTGTCCAATTCTCCATACTGGAAAAAATAATATGGAAGCAGTCAAAGGGCAAAAAAATTTTACAATAATAGAACAAACATAGATTTTAAGGTGGCTTGACTAGGGAGAAAGAGATGGTTGAAATTATGAAAGGCTTTGATACGGTGGATGCAGAGAATGTGTTTCCACGTGTTGAGCTAGGGCAGGAGCAGGATCAACATTGACAGAAGATATGATTTAATCCAAATTGGCTCACTGTCTGAAGTTCAGCAGCCTATGCCAAGCCCAAATGTCACTAACTGTCGTTGGGGTAATTTTCCTTCCTTTACTTTGGATGTAGGGAGCAATTTATTGCTTTCCCCATGTTAAATGCTGAACAGCGCTAGAGAAATTGTCCTGTTGTATGGGTTAATGCTTTAACCAAATGTTCTACTTTCTTTTGTTGACTTGGGTAGCAATGTATTACTGCAGATCGAAGTTCATGCACAACTCAAAGTAATGGAGTTCAGGTTTCCTCTAAATACTGGTTCCACTGAACCTGGCAAAGCCAGTATGAACTAAAGTGTCACCCACTTAAGACAGGTGGGGGGAAAAAAATCTTCCCCTCCCCCAGAAGGAAAATCTTTGGCATTTTCTTCCTAAGAAAGCAGTGGATGCAGAGTCTTTAAATAGACAGGGGTAGACAGATTCTTGATTAGGAATAAAAACATATCGCCAGTCAGGGGAGGGGAGCAGGAAGATAAAGTGGCGGTTAAAATCAGACCAGCCCTGATCTCCGAATGTGGGTAGGCTCAATGGGTTGAGTGGCCTTCTGTTTGCTGATAATAATGGGACAATGTATAAAACCGCCCCTAATTATTTAGCAGTCTTGCAGAAGTGTGTGGGACAAAATTTTAAAAACAGTGCAACAAGACGGACAGCAAGAAACTGTCTCACTTCTCAGCACATAACATCCCTTGTGATTTTTTTAAAAATGTGAATCATAATGTAAAACAAATCCGTTTAAGATGTATACCTTTCAAATCTTTCAAGTTCACAAATTTAGTTTATCTTGCAGTGCAAAGAATTTTTAAAAACTAGAAAACGCAAGGGGTTCCACACCCTCAAAGCCACAGAATTCTTGTGGGCAACTCACCCTCTTCTAATACTACTTGGCATCATTACAAGAAAACAAAACAAAACAAAACATTAAATGTTCGGGTTTGCGATCTCACAGGAGGGAGCTGATTGCACAGCACGAGTGTACAGAAGCCAAGTTATTAATAGAGGTGGTGGTGCAGAGTCTGCAGCTCTTCCTTACCCAAGAGATTTGGGTCCACTTCATTCCAGTCAAATGAGGTCAGAGGTGCACAGAAGTCAGAGTTCTTGTTATTATTTAGTAAGCATTCCAGCCTGGTTTCTGTATCACTCACCTGGAATATGAAGAGAATGGAAAAAAGCATTGAGTAAATTTCCCTGCCTTGAGTCGACCCATTGTTTTGATGGCCACAGTTCATGTTCGTCCTGGTTCTCCCAATGCCACACTGGACCATTAACCAAATTTGCATCCCTCGAGCAAACCTGGCCTGTGAAAGTTAGGAGGCCATTCAATTAAAGGGGCAATCCCAATGCGAGAACTCCAAATACTTTCAGCACAAATCAATAGGGATTTCAAAAGTCAAGTGTGATACCATTTAATACAGCCTAACTACTGCCCCACTAATAATTTCATCCACTCCATCTGTTAAATCTGTAACTATACTTCACTATCAATATCTACAAACTCATAATTCCCAAAAAAACTACAATTTACACCTCCCAGCATTTCAAGAGAGTAGAGCAGAGTTAGAGACGTGACAACAAACACCCTCAATCACATTTAAGAAACAGAAGTCTTTTACTCCCTGATGGTTCAATCAGGTAAGTACAAAGCAAGGTAACACAAACTAAAACCAAAAGATTACTAGTGTTGGGATTCATCAATGTTGAGATAGGCTCAAAGATTCAGGACACACTGGAGGAAAGAAAGATCTCTAAGGTTTTGGAGTAGAAAGGTCATTCAGCAAGGGATTCTGCTCTCATTCACTAATCAGTAGCTCTGATCAGAAAAAGAGAGAGATTGGACATTGGAAGAAGAAACTGAGCTGGACTGAAAGGTTATTGTAATTGAACAACACACAGCTGACATAATTCATTTATGAAATGCACGCTGCTACACGAGCCCCACTCTTCCAAGCGCCATCACAAAAATATAAATATCCACTTAAACCACCCAAGATAATTAACAACTGACTATTACTTAGGACAAAAGTAATTTAATCCAGGTTTCATCAATGCATTAGTTATTTAAGATTAGGAGACAACATTTGTCTTGTTTTCAGCAGCAGCAGAGCGAGCCAGAGTGCCAATGGGAAGGTAAGGCGGTTTTTGTTTCTCCCTGTATAAAAACTTAGCTCGTGCAGCAAGCGGCCCTCGTTTTCAGCGGCGGGCGTGTGGAGGGAACGCAAGCCAGGAAGAAACGGATAAATTCGGGCATTGGTTAAACCCGAAACACGACGCTCGTAGTATCTCCCCCCCGTCGTCCTCCTCTAACCAAAAAAGACTGTGTGGAGGTTCGATAAGGTAAGGCTTTCTGTTTTTATTACTTTTCAGGTAATCTAGAGTAGATGGAATGGAAGCTAGAGCAGTTGCATGCTCCTCTTGCGGGATATGGGAGGTAAGGGTCATTGCTAGTGTCCCCTCTGACTTCATCTGTGAGAAGTGCACCCAACTCCAGCTCCTCAAAAACCATGTTAGGGAACTGGAGCTTGAGCTAGATGAACTCTGGATCATTCGGGAGGCTGAGGGGGTGATAGAGAGGAGTTACAGGGAGGTGGTCACAACAAAGGTACAGGAAAAAGGTAGCTGGGTGGCTGTCAGGAAGGGGAAAGGGAATAGGCAGACAGTGCAGGAATCCCCTGTGGCTGTTCCCCTCAATAATAAGTATACCATTTTGGATACTGTTGCGGGGTGGGGGGGGGGAACGACCGACCAGGGGAAGGCCATAGCGGACAGGTCTCCGGCACTGAGCCTGACCCTGTGGCAAAGGGAAGGGGGAAGAATAGGAGAGCAATTGTAGTGGGGGATTCAATAGTAAGAGGCACTGACAGGCAGTTCTGTGGACGCGAACGAAATGAAAGGATGGTATGTTGCCTCCCAGGTGTCAGGGTCCGTGATGTCCCAGACCGTGTCTTCAAGATCCTTAAGGGGGGAGGGTGAGCAACCAGCAGTCATGGTACGCATCAGCACCAATGACATAGGTAGAAAAAGGACTGAGAATGCGAAAAACGAGTACAGGGAGTTAGGTTGGAAGCTGAAGTCCAGGACAAACAGGATAGTTATCTCTGGATTACTACCAGTGCCATGTGATAACAAAGTAAGAAATAGGAAGACAGTGCAGCTAAACACGTGGCTACAGGGCTGGTATAGGAGGGAGGGCTTCCATTATGTGGATAATTGGAGCACATTCTGGGGAAGGTGGGACCTGTACAGTAAGGACAGGTCGCACCTGAACCGGAAGGGCACAAATATCCTGGGAAGGAGGTTTGCTAGAGCTGTACAGGATGGTTCAAACTAGTTTGGCAGGGGTTGGGGAACCATATGTATAATTCAGAGGATAAGGTATTCGGCCTTCCAATAGACACAACAGGGAGTGAGGTGGTTTATAAAGAAATGCGGTCGACGGAGCGTAATTGCGGACACCGAGATGGTTTGAGGTGTGTATGCTTCAATGCAAGAATTATCAGAAATAAAGCGGATGAACTTAGAGCATGGGTCAGCACTTGGAACTACGATGTTGTGGCCATTACAGAAACTTGCGTAACTCAGGGACAGGAATGGATGTTGGAAGTTCCGGGATTTAGATGCTTTAAAAGAAATAGGGAGGGTGGAAAAAAGAGAGAGGTGGGGGAGTGGCATTGCTAGTCAGGGCGAGAATAGCAGCTACTGAAAGGCAGTTCGAGAATGATCTGTCCACAGAGTCAGTTTGGGTTGAGGTCAGGAACAAGAAAGGAGCGGTCACTTTGTTGGGTTTTTTTTTTAAGCAGACCCCCTAATAGTTGCAGCGAAGTAGAGGTGCGGATTGGGAGGCAGATACTGGAAAGGTGCAGAAGTCACAGGGTTATAGTCATGGGTGACTTCAACTTTCCAAATATTGATTGGAAACATTTTAGTTGTAATAGTTTAGATGGAGTAGATTTTGTCCAGTGCGTTCAGGAAGGATTCCTGACACAGTATGTAGATAGACCAACACGAGGAGAGACCACTTTGGATTTGGTGCTTGGCAATGAACCGGGCCAAGTGTTAGACCTGTTGGTAGGAGAGCATTTTGGCGGTAGTGATCATAACTCTCTTTCACGATAGTCATGGATAAGGATAGATACATATGGCAGGGTAAAGTTTATAATTGGGGGAAGGGTAATTACAATTCTGTTAGGCAAGAACTGGGTAGCATAAATTGGGAACAGGTGTTGTCAGGGAAGAGCACCACAGAAATGTGGAGATTGCTCAAGGAATGCATACTGCATGTGCTCGATATGTTTGTCCCTAGCAGGCAGAGAAGATGTGATCGAGTGAGGGAGCCATGGTTCTCGAGAGAGGTCGAACGACTGGTTAAGAGGAAGAAGGGGGCTTATGTAAGGTTTAGGAAAAGAGAAACAGAAAAGGCTCTAGAGAGATACAAGTTAACCAGGAAGGAGCTGTAGAAAGGGCTTGGGAGAGCTATAAGGGGGCATGAGATAGGATCAAGGAAAACTCCAAGGCTTTTTACATGTATGTGCAGAACACGAGAATGACCAAAGGGTAGGGCCGATCAAGGATTGTAAAGGGAATTTGTGCACAGAGCCTAGAGAGATAGGAGAGGTCCTTAATGGATACTTTTCTTCAGTATTCACAACTGAGACAGACCCAGTTGTAGAAGAGGACGTTGTGAAACAGGCAGGTAGGCTAGAGGAGGTTGATGTTAGTAAAGAAAATGTGCTAGGAATTCTGAGCAAGTTGAAGATAGATAAGTCCCCTGGGCCTGATGAGATTTATCCAAGGATTCTATGGGAAGCGAGGGAAGAGATCGCAGGGCCTTTGGCGATGATCTTTTCGTCCTCACTGTCCACGGGTATAGTGCCAGAAGATTGGAAAGAGGCAAACGTCATTCTCTTGTTCAAAAAAGGGAACAGGGGCAACCCCGGAAATTACAGACCAGTTAGTCTTACGTCAGTGGTGGGCAAATTACTGGAAAGGGCTCAGAGAGACAGGAGTTATGATCCCTTGGAAAGGCACAGTTTGATTCGTGATAGTCAGCATGGATTTGTGAGGGGTAGATCATGCCTCACAAACCTTATTGAATTCTTTGAAGAGGTGACCAAACACGTGGATGAAGATGGAGCAGTAGATGTGGTAAACCTGGATTTAAGTAAGGCGTTTGATAAGGTTCCCCATGGTAAGCTCATGCAGAAGGTAAGGAGGCATGGGATAGGGGGAAATGTGGCAGATTGGATTCAGAACTGGCTGACCCTTAGAAGTCAAAGGGTGGCAGTGGATGGAAAATATTCAACATGGTGTTCAGTTACGAGTGGTATACCACAAGGATCTGTTCTGGGTCCTCTTCTACTTGTGTGATTTTTGTAAATGATTTGGATGAAGGAGTGGAAGGGCGGATTAGCAAGTTCGCGGATGATACGAAGGTGGGTCACATTGTGGACAGTGCGAAGGGCTGTTCTCGGTTACAAAGGGACATTGATAGAATGCAGAGCTGGGCTGAGAAGTGGTAGATGGAGTTTAACCCTGAAAAGTGTGAGGTGATTCATTTGGGAAGGACAAACTTGAAAGTAGAATACAGGGTTAACAGAAAGATTCTTGGCAGTGTGGAGGAGCAGAGGGATCTTGGGGTTCATGTTCACAGTTCCCTGAAAGCTGCCACCCAGGTGGATAGAGTTGTTAAGGTGGTGTATGGTGTGTTAGCTTTCATTAATACAGAGATTGAGTTCAAGAGCCGTGAAGTTATGCTCCAGCTATACAAAAGCCTGGTTCGGCCACATCTGAAGTATTGTGTCCAGTTCTGGTCACCTCATTACAGGAAAGATGTGGAAGCATTGGAAAAGGTGCAGAGGAGATTTACCAGGATGTTGCCTGGAATGGAGGGAAGGTCTTACGAGGAAAGGTTGAGAGAGCTAGGGCTTTTCTCTTTAGAACGACGAAGGATGAGAGGTGACTTGATAGAGGTGTACAAAATGATCAGAGGTACAGATAGAGTGGACAGCCAGAGACTTTTTCCTGGGGTGGAGATAGCTATTACGAGGGGGCATAGTTTTAAAGCGAGTGGAGGCAGATATAGGGGAGACGTCAGAGGTAGGTTCTTTACTCAGAGTGGTAGGGATGTGGAATGCATCGCCGGAGAGGGTAGTGGAGTCAGCCTCGTTAGGGGCATTTAAGCAACTATTAGATAGGCATATGGATGATAGTATAAGGTAGCGGTGGAGGTTAGATAGGCCTTAGGTTTCGGGTAAGAGTTTGGCACAACATCGTGGGCCGAAGGGCCTGTGCTGTGCTGTACTGTTCTACGTTCTAACACTTCTTCCACCATAATCCTTAGGATCTGTGCCCCACAAGGCCATGTACACAGCCCCCTACTATACTTCTTATACATTCACGACTGTATGACCAAATTCCATCCCAACTCCACTGCTGAGTTTACAGAACGACACCATTGTTGTAGGTCACTTCTCAAACAACGACGAGGAAACAGAGCTTTCACACTCATTGCTGTGTTAAGAAGCATGATGTAAAGTCAATAATCTCTCCATCAATGTCAGCAAGACGAAGGAGCTGGTCATTGCCTTCAGGAAACAGAGTGGAAGGTATGCCCCTGTCTGCATCATTAACGCTGAGGTGGAGATGGTCAAAAGTGTCAGGTTCCTAGAAGTGATGATCACCAACGACTCGACAGTTAAGAAAGCACGGTAATGTCTCTGCTTCCTCAGTAGGCTAAGGAAATTCGGCATCTTTCTTACCATTTTTTTCAATAGATGCACCATATGAAGCATCCTGTCCGGATGCATCACAGTATGGTATGGCAACTGCTCTGCTCAAGACAACATGGAACTACAGAGATGCAAATATAGTCCAATCCATCACACAAACCAGCCTTCCATCTACTGAGAACTGCTGATGCTGGAGGCAGAGATAACACAGTGTGGAGCTGGAGGAGATTTCTGAAGGGTCCCGACCCAAAACATCAGCTTTCTTGCTCCTCTGATGCTGCCTGGCCTGCTGTGTTCCTCCAGCTCCACACTGTGTTATTTCCATCTACTGACTCCAGCTAGTACTTCCCGCTACCTCAGGAAATCAACCAACATAATCAAAGATCCCTCCCACCCCGGTCAGAAGATATAAAAGTTTTAATACACATGAAATAAATTCAGGAATAGCTTCTTCCCCATTGTTAGACTTTTGAATAAACTTCTCAAATGTTCATTCTGATCTCGCTGAACCTTCTCTGCGGCTGTAATACTGTATTCTTTACTACATTCTGCTATCCTGATGCACTTTGTATGGTACGATCTGCCGGTATAGCATGCAAAATAACACTTTTCACTGTATCACAGTACGTGACAACTACAAATCAATATTTTCCTGATAAACAAATTACTCACAAACAAACAAGTAGGGATTACAACCTTACTACTATGCAAGATAATCTGTACCTGTTTAACTCTCACACATTCATCCAAGTGTAAAGCAGATAGCTTGACATAAATATTAAGGGTGGAAAAAAATAGACAGGGAAAGCAATTTCTGCAGAAGTCCAGACGACGAGGATGGAGAGTTATTTCTCTTACCTCTTTTGGTTATTACAATGATAACACAATGATCAACTAAATTTCTTCTAAGCAGTGGGGGAATTCCTCCCAAATCACAACTTGAGTCACCCCTTCTGACATGGTTCACTGTAAGCTAGGATGCGATTCTATATCCAAGATCCCAGAAAATGGTCAATTTTTTACGTACAAACAGAGATCAAGAAGATTGCTCTCCTTTCTGGACATCACAGCCTTATCCAATTTCCAAACACAAGCAACTTTACAGCACACACCATAAAGAGCAGTCAAGAAAAGCTGATGGGAAACCCTGTCTGCTGTCTCTTCCTTAGTTGAATAAGATTATGAGACTACAAGAAGAATACCAAGGACCGACTGGCTGAGCACAGCTATGTTACTCAGCATATCAGTCAAACTCTTTTTGGTCTCTGATTTGTTACTTTAGTTTTAGAACAATGCTACACCAGTGATTACATTCATACAAAAACATCTCCTAAAAATTCACAAGCATATTATCCGTAAAACACATGAACAATGTAAACTTCCTCGCAGAGCTGGTATGTTTGGTTGCAGACGTTTCGTCACCCTGCCAGGTAACATCATCAGCGTGCCTCCAGTGAAGTGTTGGTATTCTGTCCTGCTTGTTATTTGTATGCCTCAGTTTGCTGAGGTGGTTGGCATTACTTCTGGTTCTGTTTTTCAGTGGTGTGTATATCAGATCCAGTTCAATGTGTTTGGTGATGGAGATCCGGTTGGAATGCCAGGCTTCCAGGAATTCCCTGGCATGCCTCTGTTTGACTTGTGCTATTATGGATGTGTTGGCCCAGTCGAATTCGTGCCATTCTTTGTCCGTGTGTATTAAGACCAGTGAGAATTGGTCGTGTCTCTTGGTAGCTAGTTGGTGTTCGTGTATCCTTATTGTCAGTTTTCTTCTAGTTTGGCCTATGTAATGCTTTTCACAGTCCTTGCGTGGTATTTTGTATATTACGAAAGTTTTATTGGTTGCGGGTACGGGATCCTAAACGTTCGTCAGTGGATGTCGTAGGATGGTTGTTGGTTTGTGGGCTACCCTGATACCTAGGGGTCTGAGCAGTCTTGTAGTTATTTCGGATATGTCTCTGCTGTACGTCTGGCCGTGCTGTGTTACCAGCAGGCATGACCAATTCTCATTGGTCTCAATACACACGGACAAAGAAGGACACAAATTCAACTGGGACAACACATCCGTAATAGCACGAGCCAAACAGAGACACGCAAGGGAATTCCTGGAGACCTGGCATTCCAACCGGAACTCCATCACCAAACACACTGAACTGGATCTGATATACAAACCACTGAAAAACAAAACTGGAAGTAATGCCAACCACCCCAGCAAACCCAGGCATTTAAGTAACAAGTGGTTCAGAACACCGACGCTTCATCGGAGATGCACTGACGATGTTACCTAGTAGGGTGACAAAACATCTGCATCCAAACACACCGGCTCGGCGAGTAAGTCTACATCCTCATCCACAACTCTCCTCAAAAACTTTAGACACATTAATGCTCTCCAGACTGTACCAGCAAGCTTCATAACCTGAAAGCCTCTTGCGCCTTTACTGGTTTCACTTCAGTGAAATCAGTGCATAATATAACAAAGCAGTAATAATCCATCACGACCAACAATGCAATTGTGTGGAAAACCAAGGGGGTGCTACAGGAATACTCACTTCTCAAACTAAACTGAAGTTCAACCTGCCTGTCCAACAACTACCCTTTTACCAAAAGCTTAACCAACTGTCAACCTGGTCACCACTCACAGGCTTTTAAGTACAGGAAAAACAAACTGCCAAATTCACCCCAATAGCTCACAATTTTGCGTACTATACTTCTCCCAAGCTATTTCCTCCACCACCACTTCACTGTCCACTCCACCGTACTCTCCCTCAACTCTTCACCCCCAAATCCCGCACTCTCATCTCTCCCTGTACCCCGCCATTACTTTCTCTCTCTAAACTCCTCATTCCCCAACCCCTTCTCTTCCTACATCATCCCAATTCCCAAAACCAATCTCTTCGCTCCCTAATCACCCATCTTCCTCTACTCCCCTCCCCCCCACCCCCATCCCCAAATCCCCAAATCCCCAGACAGGCCTCACTCCGCGGCCTCTCCTTACCCTCCAGACTCGTAGATAATCTCCAGAGGTGGCGAGCAGGTCGGGGTAGACGCCCTTGGTGTCGGGGATCCACATGATCTTGGTGGTGGGGTACGGATGGTCGAAGGTGTTGCGGGCGATGAACTCGGAGCTCTCCTCGTCCAGGCCCACGATCTGCACCTTGTTGTTGTACTCCTCGACGAAGGAGCCGAGCGCCAGACGGAACCGCTTGTCGGGTCGCACGCTCCAGTTCATGGCGTACACGGTCCATGGCGCCTCGTACTTATAAATCTCCTTCCTCTTGCCGTGCATGCTCATCTTGGGATGGCGATGTCAGGCCGTGCGCTCGGAGCCTAGCGCGGCCCAGCCTCGCTTGCTCACTCTCACTCTCCCCGCCGCCGCGCTGCCCTGGGCCCGGGCCCCACAACAATAAACCGCTCAAAGTCACAACGGAAACCAGCCGCTGACTGACAGCCGCTTTCACCAATCACAGCCCGGTATTGTCCCGATCGACAGTTCGAATAACCAATCCGGTATAGGGACGGGGCCGACTTTTGATACCTTGGCTTTGATTGGTAAAGATGTTAAAGTGTGTGAGTGACATAGAATCTACCCAATCAGACCCAGCTAGTGAGGCGGGAGCTGACTCCGTCCCCGATTGCCTGCTGTTCTGACTAAAGGATTCTGGGAACCTGATAGGCGGTTTTTTTTTTGTCCGTTGCTGGGTTAGTTTTGAACGATCAAGCGCGACCTTCAGCTTGATTGACAGGGGTGTCACCAATCAGAGTGAGTACGGGAGGCGCAGGCCCAGTGGCTGCTTAGATAATTAGCGGGCGGTTATTCTGGGAACCGTGCGCCCTATACGCTCTGATGGGTAGTGAAGAAAGCCAATCATAGGGGAGGTTTGGGGAGGCTCGTATTGAATGACAGACTTGCGGACCATTCGAAAGCAGGGTTCCGGCAGAATGCCCTGTGGTTGACCCCCATCACCCTAGGACCCACAGTGGGCGGATGATCATGATACAATGTCCAAATTCCCGCCCAAACCCACTCAGGAAGTTTGTGGAGAGCAAACTGTGAGTGGGATTCTTCAAAGGTCATTCTGGGTCACATGGTGGTCCAAACTGGGGACCCACGCCGTGACACAACCATCCCAACACATGCCCATTCCAGGCCTTGACCTTCTCAATCCATCAAGGCAGTAACCAGCAAAAGCTCCCTCTCCATGATATTCCTGACTTGTAGTTGGTGGGCTGGTTCTGGGGACTAGAGGAGAACTGACTGCACGATTCCCGACTCTTGTATCCATTGACTCTATAAGGCTAGTCCAGTCAGGTTTATGGACAATGGCGATGGGAGAATCTCTGTTGGAAATGGTTATTGCCAGTCATAACAGTGACACAAACGTTAGCTGTCACCTATCATCCAAACCTGAATGAAAATGTTTCAGCATCTAAGGTGTTCAACAGTGCAAAACAGCCCACTTCTGACTTTTGGGGAGAGATGACTGTGGATGAAGAAGCTGGGTTAGAACACTACCTCATAGAAATCCTACAGCACTTTCCTTGGGCTGAGGATAAATGGCCAACAAGGACAATCACCTTCCTTTGTGCTAGTTATGACTCCAAGCAGTGGAGAGATTTTTCTAATTCCAAATGACTTTAATTTTACTGGCAATTTCACTCTCACCTCACCTCTGGAATTGAAACTTTTTTTTCTTATGTTTCGCACAAATCTGTAATGAGGTGGTCCAAACAACCAAAACTCAATATTGATTAACAGGTTAGTGTTGGATAAGTACCTACAGAAACAATCAATTTCAATCAGTTTGTCGATGACTAAGAGAAAATTAATGGGATGATAATTGCAAGATTCAGTTTATGCTGTTTTTTGCAGATAGAAATTACTGGACAATTTTCTTCCTTGTCAGATAGTGCCAGTATTGTACCTGTTTTGGAACAGCTTGACCAGTCTTCACAAATCTGGAACATGACTCTTTATTACTACAGTCAGGTTGTTGTAAGATCCAGTAACCTTTGCTGCATCCAGTCAATTAAAATGTTTCTTGATTTCACGCGGAGTGAATTAAATTGGTTGACAACTGATATTTGTAATATTGGGGATCTCAGAGAAAGCCAAGATGAATTGTCCACTCAGCACTTCTGGCTGATGATGATAGCAAATTCTTCAGCCTGTCTTTGGCTCTCATTTGCCGGCCTCGACCATAGTTCGGAAGGTTTTTGGAACTTTGTCTTAGAACGTAGAGCAGCATAGGAACAGGCCCTTTGGCTCACAATGTCCATGCTGACCATGATGCCATTCAAATCCCACCTGCCTGCACATGATCCATATCCCTCAGTTCCCTGCATGTTCATGTGGCTAAGTGTCTCTTAAATGTTGCTATCATATCACCTCCCCTAGCATCTCTTCTTGTTACGTAAACAAAGTTGCTGGAAAAGCTCAGTAGGTCTGGCAGCATCTGTGAAGGAAAAAACAGAGTTAATGTTTCTGGTCCGGTGACCCTTCCTCAGAACTCAGTTCTCAGGGTCTCAGAACTCAGGGTCACCGGACCCAAAATGTTAACTCTGTTTTTTCCTTCACAGATGCTGCCAGAGCTTTTCCAGCAACTTTGTTTTTGTTCCTGATTTACAGCATCCACAGTTCTTTTGTTTTTTTTATCTCTTCTTGTTAGTTCTGTCATTGTCTATCACTGGTCATAACCTGGAAACATTAGGGACTGCAGATACTGGAAGCCAGAGTCAATAGATGTGAAGCTGGAAAGGCATAGCAGGTCAGACAGGATGCTGCCTGACCTGCTGTGCTTTTCCAACTTCACTTTTATTCATTATTCATAACCTGATGTGGCAGGTAGATCCTGAGTGATGGAGATACATCAGGGACCAATAACCAGGGCCCAGGGCTGTAGAAGACCCACTGCTCTTGGGTTGGGTGTGGCCATTCAACTCAGTTTGGAGAGTGGGAACAGGCCAGGAGCAATTCTAGCATGGTGATGTCTGTCCAGCCCCTGATGGTAGCACTTCAAAGTGTGGGTCTGATCCACTATTATCCACAATAAAAACAGACAGTAGTAGTTTCTACAAATATATGGTTCTCCAGGACAAGCGAAGCTGTCCCAATACAGCATCTCCCCATGCTGGGTGAGGCCTAGCGGTGGGGTGCCTGCCCAGTGGGGAGCATGTAGATGGATGACACCGAACAGAGGATATGCACCAGATGAGATAGCACTTGGAGATTGGAACAGTTCTAGTCTGCACAGATACGGGCTCCTGGCATCATCTGACTTTGACATAAGGAATGTGGAAGAGTTTCTGGGCAGTTTTACCCAGAACACAGCCACAGAAGATCCAGGATCAGGAAAGGGGAGGTGTGAGAAATAGGGAGCTGGATCATGGGGATTTAAGACAAGTCAAGAAGAAAGGGCCACAGGTCCTAGTAGGAACAGGGAGGAAGTCCTGAAAGATTATCCGGACCCGGGCTCTAAATTAGAAAGCAGCACCTGAAAGATACTCACCTCTGGATTATTGTGAGACTCTCAGACTGGCGTTGGAGCAAGTGTATCAGGGGAATTAATATGACGCTAACTGGCTGGTGTGGAAAAGAGAGGCACTTTTTCATGCACCACTGTCAGCAGTTCTAGGACAGAAAGAATTGAACATACTGCATCTGAACTGGGATGAGACCCATGTCCTAGCAGAAAGGATGATAGCAAGAGTTTTGAAGTAGTAAGATGGTAGGGTGAGTGATCCAGAAGAACTATAAGTGGTCTTATTGTAAGCAGAAAAAGGCAGGATATCACAGGAAAGACTAAAGGCGAAAAGCTGATGGCTAGGGAATAAGTAATAAAACAGGAATCAGATGATGGTGTAGCAGTAACATCACTGGATTAATAATCATTCCTCAGTGACTGTTGCTGGCTTCATCTTAGCCCATGTGTATTCCAACTGAAGTTCCATCCCTCATATTTTGAATCCACCCTATCTTCAAAACCTATAATGTTCCTCAGACAGCTACTCCTGCCACATCCTGAGATCCATGTTCGCTGCCACACACCACCATAGGCACACTCTTGACTCTCTATCAGGCTACCGTTATCTCAAAACTGTCCCTCTACGCAGTTCCATTTCATTCATCTCATCCAACACCTTAAAGAGAAAATTTTTCTCTTCAGGCATTAAGAAACACAAGTTCTGAAAATCTTGCTGGTACCAACATCATTTGCCCTCTGACTCTGTTACTTCTTCTAATCCCACCTCTTCCATGTATTCACTATATCCCTGACTTTATAGTTTCTGAATGATCTGTACTCAGTAAAATACTTACCTTTATAATGTTACAACTACCACCACCTCCCCCCCGAACTCTACCCTGTCCTATGCAACCTTTGGATGCTAAATTTAATGTTTTGAATAAAAAGCTTTGACAATTTTTGTAAAAACCCACCTGACTCAAACATACTCTTTAGAGAAGAAAATCTGCCATATGGGATAGATGTGGCAGTCCCTCCATAAAGTGACTGATTCTGAAATGGCAAAGCATGGTACTCGGTTGCACCAAATTGTTACAGAAAAGTCAAAAAGAAATAAAACTGGACTGATCGAAATAGACTGAAATAGACACCAAAGATAACAGCATATCTAGTCCTGCCAACCCTGCAAACTCTTCCTTACAATTCCATGGTTTATGGCAAATTGGGAGAACTTTCCCACAGATTAGAATTTCTCATCATTCATTATTTGAAAGGTGTGAATCTAAGTGGAACAAATACACCAATGTTTGCCATACACGATCAAAACTATACGAAGAAAAGCAAAAAAGCCATTGCCTTTATTTCTAGAGGGACAGAGTTGAAAAGTAGGACAGTTACACTGCGATTTCAGATGATGCCATTGAGGAGCAACTTGTAGGTGACCAAGGATTGATCCTTGCGGAAATAATAGGAGTGATTACAGCCTCATCAAACCTGCTCCACCAATTCATGATTGCATTTGGGCATCAACACCATGTTTCCACCTGCTCTCCATATCCCTTGTTTCCCTGAGATGTTAAAAATCCATCTATCCCAATTTTAAATATATTCAACAAAGCAGCATCCACATTGATGTGGGGTACAGACTTCCAAACATTCATAATCCTTTGAGTGAAGTAATTTTTGTTCATTGCAGTCCTAAATGATTTCCCCTTATTTTGAGAAGATTGCTCGTGTTTTAGATTCCCTGCCCTGAAGAAACTATGTCTATCCATCAAGTCCCTTTCTAATCGTGGATGTTTCAATGAGATATTTCTTCTAAATCCCAGACAGTCCAATTCTCTCAGCCTCTCATCATAGGACAGCTTACATATTCAAAGGACCAATCTAATGAACCTTCACTGTTCTATCTTCAATGCAAGCATATCCTTCCTTAAATATGGAGACTAAAACTTCAGTATTCCAAATGTAGTCTGACCAATGCTGTGTATAATTGTAGCAAGATGTATTTATTCCTGTATTCCAATCCCTTGGTATAAATGCCAACATTTCTTTTACCATTCTGTTTGCTTGCTTTACCTGCATGTTAACATTCTGATCATTGTATGTGTATGCCCATGTCCCTCTGAATATCAATATTTACAAGTTTCACATATTTGAGAAAGTATCCTATTTTCGTCTTTGTACAACCAAAGTAAATAACTTGGCCCTTACTCACATCATAGTCCATCTGCCACTTTGCCTGTAAACATCACTTCCATGACCATATCCTCCTGAGATTATATTTCTATTCTATTTTACTTTGTATTGCCAGCAAACCTAGAATTCTTTGTTTCTTCATCTAATTCATTAGCATAGGTTTAAATAGCTGAGAGTCCAGCACTAATTTTTACCAAACTTCACTATTCACAAAGTGCCATCTTGAAAATTAGTCATCTATTCCAACTCTTCACATCCGGTCCATTAGCTAATGGTACTCTTAGGGAGTTCCAGGAGCTTGACCCAGCAACAATGATGGAACAATGATATAATGCCAAGTCAGGATGGTGTGTGGCTTAGCAGGTCACAAACTCCAGATGTTAAAGTCACAGGGAGTCATACAGTTTTGGTCTTTGCCCACCAACAAACACCAAACTACATTAATTCCATTTACCTGCACTTGGTCTATAGCCTACTATAGTCAGGCATTTTAAGTACCCATCCAGATGTTTCTTAAATGTTGCAAGAGCATCTACTCTCTCAGGCAGCATGTTCCAGATTTCTACCATCCTCTGGGTGAAAACAATTTTTCTCAAATCTCCTCTAAACCACTAATTCCTCAGCTTAAACTTGTGCCCTCTGGTCTTAGACATATCTGCCATGAGGAAACTATTCTCATGATCTACTATACCACTCATAAGTTTGTTTACCTCAATCAGATACCTCCTCGGACTCCTCTGCTCCAAGGAAAACAAATCCAGTCTATCCAGTCTCTCATCATAACTGAGACTCTTCATCCCAGGCAACATCCTGGTGTATCTCCTCTGCAGCATCTCCAGTGCAATTATGTCCAATTTTGTGATGACCAGAACTGCGCACAGCATCCTATTGGTGACCTGACAGTTTTTTATATAGTTGTAACAAGTCTTCTTTCCTCCTGTATTCTACATCCTGGTTGATGAAGGCAAGCAGCCTGTATGCCTTCTTCACCATCTTGTCTACCTGCGCTCACAGTTTCGGGGATCTACGGACTTGTACGCCAAAGTCCCTTTGTTCCTCAGTGCTCCCTAGGGACCATAGGGATTCATTGTATATATCCTTACCTTATTAGACCTCCCAAAATGCATTGCCTCATACTTATCAAACTAAATTCCATCTGCTATTGCTCTGCCCAATTTACTACAATATCTGACTATAGCCTGAGATCATCCTTTTCAGTATCAACAACACCACCAATGTTTGTGTCATCTGTAAACTTATTAATTGTACCTTCTACATTCACATCCAAATCATTAATTTACATAACAAACAGCAAGGGTCCCAGCACCGATCCATGTGGTACACTGCTGGTCACAGGCTTCCAATCACAAAATCAACGCTCCAACATCACTCCTTGCCCCTTATCTGCAAGCCAATTTGCCGACCAGTCTTGGATCCTTGGATGCCATGGGCTCCTACCTTTTGGACCAGACTTCCATCTGGGACTTTGTCAAAGGCTATACTGAAGTCCATGTAAACAATATCAATTCCACTACCCTCACCAATATATTTAGTCACCTTTTCAAAAAACTCTATTAGATTAATCAGACAAGAACTATTAGTAAGGGATGTCTAGCGTTAATAGCGCTGGGTTTGCTGTCAATCATTACTATTCTATTCCTTTTAGCCTTTGTGTTGGTTTGATGCAGCTGAATGGCTTGCTTGGGCATTTAAGAAGCCATTCAAGAGTCAATCACATTTCTGTGGGTTTGCAGTCCCATGTTGGCTGGACCAGGTAAAAGGGGGAGATTTCCTTTCTTGAAGGATATTACTGATCAAGTTTTTTTTTAAATTTCAGATTTATTTGTGGAATTAAATTCCACCAGGTGATATGGGCCTCCGGATTATTGGGTCAGCAACATCACAACCATATAACAGCCCCCTCAAGTGTTATAAAGTTGTGAGATATATAAATAATTTGTTATAAAATTTAAATGTTGTGTATTCTACATTAAGTATTCATTGAGCTTTCTTCACATTACTTTCAGCTTGCCATAAAAGGTGTGCGTGCACACTGGCTGCTGCATTTCCTGCAACAGTGAATACTTCAAAAATCATTGGTTTCAAAGTAAGCTGGGACATCCTGAGGATGGGAAAGGCACTGTATAAATCCAAGTATTTTTCTTCTTTTGCAGTAATTAGTTTGCTTTCACATTCTTGTTTCTGAAATCTACCTGAGTTTCAATTCTCTTGCCTACATTAGACCTGTTAGAGAGAGAAGGCCAAGTCATCCTTGGACAATGTTAGGTCTCAGTTATTTGAGGGGCAGCTGAGCATTGGTTTATGTTTTACATGTAAAACACAAGATTTATTTGGAGACTGCATAACATAGCCCTCTCATCCTCTCAGTGTGATGCAATATAGAAGTTTGAACAAAATCATATTTTGTGCCAAAAAACACATTATTGTAAAATATACAGATCACAATGATCAAAAGTTCCTTATAACATTTGACAGGAAGCAGCATATCAGAGATAGAAAAGGACAGTTAAATCCTCATTTTCAGCTTGCGCAAAACAGCTGAAGGGATTTTCAGGCAAATGATCAGTAATGTTGAGTTCTTCCTGAACCCACTATAGTCCCGTGGACAATGCTGAAAGCTGGATACTGCTCATGCACAGTGGCCACTCACTGGTGCAATGCACCATCTTCACAGTGAGAGTTAGCATGCAAAGGAACTGAAGAACCAAGTTCAATCTTATTCACATTCACAGCTTCAGACAGCTTGCTGGATCTTTGGCTGAATGTTCCCTCCCCGAATCCAGAAGTACTGAAGCCAATCGTAATGTGTTGACTAGCATTCTTAACTTTTAAATGGCACATCAATGATTAGGGTGAGGACAGGTCAGTCCAGTTGTGAGGGTGGCTTTTTGTTAACTTGTCAGATGTTTCTTAAAGAGACTTTACGAATGCCAGGAGTGACAGAGAATGGAATCCAGACATATTTAAGGCAAGGCCTCTGACAGGTGACTTTTTGAAAGCAACAAAATACAATTTCACTTGAAACACAGCATTTCCGACAGCATAACCCCCTTACTCTGAATTGTAAGTCTAGATATGTGTTCAAATCTCTGGAGTGGGAATTGAACCCTTGATCCTCTATGATGGTGATGGTGCAACCCACTAAATAATGGCTCAAACCTTATGAAGTAAATTAATTTGACTTACTTACTGTGAATGTCTGGCCCTACTTAATTTATTGAGTACATGACAGAGAGAGCTTCCTATCCCTCCCAGCACAAAGTATTCCCAGCACTGGCATACACATTATCATCAGCACAAACTACAAAACAAAATGACAGGGCTTAAATTTATGGATAAATTATTGCAAATATTTCTATTATTCAGGCTTAGTTCCTCCAACTTTCCTGAAAAAGCTGTCCCACTTTATTTCTCCAGCAGTGAAGGATGGCATGGTAAGTTAGCTCAGAGGATATCAGAGTCCGGTCCAAGCCCATCCTCAGGTGATGAACACACAGGGAAGTGTTTGACATTGAAGCAAGACTATCTGTTCAGGTGAGTATTGAAGGTTCTAGACATGAGGAGATCTCCAGATGTCATAGCCCAAATATCCCTCACTGTTACCATCTCTCAAAACATTATGTTTATTATATCATTGCTGGGTACAAATTGCCATTTGTCCACATTACACCAAAGACTACGCTTCAAAAGAAAATCCCGTGTAAAGTGCGTTTGACTGTTCCAGGCATTTTCTAAATGCAATCTCTAACTTTCATAATTGTCCCAAGCTATTGGAGAAAGGGCAAGATTAGTCAGGGATTTTGCTCCTGATCACTGTTCAATGTCCACAGGTTAAATAACAACAAAAATCAGTCAGGACTTTGAATCCATATCATAGTCCATCGACCCCTCCTACTGTTCACTGTCCCTGTTGGAAACCAAGAACTGGACTAGATCGTGATGTCCCATGTAATGGGTCACCAACACGTCTATGAAACTGTACAAAAATAATGGCGAGTGCTGTGGCCTGTGGAGCTGTAACCCAAAGAACGTCTGCACCACTGGGGACAGTGACAATGAAGCAGGATCAGAAAACACCGTTCACCCTTTGGCGAACATCTGTTGGAGTTTGCATATTCTCCCATGTCTGCACGGGTTTCCTCTGGGTGCTCTGGTTTCCTCCCACAGTCCGAAGATGTACAGATTAGGTTGATTGGTCATGCTAAATTGTCCTGTTGTATCCAGGGATGTGCAGACTAGGTGGATTATCCATGGGAAAAGCAGGCTTACAGGGATAGGGTAGGGGGCGTGGGTCTGGGTGGGAAACTCTTCAGAGGATCGGTGTGGACTTGATGGGCTGAATGGCCTGCTTCCATAATAGGGATTCCATGATCGGCAAGCACTGTCAAATAATCACATCCTTTACTCAGTGAAGGGGTGTACTCAGCTGTGTTTGTCAACGCAGAGAAGAAATCACCATCAGTATCTTTGAAATAGTCCCCATTCAATCTCAACACAATGTTCAGCTGTGCTTCCCGATCATTGATGCAGCAGCCAATAAAGTACAGAAACCTCTCTTTTGCTGTCAGTCAACTTTTTAACTCAATATTATCATAGACTTTAATAACGTCCTGATATTCATCAATCAGTTCAATCAAGCGAAATGCTGCCTCCAAATCTCTGTCTGTTAGCTGGACGGTGGTTGTGGCAATAAACTCAGGCGCAGCAGTGACAGTCAGCAATCCCAGTGCATTCAACCTCTGTCTTACATCTCGTAGAGACAGTATGTCAGAAACAAACTGGAAAACAACAATAAAAAAGAACAAGCTATTACAAAGTGTTCCCCAACAAGATGGCAACAGTTTATACCTGTAACAACTGCATGGTGTAAGAATGATGTGATGGGAAAAATCCATCATATTGTATGAGATCGGACAGATGACAGGGTCAGTCTTCAGTCAATGCTAAGTGACAAGATCATAGTCAGTGGTGCCTAGAAAGTGGGTCACTATCAGTTTATGGTCCTTGAAGCTTTTGCTCAAATCCAGCCCAGATATGTGTGATCAAATATTCTCTGCCCATCATAAAGCTCTGACCTTTGAAAGAGACATAAAACCAAGGCCCAGTTTGTGTTTCATTCACCTCAACAAGCAAAGGAGTTTTCCTGATGTTTATCTGTCAACCATTAAAAGCAATGATATGATCATTTACCTTGTGCTGTTTTTGGGACTTTGCTCTGAACCAATAGGCTGCTTTGTTTTCCTATAAAGCCTCAGTCACTATAGTACAGGAGCAGTAGCATTTACCGCAGATGGGAAGTGATTTGCACTTTTGTATGAAATTAATATAGAGAAATGCCATCCAGTATTGGAGGCAAAACCCTAAACAGTCATTGATTGTGCTCCCCGGCACAAAATTCTTAACTTCATTCAAAGACAGCAAAGAGTCCTGCTGCTAGAAGCACAAAAATAATCAATTTGGTGCAGCCTTATTTTCTCTTCAATAGCTGCAGCTGAGGGAAAGCATCAGAGGAACAAAACTCTCTACCTACCCTATGCTGAATTTATCCTGGAAGTGTTTAATGGAGACAATGTAGAAGAAGGTTCATCTGCATCTAATCCCATGTTGTCAATGCTGGACATATTTGTTGGCCAGAGGGATATACATGTCATGGATGGTATACGTCTGTCATCATTTCCACAATGCCACAGAAGGGTGTGACTGACAGCACCCGAATCACACAATACCATTCTTCTTAAGTTAAAATTTATAAAAGGCTGCACTCACCTTCAGGATCACCTTGTCTTCTTCATCCTCAGCCTGTTTAACATCCTCAGCCCCTGCTTCAATTGCCAGTTCTAGAGCACGTTCCAATTCAATCTGCTGACCGTTGTTGTCCAGTCCATTCACTGTCACCACACCTTTCCTCTCAAAGCAGTGGCGAGCACCCTCACAGAGAGAGCCCCTAATGAGGTCAACACACAAAAAATTTGTACACACCAACAGATGAAACTCATCCCTAACTTTCCTCCATTAACCCACATGTCCCATCACTTAGTTGATAACAGACATACATATCTTGTTAAGCTATTGGCACCTACTGGCCCCACACTAATATCACGATGAGGGGGCAAAGTAACTGCTCAGAAATTTGGGGTTTTATAATGATCAGATTTTGGCTACATATCACATACTTAAGTGGCAGATTTAAGCAGGATCAGGCGTGTACCGTGAGAACACAGGAACAAAAGAAATAGGAGGAGCAGACCATTCGATCCCTCAAGCTTAATCCTCCATTCAATAAGATTATGGCTGATCAAATCATGTCCTTAGCTTCAGTTTTCTGTCTGTCCCTCATAACCTGACTACCTTCCAGATGGAAAAATCTGTTTCACTCAGCCTGGAATATATTTAGTGGCCCAGCCTCCACTGCTTTCTCAAGAAGAGAATTTCAAAGATTTGCAAACCTCAGAAGATAATCCTCATTTCAATCTCAATGGGGAGACCCTTCATTTGAAATTGAGCCGCAGTTCAGAATTCCTCCACAGGGAAACATTCTCACAGTTTTCACCCTGTCAAATCCTGCAAAATCTTAGATGTTTCAATAAGATCACCTCCCATTCCTCTAAACTCCAATGAGTGTAGTTAAAACTTGCTCAATCCTTCCACCTAAAGCAACCCAGGGATGAACTTCATAAGAACAGAAGAATTAGGATCATGAGTAACCCATTCAGTCCCTTAAATCTGCTACGCCATTCAATAAGAGCACTTCTGATTTGAATGTAGCCTTAACTTTACTTTCATGTTTACCCCAATATCCTTTGACTTCCGTGTTAGCCAAGAATCTATCTACCTCTGCCTTAAAAACATTTAGTGATGCTGCCTCTACTGTTCTCAGGAAAAGACTCAGGAATGTCTTCTGATCTGCCTCCAATGCAAATATATCCCTTTTTAAGTAGGGAGACGAAAACTCCAGGTGTAGTCTGTTGTACAAATGGCCTAATTCTGCTCCTGTATCTTATTGTTTAATGGACTTGTTCAAACTCCACTTCTAATGGGCCAATGTTTACTTTCGTAACTCTCTTTTCCGTTTACACAGAGGTTTTACTGGCTGTTTCATATTTCTTGCTAGTTTAATTTTCCCTTCTATTTCAGTTTTAGTCAACATTTAGGCATTTCTAAAACATCCCCAATCTTTGGATGAATGCATCCTTTTTCTTTCAAGTTCTTAACTAGCTCCAGGTAGTGCATCCTTCTGGTGTGATGTGACCAGGATCAAGAGTCAAGAGTATCAGGGGTGATCAGGATTTGTCAGAGTCATTGACATGAGTCACAGCATCATGTCTATGCCAGCAGTGATGTTAACTTCTGAGAGAAGCAGCAGTGGCAGAGGAATGACCCTTTGGAAAATTACTTTCCAACCCCATCAGATAACTGAAACCAGTCCAGATCATCCCTCATCCTGTTTGTTTTATATTCTAAACCTGGAGTCCAGAGGTGAATGATGGTATTTAACATGTCCTCCACCCCCACAAAAGATTGTTTCTTCACCTGACTGATGTTGATTTGGGGGGCAGAATTAGGTCCTGATTGGAGTCCATGAACCAATTCCTTGAAGATAGTCCCTCAGACCGTTCTTACCCATTTTTGTTCAGGATGTTTTTTATCTCTTGATGTGACCGGCTGTTGTTGTCTGTTAGAACTTCAATCAGCAGAGATGATCCCCCCGGGCCTCTCCCTTCATACAATGAATAGATTGAAGCCTTGGACTTCTGGAAAAGCAGCAACATGTGGTGTTAATGAAAAGTAATACCACATCTGAAACATAAATAACAAAAAGTAGCATACAGTGCACCACGTGAGTCTAATAGGAAGAATAGGGAGGGCCAGGTTAATGAACACAGCTGGATCCGCAGTCTTAAGTGTATTTATTTTAATGCAAGGAGGTAAGGCAGATGAGCTTACAGCCTGCAAATTCTTGGTTGAGAGAAGTTCAGGACTGGCAGTTCAATGCTCCACGGTTTAGATCTTTCAGGTGTGATGGAGAGGAATGTAAAAAGAGTGGGAGAGTCATACAGCATGGAAACCAACCCTGCAAACCAACTCATTTAGCTTCCCAAACTGAACTAGTCCCATTTGTCTGCGTTTGGCCCATATCGCTCTAAACATTTCCTGTTTATGTACCTGGCCAAATATATTTTTAATGTTGTAACTGTACCTGCATCTATCACTTCCTCTGGCAGTTCATTCCACACAGGAACCATTCACTGTGGCCCCTCAGGTCCCTTTTAAATCTTTCTCCTCTCACCTTAAAAATATACCCACTAGTTTTGACCTTTCCTACCCTACAGAGAAGATGGTTAGCACTGCTCCCTCATAACACCAGGCACCTGTCATCAATTCCAGCCTCAGGCGACTGGTCTATGTGGAGTATGCATATTCTCCTCATTTCTGCGTGGGTTTCCTCCAGGTGCTCTGGTTTCCTCCGACAGTCACAGAAAAGTACGTTATCTTTTAAAGGGACCATGCACTGCCATCCCCCCTATCATTTTTACAAATATCCATATTTTACAAACACTAAATTCTAACACCTGCCTTCCAATCCACAAATACTCTACCCAACTTTGTGACACTAATTACTACATTACTAGGCAGGAACTGGGGAAATTAGATTGGGGTGTCTGTTTGAGACATGTGGGAGTTTTTTAAAAGACCAGCTGATCAGAGTTCAGGACCTGCATGTTCCTGTAAGGATGAAGTATAAGGATGGCAAGATTCAAGAACACCGAATGACAAAATATGTTGAAAATCTGATTTAAAAAAAAAGAAAGATGGTGAATATGTAAGGTTGGGAAACTGAAATCAGGCAAGACTCTTGAGAAATATAAAAAGAAGCAGTTGGCAAGTCATGTCTCAGCCTTATAAAACTTTAGTCAGGCCACATTTGGAGTAGGGTGTGCAGTTCTGGTCACCATACAATAGGGCGTATGCAGGGGTGAGGGGTGCAAAAGAGGCTCACCAGGATGTTGTCTGGATTGGGATGTATTAACTATAAGGAGAAGTTGGACAAACTTAGATAATTTTCACTGCAGCGTCAGAGGCTAAGGGGCAACCTGATAGAAGTATATGAAATTATGAGAGGCATGGATAGGCTGGATAGTCAATATTTTTCCTAGGGCAGAAATGTCAGATACTGGGGACATAGGTTTAAGATGAATGAAAGACAGTTTAAAGGAGATGTGCGAGGCATGTTCTTTTACGAAGAGGGTGGCAGGTGCCTGGAAGCACTGGCAGGGAATGTGATAGAAACAGATATGAGTGCAAAGTCTAAGAGGTATTTGGACAGACACACACGGAATCAGAAAATTTTCTTGTACACACTTAACAAATTCCTGTCCATCCGAGCCCTTAACATGATGACAGTTCCAGCCTATGGTTGGAAAGTTAAAATCCCCTAACATGACTACCCTATTATTCTCACAGATAACCAAGATTTCCTTACAAATTTATTTTACAATTTCCCACTGACTACTGCGGGTCTACAGTAGAATCCCAATAAGGTGATTTGGAGACAGTACACCGACATCCATTTCAAAACCACTGACTCCCACAAGTACCTCAACTACAGCTCCTTTCACCTACCTTCCTGCAAAAATGCTATCCCATACTCGCATTTCCCCCACCTCCACTGCATCTGCTCCCAGGATGAGGCGTTCTATTCCAGGACATCCCAGATATCCTCCTACTTCAGGGGCTGTAGTTTCCCCTCCTCTGTAATTAAGGATGCCCTCAACTACATCTGCTCCATTTCCCACACATCTGCCCTCAAACCCCCTCCACCCAACAACAATAAGGACAGAGTCCCCTTAGTCCTCACATACCACCCCACTAGCCTCCAAATCCAACACATCATTCTCCAATATTTCCACCGCCTACAATCAGACTCCACCAGAAAAACATGTTTCTTTCCCCACCCCTGTCCACCATCTGCAGGGACTGTTCATGCCATGACTCCCTTGTCAGCTTTACACACCCCACCAAATCCTCCACACACCCGGTACCTTTTCCTACAACCGCAAGAGGTGCAAGACCTGCCCCTACACCTCCCCTCTCACCTCCGTCCAAGAGCCCAAACAAACCTTCCCGATCTGGCAGAGATTCACCTGCATTTCATCCAACCTGATCTATTGTATCCGTTGCTTCCGATGTGGTCTCCTCTACGTCAGGGAGATCAAACACAGAATTAGGGACTGGTTCGCGGAGCATCTGCACTCTGTACACATGAGCCAACTCAACCTTCCTGTTGCCATCCATTTTAACTCCCCCTCCCACTTCCTTGACAACATATCCATCCTTGGCCTCCTTCACTGTCAGAATGAGGCCAAACGTAAACTGGAGGAACAACACCTGACATTTCATCTTGGGAGCTTACAGCCAATTGGCCTCAATATTGACTTCACCAGCTTTAAAACCCTCCCACCCCCAGCCTTATTCCATGTCTAGCCCCTCCCTTCCTGACCTGACCAAACCTGTCCACCTTCCTACTCACCTATCCGCTCCATCCTTCCCACTGACCAATCACAATAACCCCCTACCTGCATCCACCTATCACCATCCCGCCTACCCTTCTCCAGCCCCACCTCCTCCCTCCATTTACAGCTGGGTTGCCCTACCCCTCCCCAGTCCTGATGAAGGGTTCTGGCCCAAAATGTTAACTTTCCTGCTCCTCAGATACTGTCTAGCCTGCTGTGCTTTTCTAGCTTCACATCTATTGACCAAATAAGGTGATCACCCCTTTCTCATTTCTCAGTTCCACCCAAGTAACTTCCCTGGACGTATTCCCAGAAATATCCTCCCTAAATACAGCCATAGTGTTATCCCTAACCAAAAATACCACTTCCCCCGGCACCCCCCTTGCCCTCCTTTCTATTCTTCCTATAGCATCTATACCCTTGTTGAACAATGGAGTAGACTCAATGGGCTGAATGGCCTAATTCTGCTCCTACATCTTACAGTCTTACCACAAAGGGAGCATCACAATGCCAACAAGTTCCATCTTTCAAATGAAACATTAAACAGACATCTGCTCCCTCAGGTGGATATATAAATGATCCCACAGCACTACCTTGTCAAAAAAAGAAGCAAGGACTTCTACCTGGTATCTCGGTCAATATTTTTACCTCAAATATGTTCCTCATCCCTCTTAATCCCTGCTGCAGTCTTTGGCTCTCTTCTCCCCCACCTTACACTTATTTGATCCCTCCCCTTTCTCCTCTAATCCTCTCACAGCCTCCTCTTTCCCCCACCTTCCCTTGTAGCCTCTCACTGGCAGATGCACTCCCCATCATCTGCTGCAGATTCCGTACATAGAATTCCTGAAAGGTGGACCCCCCTCTCA
Organism: Ginglymostoma cirratum; assembly: GCA_024137785.1. Lineage (NCBI taxonomy): Eukaryota > Metazoa > Chordata > Chondrichthyes > Orectolobiformes > Ginglymostomatidae > Ginglymostoma > Ginglymostoma cirratum. Next base: position 27,499,292 of record JAHRHZ010000056.1, on the reverse strand, counting down.
GCATCCCCACCCTCAGCTCCCAGCACACTAACTTACATTTTCCATTCAATTTTATCCTGCCTGCTGCTCTTTCAACCAGACTGATATGATCTACTAAAAGCAACTATCATAGAACATCAAATACAGTACAGGAACAGGACCTTCAGTCCATGATGTTGTGCTGAACATGGCACCAAATTAAACTAATCCCTTCTGCTTGCCCTTGGTCCACATCACTCCATTCATTGCATATTCATGTGCTTATCTAAAAGTCCCTTAAACGCCCCTATCTCATCTGCCTTCACCACCACACCTGGCAGTGCACTCCAGATTCCTGCCACACTCTGTCTAAAAAACTTGCCCCTCACATCTCCTTTGAACTTTCCCCCCTCACCTTAAATGCATGCCCTCTAGTATTACACATTACACATTACTCTGAGAAAAAAAGCTTCTGACTATCAATGCTATCTATGCATCTCATAATTTTACAGACCTCTAGCAAGTCTCCCCTCAACTACCGCCGCTCCAGAGAAAACAACCTGAGTTTTTCTAGCTTTTCCTTATAGCTCATACCCCTCTAATCCAGGCAGCATCCTGGTAGATCTCTTCTCCACCCTCTCCAAAGCCTCCACATCCTTCCTGTAATGTGGCGACCAGAACTGAACACAATACTTTAAGCCCGGTCTAACCAAAGTTTTATAAAGCTGCAACGTGACATCCCCCTGCCCTTGTACTGAATTCTCCAACCAATAAAGGCAGGCATGCCGTACCCCTTCTTTACCAAGCCCTCTACTTTTATGGCCACCTTCAGGGAGCTATGGACTTGAACCCAGGATCCCTCTGTACATCAATACTGTTCAGGGTCCTGCCATTAACTGTATTCTTTTCCTTAACATTTGATCTCCCAAAGTGCAGCATCTCACACTTACCTGGATTAAACTCAATAGACAATAGGTGCAGGAGTAGGCCATTCGGCCCTTCGAGCCAGCACCACCATTCATTATGATCATGGCTGATCATCCACATCAGTGTCCTGTTCCTGCCTTATCCCCATAACCCTTGATTCCATTATCTATAAGAGCTCTATCCATCTCTTTCTTGAAAGTATCCAGAGACTTGGCCTCCACTACCTTCTGGGGCAGAGCATTCCATATATCCACCACTCTCTGGGTGAAGAAGCTTTTCCTCAACTCTGTTCTAAACGGCCTACCCCTTATTTTTAAACTGTATTTTTAAACTCCACCTGTCATATCTCGCGGTATCCTTTTACAACCTTCTATACTGCCCACACCTCCACCGATCTTTGTGTCATCTGCAAACTTAGTAACCCACCCATCGACATTTTCATTCAACTATCAAATTGTGATATCTATGTTAGCTCCCATAACACAAAAATGAGACGTGGGTACATAGTACTGAAGAAATCTATTAATTTTTGTTCCAGCTCCTGGTATCTGTACATACATACACATAAACAGATATACATAACCATAGGCAGTTGACTGTCTGGGCTCAAGCTAAGCAATTAGGATGTAAACTGCAGCATGTATCCGTCAGCATGGTATGCTGGAAGAAGACAAAACTCAATCAGGTAGAGAATGAGTTTTTTTTACACCATCAGGTCAGATGCTATGATATCATGAATGTACAACGATCACCGCCCTTAAAGCTACATTGTATACTGGCTGTGAGATAGAACACAACTTGGACTGCTTCAGCTCCACAGTTACTGATGGAAGATTCAGCAGCAAAAGCAAGTGAGACACAGCATGTGACTGGAGGTGCAACTGCTCAGGGATCATGTCCATTCTGTTTAGGGAGATGACATTCTTTGGTTGGTAGTTTCCATGATAGAATTAACTTGGACGTTGTGCAGTTTTTGGGGTGAAATGCCCTGCCAGCCACTATGTTGATTGCAACATTGGATGGTTAATGTGAACCAGTATCACTTGTTTCCCTAAGGTGACAGATTGAGTACAATTCTGAAGTTTAGTGAAACATCCTAACACATGCAATTCCATTTACAATGAGATGGCTGTATCATACTTACTGCCCTTTTGATAGCAGCTTCAATGGATGTTTTGGGCATGTTCTTGGCTCGACACTGCTCAATGACATTGGCCAGCTGTGTGTTAAACTCAGGGTTTGAGCCTCCTTCTGCAAAGAAAATCACAGCAAAGCTGATCTGTACACAGGGTCGTCAATACAGCGATTGTAATGATACTAGCTCATTATCTTGAGTCAATACTGCATGTTCAACTGAGTAAACAATCTTAGAATCAAATGGTTTTCAATAGACTTTTAATTTTTAAGAAATATTTGAGATCAAACATTAGCTCTAATCTACTCCTGTCATTTCCACCAGCTGTGTATCACGTCCCATCTGATTCCAATCCTTTATGCATTATTCTCTATCACAAAGCAACAGCCTTTAGTCAGCTTAGTCCTTGGAATTCTAGTCCTAAGTTCCCACAGCTCTCTTGCTTTTCAACTTTAAGGACATTCCTTCAACCAAGCTTCCAATCTTACCCCTGTAGCTCTCTTGTTCTGGCATGCTTTCCTCACACTGGACCACCTTGCTCCAAATATCCGTTCACATGAATGGCATTACATAAATACACCTGGGCCACTGAATACAAGGTTTTAAAAATTGAACTCCACAAGTTTAATATTTGTAGCAAGAATGCTGACGATCTAATGACAAGGTTGCATGGGATGAATGTGGGGTTGGGGTGGGTATTTGGATAATCCAGATCTTTCTACATTGTAGTAAAGCACTGGTCACCTTTGACAGACTTTCCAGTGGTGTCACTCTTCTCAATGAGCTTACAACTGCAAATAAGTCACTGCGTCAATTGTACTTCAGCCGCCAAGAGGCAGGAAAAAGAACTAAAAAACAAATGCAATTGGAATAGAAATGAACAAGGGCTGTGGTTATTGTGCCCATATTACCTCTCACTGCAAAGCGAAGCATTATCGACAACTTAGCAAACATCCGACTCCTCTCAGCGTCCTTTGGCCCTTTGATGTGCTTCACCTTTGACCATTTGTTGTGCCCTGCGGAATTAGCTGCAGACGTGTGGATCTCAGCACATTGTGAAAAGGAACAATGCTGGCCGCTTGCCTGGTTGGATGTGGGAATAGACACTGATAATAAAACTCTGGGCTTTGGCAGCAACTTGGCTGAGCACCGCAGTGAGAATAGGAGACATCTTCTGTTCCATAAGCAAACACTGTGAAATGCAGCAACTGCAGCCATAGCTTGGGTCCTGTCAATCACCTGTAAAAGTGAAGGTGAAACTGCTATACTAAACACAGTAAAACATTTACTATCCTGGAAAAACTGTAAATACATACAATTTATTGCTCTCATGAAGGTCACTCAGCCCAACTGTTGATATTTCTGCTCTAACACAAGACTCTTCCACCTTCCTCATCTAACCCCATCAATGTATCTTCCCTCATGTGCATCAACACTAAGCACCTGAGCCACACCCTGCAATAGTGATTTCCACATTCTCACCACTTTCTGAACAAAGTTAATATATCTAATAAAAAAAATTCTATGTTATCCTCCAGGCTCCTTTATTTTGGACTCCCTACAAGTGGAAATATTTTATCTGCGCCTACCCAATCATATCTTTAATTAATTTAAATTCCTTAACTTGGTGTGACTTATCCTCCTTTTCAGTCTCTTTCGTCTTTCCTGTTAGGTATAGCCTACATTATGGCATCTGCCTTGTAATTTTGTTTTGCACCTTCAACGCCCCCTCCTCATGCTTTCTGAAGGCTAGAACTCTGCACACTACTCTATGATCCAACCAAGTTTAACATAATATTCTTGTTTTCAATTCTGTTCTTGTAGGAACGCATCTAGGCATTTTTATAGACCTTCAACTTGTGTTATCACAAATCAGTGAATGTAGCAAAGTGGACAGCAGAAGAAAAATTTTGGCACAGATGGGTGACGGATGAAGCAAAGTGCACTCAGGCTACAGAGGGTGTGAGGATATCTATACCCCAGGCTGTTTTGATCATCTCAACTCATTTTGTGCCCTACTTTCTGAATTCTCATCCTTGATTTTAAATCCCTCACTATCTCCAATCTCCCTCAGTCCCACAACCCTCCAGGATATCTGCACTCATCCAATTCCAGAAATTTGTACATTAACAATTGTAATTGGTCAACCATCAATAAACGTTTTTAAAGTTGTTTCGGCCTCAAACTCTGAAATACCACTCCACACATTTATCCGCTCCCTCCTGCCTTTTCTTAAAGCCTAACTCTTTGACCAAACATTTAGCCACCTGACTTAGTATCTGCTATGCAACTCAATGTCATAGTTGCTGTGAGGTGCCTTTTTAACATCCCAGATTTTAAACATTCCACCATTGGCACGGCCACAGATCATTTGACTCCATCTGCAATTTTGTAACTAAACCTGTCTCTCCACATTTCTTTTCTTTATGATACTCAATTGAACTATATTTTTAACGAAACCTTTCAGCCCCTGCCCTAATAACTCCTAATATTGTACAATTCCAATTTCATTGGACGACACTTCTGTGAAGTATCTTTGGACTTTTTAAACCACATAAGGACACAATATAAATCAAGTTGCTGTTGCTGTTGCTGTGGTGTCAGAGCTGTTGTTTATCAGCTGAGGTGCTAAACTGAGGCTGCAGCAGCCCTATTTATGAGAGTACTGGTATTCTATCTGGTGCCTTGACCAACAGTTCGCCTCGACCCAATCACTTATGGCACAGTACCCAACCAAATGAAATGAGGAACACTTCAACTGTGGCAGGGTAGTGTGGGCAATACCAAGGGGTTGGCAGTAAAACTGCTGGTGCTAGAGAAAGGAGGAGGAGGCCCTGAGCAAGAATCCACTCAATGAAGAAAATCAAGTGTCATTCAAACTAGCCATCCTCAAGTTAGGTGCTCTCTGGCAATTAAAGGTGGCCTATAAAGGAGCATGGTTCAACTTTGCAAATCACAAAGGTGCATTCCAGGCAGTCTCCCTGTTTGTTGGCAATCAAACTGTGATAAAACTGGATAAATGGCATCCTGGAAAGATGAAAAGAGAGAGAATACAAGAAATTTTGGCTCGGTGGTTAGCACTGCTGCCTCACAGCACCAGGGACCCAGGTTCAATTCCAGCCGCAGGTGACTGTCTGGAGTTTGCACATTCTCCCCGTGTCTGCGTGGGTTTTCTCCGGGTGCTCCGGTTTCCTCCCACAGTCCAAAGATGTGCAGGTTCGGTGGATTGGCCATGCTAAAATTGCCCCATCGAGCTCAGGGATGTTTAGGTTAAGTTAGGTGGGTGTACATGGGAAATATAGGGGAATGGGTTTGGGTGGGATGCTCTTCAGAGGGGCAGTGTGGACTTGTCGGGCCGAATGGCCTGTTTCCATACCGTAGGAATGATATGATATGGTAAGTACAATCCTCTCAAACACAACAAATGGCTGGCCACCCCCTTCCGAGGGGAACTCTACACAGACACTACACGGTTTGTGGGAACCTGCTGTGTCCAGAGGCTATGATATTCCTCCCTCCCCACTCCCTCCCGTCCCTCCTCCCTCCTCCCTCCTCCCTCCTCCTCCCACCCCTCACACACCCCTCCTCACCCTCCTCACCCTCTCTCTTTGGGTCAACCTCCAGGCCGCTCGGCTCCTGGGCGGCACGCATGCGCATTCACGCAGCACCGGCCGGAAGCAGAGCATGCGCGGTACCGCCCAGCCGGGTAGTGTTGCCGGTGGTTACTCATTGATCGCTGTGATCCACTTCTGACTATGATCTCCCACACTGATCACTGTGATCACCCTCTGACTGTGATTTCCCTCACTCACTGATCACTGTGAATTCCCTCTCTGACTGTGATCTCCCTCTGAATGTGATCTCCCTCCCTGATCAGCGTCCCCTTCTCTCAATGATTGCCATGATCTCCCCCTGACTTTGATCTCCCTCTCTCACTGATCACTGTGATCCCTTCTGACTGTAATCCCCTCGCTCACTGATCACTGTGATCCCCCGACTGTAATCCAGTCTCTTGCTGATCACTGTGATCCTCATCTGACTGTGATCCCCTTCTCTCAATGATCACTGTGATCTCCCTCTGACTGTAATCCCCTGTCTCACTGATCACCGTCATCTTGCTCTGACTGTGATCCCCTTCTCCCACTGATTACTGTGATGCCTCTGACTGTAATTCCCTCTCTCATTAAGATCTCTGTCTGACTGTAACTGCCTCTCTCACTGATCACTGTGATCACCCTCTGACTGTAATCACCTTTCTCAATGATCACTGTGATCTCCCTCTGACTGTAATCCCCTGTCCCACTGATCACTGTCATCTTGCTCTGACTGTGATCCTCTTCTCCCACTGATTACTGTGATGCCCCTGACTGTAATTCCCGCTCTCACGAAGATCTCTGTCTGACTGTGATCCCCCCCTCTCATTCATCACTGTGA
>JAHRHZ010000056.1:27453265-27492828 GCA_024137785.1 Ginglymostoma cirratum | reverse complement strand
TGTAAGTCCCTCTCTCACTAAGATCTCTGTCTGACTGTGATCCCCCCTCTCATTCATCACTGTGATCACCCTCTGACTGTGATTTACTCTCTCACTGATCACTGTGATGCCCCTCTGACTATGATTCCCTCTGACTGTGATACCCTCTCTTACTGGTCACTATCATTTCCCTCTGACTGTGACCTTCTCTCACTGATTACTGTGAAACCCCTGATTGTAATTTCCTCTCACTGATCACTGTGAACTCCCTCTGACTGTGATCCCCTCTCTCACTGATCACTGTGATCCCCCTCTGACTGTAATCCCCTCTTTTACTGGTCACTATCATCTCCTTCTGACTGTGACCCCTTCTTTCACTGATTACTGTGAAACCCCTGATTGTAATTCCCTCTCTCACTGATTCTCCCACTGATCGACGTGGTCCCCCGCTGACAGTAATCCCCTCTCTCACTCATCCCTGTGATCCCCCTCTGACTGTGATCCCCTTCTCTCACTCAACACTGTGATCCCCCTCTGACTGTAATCCTCTTCTCCCACTGATCGACGTGATCCCCCTCTGACGGTAATCCCCTCTCTCACTGATCACTGTGATCCCACTCTGACTGTGATCAGCATCTCACACTGATCACTATGACCCCCTCAGACTGTAATTCTCTCTCTCACTGATGACTGTGATCCCCCTCTGACTGTAATCCCCTCTCTCACTGATCATTTGATTCCTCTCTGAGTGTGACCCCGCTGTGTCACTGATCATTGTTAACTCCCTCTGACTGTGATCTGCCTCTCTCACTGATCACCGTGATCCCCCACTGACTGTCATCCCCTCTCTCACGGATCACCATTATCTTCCCCGTGACTGTGATCCCCTCTCTCATTGATCACCGTTATCTCCCCATGACTGGGATCTCCCCCTGACTGTGATCTCCCTCTCTCACTGATCGCTGTGATCTCCCCCAGACTGTGATCTCTCCCATTGATCACTGTAATCTTCCTCTGACTGTGATCTCCCTATCTCACTGATCACTGTGATCTCACTTATGATCTCACACTTTGCATGCTCACTGATCTCCCCACACACTGATCTTACTGTGATCTGTGATCCCCTTAGTGATCTCTTTCATCCTGTGAGACTCTGACAGTGATCACTGATCTCTCTCACTGTGTGATCACCCTCTCACTGTGATCTCTTTCATCCTATGTGGTCTCTGACACAAAGGCCCCAGGTCAGTGAGAGTTTACACTGAGAGCTTACACTGACAGCTCACAGTAAGGGACCACACAGACATCAGTGAGAGATCACAGAGGCCACAGTGAGAGGTAACACTGAGAGATCACGGTGAGGCAACACACAAAGAGACCACAGTGAGGGAACGTGCATCAAAGCGAGAAATAGGAGGGCACTGGGAGTAAAGCAGAGCCGTGTTATGTATGTAGTTTGTGTGTGTTGCCCCTTTGTGAGGTGACCCAGATCAGAAGCTTGAGGGTTGAGGTGGGGATTGCAGTCTAAAAAACTGACTTGAGTTGAGAGGGTCTGTAATAAAATATTCCCTGTTCAAGGTTACCCTCCGTCTACCTCACTTTCTATTTCTGGTTCTGGGACCCCAGGGAGCGAACCCCCTGTTCTGATTGCCTCTGTACATTGTGAAATGTGATTACCCTGCATTACAGACGTTTCTGGTTACAGAAATTAAAGTTAAAGCGGGGCAGATTCAAAAATGAGTTTGCAAGAGATTTTGTGCAGGTATAAAGATGTCTTTGAGGGAATCCGGGTTGAGCATTGTGTTTGACATTAAGAAGTTCTCCCATTTCCTTTATAGCTGGCACTTCATGCTGCTGACAGACCGCAGGCTGTGAAGCTCCATTTTTGGCCTGTATACAGGAATACCATCAACGGTGGCAGCACGCCTGTCGCGATGGGCATTAGTTTTGACAGCCTACTCATACGATGAGATAATGACAGTTAAAAAAGCACAGAAATGCAGATGCTTTGTCAAGAATAACACTACTGCAAAATAAGGATGTTCCTGACTGGAACTTGAAAATTATGTACTTTTCCTAGGAAGACAACATATTGGTATCAGAAAGTCGGCTGCGGAATGGTGCTCAAAATGACCAGGTCTTGAACCTTGTAGCGGTCTTAGTCCTGAGAGGAAGGACTCATCATAGAGACCGCCCCGAATTATGCCTTGACCTGTCCAGGAGGTGGGAGTTGTTCATATCAGTTAATTCAATGTGGGGAAAGGAGAGTTTTCGTCCCTCCCCCGTTAAGAGGAAAGGTACTGGAACAAATGCACTAAGGGCTCCCTGGCATGGCATGAATGAAAGAAATAGCGAAGAGCTACTTTTGATGGCTGAATGTGGAGGAAGTGGGATCATGTTAATCCTGTGCATTAGTAAGGAAAGCATAGCCATCATTGTCCCTTCATCCCAGGGGAGTGGCCTCAATCAAACCATTTGCATGGTTTGGTAACTCCAAACAAGTCGTGAGTGACACTGATCCACTTTGTGGCACAAGGGTTCAAGAAGTACCTGGAAAAGTAGAGTCAGACATGAGATTGTCTCCATATCACCCTGTGACAAACAGCCAGACGGAGAAATTTGTACAAACCTTGAAGCAGGTCTTGGAGTGTTCGCAAGGATGGCAACTTAAGTTCCTCAGCACATACAGGAATACACCATAGTCAATGACCCAGTGCTCGTTGGTGTCCTTAATGTTTAACCGCCAGCTGAGAATCACGTTTGACTTACTGCAACCAGAAGAGACCAGAGATAGTAGATTGAAACCAGGAGGGACAGATGGTCAGAAAGGTGGGAACGTCAAGTTTGAGGGTATACCAAAGAGGAAAAATTCTGGCCCAAAATTACACATCTGGGCAAAATGGATCCCAGCGGTGGTGGTGGCTCAGATAGGACAGTTGTCATATACAGTGCTGAACTAGTCTGGAGGAGACAGTGGACCAGCTGGTAGCTGCACCTCACCAACAGGGGACAGAATACTGAGCTGGTCCAGATGGGACCAGTGGTATCGACTGAGCCAGAGTTGGTTGTATTGTGGGAGGAGACAACAGCCAGAGAGGATGTATCTGTGGAACAACAAGAGCTTCTCGTAGTCATCGACTCATACAGCATAGAAACCTTCGGTCCAACTCATCCATACTGACCAGATATTCCAATTTGAACAACTCCCATTTGCCATCATTTAGCCCATATGCTTCTAAGCCCTTCCTAATCACATACTCATCCAAATACCTTTTAAATGTTGTAATTGTAGCCACCTCCAACACTTCCACTGGCAGCTCGTTCCATAAACACACCAATCTTTGTGTGAAAATGTCACCCCTCAGGTCCTTTTTAAATCTTTTCCCTTAAACTCATGTCCTCTAGTTTTGGACTCCCCTAACCTAGTAAAAAGACTTTGGCTATTCACATTATCTTTGCTACTCATGATTTGAGGCTGCACTAGAAAAGATTCCTGAGAGGGAGGAGACGATCTTCTAGAAATGGCCATCCCCCTGAGAGACTGGTCATATCAACGTAAACTACGGAAGGATGATTTTCTTTTTACTTTTTTTGTAAGTATCCCTGATGCCATACATATGTTAGCTACAATGCTGTAAAATAGTTATAAATGTTAGATATATATTAAGAGGAGTATTGAAATAAAGGGGGAGGGGTGTTATGTACGTAGTTAGTGTTGCCCCTTTGAGAGTGTGGGTCAGGTGACTTGGAGGGGGAGTTAGTGGGAGTGGTCTAAAGGCCAACCATGGAGCTGAGAGAACTGACAATAAAGTATTCCCAGTTCAATTTTACCCTCTATCTCATGTTCCATTTATAGTTCTAGTGAACCACAAGCATAATATAACGAGCTACATGTATAGAGAGATAATGACCAAAAGGGATGGCAAACAGGGAAACTGACAGAAATAACTTTCACCAACCCAATATCAAATCTATAGGTTGAAGGATTATATGCTGAGAATAAAGCAAGAGCCAATGTAAGAATAATCCAGAGAGAGTTGAATAACATCCTCAAATGCACTAATTTTTGGCAGTGCTGAGAAGCATCTGGAGCATATAGTGCCCTACAGGATAAGATATACAAATGGAGTTGACAAGATATCCCATATTACTGGACAATTGGCAAATTATTTAAAGTCACGTCAAACAGCAAAGTACAACACAGGTGAACGCATAGAGGCCTGATGCCTCGGTTTGGGGTAGCACGGCGGCTCAGTGGTTAGCCCTGCCGCCTCATAGTGCAGGGTGTGGATTCAAATCCAGGTCCAAGTGACTGTCTGCATGGGCATCCACCCGCAGTCCAAAGATGTACAGGTTAACTGGATTGGCTATGCTACGTTGCCCATAGTGTCCCAGGTTGTGCACGCTGGATAGATTGGGCATGGGAAATGTAGGGTGGGATGGTCTTTGGAGGGTGGCTGTAGATCCCTAGAGTCGTAAAGGTGTCAGCATAGAAACAGACCCTTGGGTCCAACTCATTCATGTCAAGTAGATATCCTAAATTAATCTAGTTCCATTTGCCAGCATTTGGCCCATAACCCACTAAACCCTTCCTATTTATATGCCTTTTAAGTGTTGTAATTGTACCAGCCTGCACCACTTCCTCTGGCAGTTCATTCCATACATGCACCACCCTTTGTGAAGAAGTTGCCTCTTAGGTCCCTTTCAAATCTTTCCCCTCTCACCTTAAACCCATGCCCTCTAGTTTTAGACTCCTGTACCCTGGAAGAAAGACCTTGGCTATTTACCCTATCCATGCCCCTCATGATTTTATAAACCTTCCTCAGCCTCCGGTGAAAATAGTCCCTTGATGGTCTGCTTCTACACTGTAGGGATTTTATGATTTCTAGCGGGAACAGATAAAAACCATAATGAGTACATAAATGAATCCCAAGCGATTTGCATCCCCTCTTCAGAAGTGTGCAAATTAACCACAAAGATTTTGTTTAAAATTTTATTAGTACTTGGACTTCCAAAATTTATCCAGGGGATATTCAATCATTGTTTAGTAGGTACCACAAAACTCAGCGTCTATCTAACCTGAACACTGGCCAGTGTATTAACTAAATTTCAAACCTCATTAAGACAGCCTAGGCATCAGAGCTCTGATGGACCAAAAGAGGATGTATTTGGATTACAAATCAGTGACCACTTAAATTATTTGAAACTGCATGAAATAATATGGAAACACTGCAACAATTCAACTGGGACAAGGGCGAGAGCAGGAGTATAGCATTGAGATAAAGGATCAACCATGATCACATGGGACAGCAGAGAAGGTTCATAGGTCAAATGATCTACTCCTGCTCCTGTTTCTATATAATGATCCATTGTGTTCATTCACCTTTTGAAACAGCTGAAAAATTAGTTGCAACTACAAAGAACAGCATTATAGTTACATTGCATTATAGAATTCATAGATGAACCTTGCTTCCTGATTTGCTCAGAAGTTTACATAGTCTGAATCAAGCCCCTAAGGATCACTGCATAATATCGAGAATGCAAAACTTGTTATCCCAGATTGGAAATCAAGGTAGCTGATAAGAAACGTAACAATGTTACATTCATGTAGGAGGGCTGGTTCTTGAAGTTAGGATAGAGGGATACTGTTAGAACAATGAAATAAAATAGAAAATGTGAAGCACTCAATAGATCAGGAAAGCAGTTGTAGAGAAAAGAAGGTTCATGTTCTGTGTTTTATTGCTGCGTATGGATATTAGGTATAATAAAGAGAACCTGTTTAATTCATCATTACTCATAATCCCTTAACTTGATCAGCACAAAATTCACTAGAAAATAAACATCTTTGACTGTGAGGAAATGGCAGACTTAAAAAAATTCCTACAAACTGAGATGGAAATTAGTTTGCTCAAGCCCAAAGAAAAAGACCAATCTACAAAATGGAAGATTTCTAGTGCAATATAAAAGTTTTTATTCAGTCCATGTACACCACACACATTCCATGATTGATTCAGTTACATTCCATTTACTTAAATAAACTTGAGAACAAAAATATTCAGCAAACACCCCCCTCTTCCGTCCACCTCATGCTATTCTGCAGTATTGGACAGAATACAGTGGGACATGGAATGCCAGGAGAAACACATTTGTGCAGGATAGCAATAGGAACTCCCCTCTAAAACCAGACCTCCCTCCCTATGGCACTGTGTGTCAACCCACAGCACATGGACTGCAGCAGTTCAAGAAGGCAGCTCACCACCACCTTCTCAAGGGTGACTAGGGACGGGCAATACATGCTGGTCAGCCAGCGACATCCACATCCCACAAATGAATAAAAACACATTGACCAATCAAGGCTGTACAATTGCTGGCAAACATTTTGAGTATTGGCTCACTACTGCATAGCCCAAATCCCGAGAGAGTGTTCCCCCTTTCCATATTAAAAAAATTACTCTGCTCAAATTAAGAGTAATCAGATTTACAGAAGGTCACAGACTCTGCTTAGCTCCCAAAGTGCCCCCCCCCCACCAAGGATGTTAGAAGCAGAGTACATTAACCCTTCCCCCTTAAAAATGCCAACTCTCTCATGTTACCATTCCACCAGTCCTTCTTTATTATACAGACAGTCAATCTTCACATGAACCTAAACTGTGATTCAGACATTAATAACCACCACTGTAGGCCACACTATTGCCTTCTCATAGATATCTATCAGCAGAGGTTAATGGACAGCAGATAGGCCGCTAACAATTCTTCTTCCCATTTCCCATCACAAGCTGATCATAACAAAATGCTTCTCTTCTGCCACTTCCTAGCCAAAATGAGGAGCAAAACCCTGGTTCCTTCAGGTCGATGCAACTTGCCTGTGCGTGCTTCACTAACTGGACAATTATGAATTAATTGTAGTGTCTTACATACACATCTTTCTCAACTTCCAAACACATTCCCATTAAATTAAGCTGGTGCATTACAAGTGTGTAGAATCTATTCTGGCACTGTAGAGTTAACTGAATCACCCCCATATTTTATGGAGGCAGACTGCATTTAGTTAAAATTGAATCATTTTTCTTTGTTGTTTCCATAAATGTTTAGGCTCATTTCATATACTAGGAGTACAAAATTCAGTCCCTGGGCACCGCTGGGTATCTTGACAGTGAAATAAGGAAGTACACTTTTATACAAACGGTAGTCGAAATCTGGAACTCTTCCCCCATATTGGCAAAACAAAGATCAATTAGGTAGGGATATTAAGGCAGGTATGGTCAAGTTAAAGTACAGACCGGCCGTGATCTGCTAAAACAACAGAAAAAGCTCAAGGGATTGAATGGTCTACTTTTGTTATTGTGTTATTGGATACAAAATGTTCTTCAATAGGATAGGAACCTGGCAATGATGCCCAGACCTATCTTTCACCTGTGGTGACTTTTGCCGACTTCCTGCTCTATGTATCCCAGTTTGCATTCACAGCCTACCCAGTTGTGGCCTATTTGTTACATGGAGCAGGAAAGAGGTGTATTAAAATATAAATGTTAATATAAGCTTACCAAACAGAATGTGCGTCAGAAACGTCCTGAACTGGGTGCTCATTCATAGCTTAACATGAAAACATCTCATTTAACTAAATGTCAGATATCAATTTTCCACATGCAAAATTAATAATGCATTTATTGTGGGAACAGAACTATAGAATCCTGTCCTGGGATGAAAACAGTCACAGGACAAATATATTCAATTTCCACATTCATGTCGACTGGGGCCAAATATGTGGTATTACATCCAGAACTCCTGCTTCAGTGAGATGTTCAGCCACTGGATTGAATGATAGCACGTAAAAGACAGAGCTTAAGGAGCTGTCTGACTGGTAGTATTCAGAGAGGCAGTAAACTTGGCGAGCCTCATCCTAAATCTAAAGGTAAGCCTTCACATTTCACTTCAACGTGCCCAGTAACAAGGACAAACAATACCCAAGAAATCCAGCAAATCCTGCAATTTTTAAAATGTGCCACTGTATTCATTTCTTCTTTGCTTGACAGGGTTGCCTCAACTGGCAAGGGTGACACTTGCAAATACACATATTTTTCAGCCAGCAGTTTCCCAATGCAAGTATTTTTACTGGCTGTTGGCAACCACTGTTGGTCCACATGGAGTGCAGCCCCATCAGTGGAGCCAATGTGAGGCAGAAAGGTTAGTAAACAATATCCAGAACACTGCCAACTCACAAACTGACCTGTTCATCACTGGGATTCTTCTTGGCTTCACAAGCTGATGAGTTGAGTAATTAAAAAAAAACAAAAGGTGGCCAGGCTCCTGCGTTATTGAGTGGCACCCATGCCTACATGGGGATATTTCCATGGTAACTTGCAAAATCCTATTCCTAAATATCACTGGATTCTGGTTGAATGGGAAGTGTACCAAAGTGGTGCAGTGGAGAGAAGTTCACCCTTTCAGGAGAGCAGAAACACCTCCTGCTTTGTTTAGGTGCTTCAGAGGCAGTTCCAACATTGTTCAAATGGATATTTTGACATGTATCCAAAAGGAAATGTTAATCACCTTTAATCGAAGACAGACCTAACGTAGCAGCAGAAGCATCCCCACCACATACCAGGAGGACAGGTTTCGATCTCTCCCTTTTTGTCTACATTTAAAGCAGACACTGGCATAAGGTTTGGTTGTGGGAATGATGTTCACTTTATTGTTTTATGTGACTTTTCTTCCTACAAATAAGATATATTGGTTGACTGTTTAATGTTAGCTAATCTTGCTTTTGCCTGAAGTCCAAATGTGAAATTCCAGTAAAGTAGGGACATGGAGAAAGGGTGTTGAGACAAAGGTGCAGAATCTCTGGAAAACTTCTTCCTCCCAAATGAAGGACTTTCCTAATGCGGCCCTACCCGAGGTCAGCTTTGATCAGTGATGAGTCCATCAGACAACTTGCTCAGTTCTACTTTCTATCACCAAGACCTGCTCCCAACATGATTCTTTGCCTGTTGTGATTTCCCCAGTGTTTTCTGTGTATCTTAACACAGATCTGAACCAAGCCAACCAAAGCTCTTAAGCTACTCCTTAGTGTTGGGTTGTGAAAATGACAGCCTGTATTGCCAAACCAATTCGCTAATGACACCAGCCAACAAAGGGAATTTAGATCCTTCAGTAATCTAATTCTGCAAACAGATGCAGGTAACAGTCTGAGATAAATCTAAATGAAGTCTGCATTGATGACCATCTGGAAATTTTGTGATAAAACCATGAATCAGTGAATTACCCACCCACGAATACGACACTAAAGTCACTAATAGAGTTTACTGTTTGGCTTGTCGCAGACTGTAAATCACCAGCTTAAACTCCATACTTTGATTGTCAAGGCTTCATATCTAGTCCTGTTTGAAGTTGGCAAGTTGGAGTGGGGTTGGATGAGATGACATCCAGTCCCAATGCAACTCTGTCGAGTTTCATGCAGAATCGAGGTTGAGATTTAGAGTAAGAGGGAGGAAAATTAATTTTGCGAAGTTTTTTTAAAATGGCAGGTGTGGAACCTGCTGTATAAGTTGCTGATTAATTCTAGGTGCCCTGAGGTTACTTTTATCCCCCCCCCCCCCACCCCCATGAAATCAAGCATTTCAATTTGATGTGGGTTTAAGCTCTGGCAAGGAAGCAGCCCCCTCCCCTCCTCCTGGTATCTGGTGTTCTACATTGCTTTCACTTTGATCTGCTTCATTTTCATCTGACGCTTCTCCAGCTTCTTTTGCTCACGGCGAAGAGCAGCTTCCTGCAATGAAGAACACACCATTAAATCAGTTGGAGGGACAGGGGAGAATGGAAAATCTGCAGCAAAGCTGACATGCGTCATTGCCTGTCTAACATAGGCTGAGTACAGACACTAATAGCGACAGCAAAGTGATCAACTTTTCACTGCCCACTGACATGGCCAGGCAAGCCATGACAGAGAAACAACTTTGCCTAATGTCAGTTTTAAATGAGCAAACCCCGATTTTTAAATCGTGATCCCATGGTTTTAGATTTTCCCCATCACAGGAAACGTTCATTCCACATCCACCCTGTCAAGGTCCGTCAGGATTTTAAATGTTTCAGTAAAGTCACCAATTACTCTTCTAAATTCCAGCAGATACAAGTTTAATCTGTCCAACCATTCCTCAGTGAGCCAACCCACCTATTTCAGGTATAGTTTGGTAAATCTCTGAACTACTTACAACGCATTTAAATCCTCCTTAAATAAGGTGAACAATACAGTGCACAGTACTCCAGATGTGGCCTCACCAGTATCCTCTCAGTGAAGCACAACCTTCCTATTATCGCATTCAATTCCCCTCACAACAAATGGTAACATTCTATTAGCTTTCTTAATTGATTGCTGTAGCTACATTCTGACTTTTTGTTAATTATGCATCAGGATACGCAGATCCCTTTCCATACCGGAGCAACCTTTCACCATTTAAGACCATTTCATCATAGAATTCCTACAGTGTGGAAACAGGCCTTTCAGCCCAACAAGTCTACACCAACCCATTCTACTATAACCCACCTAATCTACATATCCCTGAATGCTACGGGCAATTTAGCATGGCCAATCCACCTAGCCTGCACATCTTTGGACTGTGGGAGGAAACCAAAGCACCCAGTGAAAACCCATACAGACACAGGGTGGCGATAGTATTATCACTGGACTGTTAATCCAGAAACCCAGATAATGCTCTGGGGACCCGTTTTGAATCCTGCCATGGCTGATAATGGAATTTCATTTCAATAAAATATCTGGAATTAAGAGTCTAATGATAACCATGAAGCCATTGCTGATTGTCAGGAAAACCTCATCTGATTCACTAATGTCCTTTAGGGGAAGGAAACTGCCATCCTTACCTGGTCTGGCTGACATGTGACTCCAGACCTACAACAATGTGGTTGACTCTTAGCTGCCCTCTGGGCAATTAGGGATGGGCAATAAATGCTGCCTAACCAGCGATGGCCTCATCCCGTGAATGAATAAAGAATAAAGAATGTGCAAACTACACACAGACAGTCACTCAAGGCTGGAATCAAACCCCGGTTCCTGGCGCTTTGAGGCAACAGTGCTAACCACTGAGCCATTGTGCCGCCCAAAAAAATGTTTGTTTGTTATTCTTTCTGCCAAAAACGGACCACTTATAATTTTCCTGCATTATACCCCATTTATCTCATCTTTGTCCACTCACTTAACCTATCAACTTTTTGTAGCCTCCTGTCCTTTTCATGATTTAGTTTCCAAACTATTTTTGCATTGTCAGCAAGTTTGGGAATGATATCTTGAGAACATAGAACAGCACAGTACAGTACAGGCCCTTCGGCCCACGATGTTGTGCTGATCTATTATCCTACTAAAATCAATCTACCCTGCATACCCTACATTTCACTATCCTCCATGTGCCTATTCAAGAGTCGCTTAAAAGTCTCTGAAGTATCTGACTCCACGACCACTGCCGGCAGCGCATTCCACACACCCACCACCGTTTGAAGAGCCTACCTCTGACATCTCCCCTATACCTTCCTCCAACCACCTGAAAATTACAACCCCTCATAATAGTCATTTCCGCCCTGGGAAAAAGTCTCTGGCTATCCACTCTATCTTTGCCTGTCATCATCTTGTACACCTCTATCAAGTCTCCTCTCATCCTTCTTCGCTCCAACAGAACAAGCCCTAGCTCCCTCAACCTTTCTTCATAAGATCTGCCCTCCTGTCCAGGCAGCATCCTGGTAAATCTCCTCTACACTGTCTCTAAAGTTTACACATCTTTCCTATGATGAGGTGCCCAGAACTAAACACAATATTCCAAGTGTGGTCTAACCAGAGTTTTATACAGCTGCAGCATAACCTCACGGCTCTTAAACTCAATTCCCATGCCAATGAAAGCCAACACACCATATGCCTTCTTTACAACCCTATCAACTTGGGTAGCAACTTTGAGGGATCTATGGACACGGACCCCAAGATCCCGCTGTTCCTCCACACTGCCGAGAATCCTGCCATTAACCCTGTATTCTGCATTCAAATTTGACCTTCCAAAATGAATCACTTCACACTTTTCTGGATTGAATTCCATCTGCCACTTTGCCCAGCTCTGCATCCTGTCAATGTCCCACTGCAACCTACAACAGCCTCCACGCTGTCCACAACTCCACCAACCTTTGAGTTATCGGCAAACTTACTAACCGCCCCCTTCCACTTCCTCAAAGTAATTTATAAAGATCACAAACAGCAGAGGTCCCAGAACAGATTCCTGTGGAACACCACTGGTCACCGAGCTCCAGGCTGAATACTTTCCATCTACTACCACCTTCTGTCTTCTATTGGACAGCCAGTTTTGTATCCAGACAGCCAAATTTCCCTGAATCCCATGCCTCCTTACTTTCTGAATGAGCCTGCCATGTGGAACCTTATCAAATGCGTGTGTTGTCAATGGGGGACAGGCTTTAAGAAGGTAGGAGGTGAATTATTCGCTGCAGGATTGCCAGCCTCTGACTTGCTCCTGTACCACAGTATTTATTTGGCTATAATCTAGTTTAGTTTCTGACTCTTCATTAAGTAGTTCATATAAATTATGAACAGTTGAGGTTCCTGTGGCACAGCACCCATTTCATTTTGCCAACCTGAAAAAGACCCATATACAGCTACACTTTGCTTTCTATTAGCCAGTCTACTAGCCAACATACTATCCCCTACATTACAGGGTATTAGGAAGAGTCAAGGCAGCAACAGATCTTTACCCAGTTTTTATCAGTTGGGAGCATTCGACATCATTGCAGGATATGCATTGCTACTACCCATCTAAATAAAAGAACATTGTAATCCTACTGGAATAGACTTGTCCTGTGCTTCAGTTGTACTTTAAGCAGGCTTATCTCCTCCAATATACATACAGACTGAAGAGACAGACATCAAACAGTAAGCTTTATGATGAGACAACTGGTAAGAACCTTCAGATTAGGAAAGTTAGACTCTATGCTGTCGTGAGTCTATGTTGGCCAAGTTTTTGATTCAAATCTTGCTCTGCTGGGTGATGTCAGCCAGGAGCACCAAAGTCAGCCCCTTTGCTGTGAAGTGAGAGGAAAAAGATACTAGGCCCAAAGTCACAGAAACTCAATTCACACACAAAACTGCTGTCAGCAGTTTCATTCCAGTCATTCAAGCTGTATTTGAATGAAGCTGTTAGAAATGAAAGGCCAATACACAAGCAGAAGAAATGACTGACAGGGTTGGGGCAGTGCCAGAAGGAATTTGTACCTCAAGCCGGCGTTGTTTCTCTGGGTCCTCCTCATTCATGATCCTTTCTTTCTCTGCTCGCTTCTTCTCCTCCCTGCGCGTTTGTGCAGCTTCTTGACGTTGTGCATGTGTCATTTTTAGAAAGTTCTCCTCCACACGAGCACGATTTTTATCGGCTTTTATTTTACCCTGGATGAGGGGGGAGTTGATGGAAAGAAATAAAAATCAAATACTTACTTGCAGATAGCAGTTAGGAACAAAGGAAACCTGAATCAAATGAACAACAGCAGCTCACCACCACCTTCTAAAAAGCAACTAGTGACAGGCAATAAATGCCAGCCCAACCAGTGAAACCTACATCTTGTGAATGTATAGAAAGAAGTGGAAGAGGAAAAGGATGGAGAAGGGGGGAGGAGGACAGGTCAAGGAAGCATAAAAAGGTGGTGGAAGGGAGGGACAGTACCTTTCAAGTCAGCTAAGTACACAACCACTGGTAGATATTTATGGTCATTCTATCTTCATTAGGACAACAAGTGCAGGTACATGTTTGTCGAATTGAAAGTAAGCAGTCTTTTTTTGACAAAATGACTCAGGGTTGAAGTGATAAAGTATGTAAACGAACGTATGGGACTAGCTGGATGGTCTATACAACTTCAACCGTACAGTAAACAGTGTCATGTCGGGAGGGGAGGAAGCATCTGGTAGTGGAATCAGAGTGGAAACACAGGCAAGGGAACTACAAACTGGTCTCTCCAACCTAACAAATTGCTGGACAATTGTGAAAGTAACAAGTCTCACTGGGGCAGCTATCTATTGAGAAACACTGATGCGCGGGTGAACCGGTCATGAAATGAAACACATGAAATGTGCGCTCACCTCTCTGTTCAGACGATACTTCTTTGCTTTGTCAATGCTGTGAATAACCATATTCATTAACGGTAACAAGGACTCCATATCCTTTGGAGAAGTGTTGCCGGTTCCAGGCACTGCACAGAATAAACATGCATTAATGTCTAACCTTGATCATAGCCAATTACTTTGTAAAGCCAGAAACAGCTTTATGGATTAAAATATAAAAATTGGATTGACTTGATCTCAGGACTAGGCCGAGCTTCCAGGACCTGTCATTTGGCCCATCAAGTCCAAAGTTTTATCATCCATCAACACAATTTTTACTCAATTGTTCCTATTTTAAATTGCAAGTTTTAAACGTTGAATTCCAAATAATGAAGAGTTATAGAGAACTCAAAATGTTAACTCAGTTTCTCTCTCCACAGATACGGCCAGATCCAAGTTTCTCCAGCATTTTGTATTTTTATTTCAAATTTCCAGCATCCCCAGTATTTTGCTTCTATTTTACCTTTAAATATACATTCACTGTACAAACTTCTCCCTCAATAACTTACCATTAAATGTAAACAGTAGTGTCTTTTTAGTGTCAGGCAGCTTAAGGGGCTGACCCTCTCTAAACAAAAATGGAAGAGAAAAGGAATTAAAGAGGCACAGACAAAGCTTCCTCCTAATTGTATGGACAAGAAACAAGGGACATACTGCAGAATATTCCACACTTCTAAATATATAGTAAATAAAAAAAATCAATTTTAATTTAGTGTAGCAACAATTCATCAACCCTTTGCTTCTCCCACCAAAACGGAAAGGTTTGAGGCACTGTCACCAGTTGCAAACACAAACTCTGCACCATTGCATCACAGTGATTTTCATTTTCTGACTTTTTATTAGAAGTTAAGAGGGTTTCTCGCCATAAGAGTGAAGAGTTATCAAGTGTAGGCAAGAATGCTGATTTGGATATTACAATTAGAGCAGCCATGATGTTAATGAGTGGGAAAGCAGGAACAAGGGGCTGAATGACCTACTAATGCTGTTTGTTTGTAGGGTTGCTGTAGCAGCAATCCAGGCCAGCGTCCTCAAGGGCATGCTCGCTCCCTAAAGGTGTTATCAGGTACAGATTTCACAGACTAACAGTGGCACCTAGTCCCTCTCCCAAGACCATGAGCCAAAGTACAGACTTATCAAATTGCCCGATAACAGCACATCACCAGGAACCCGGATAATGGTTGTCAGTGTAGGCCAAGGATTCAGAGACTCATTCAGCAATGCCCCACTGCTGCCCCCAGACAGACTGGCTTACTCTCATCTCAAATCTCAGCCTGGCTGAGAATGGCCCAGACCCTCCACCAAGTGCTCTGAATGTGTCACTCTTGTCCCATCCGGGTTGCGAATGAACACCTCACAATATTCCTATAATCCGGGTGAAACATGAAACGACTACAAAATCCTTAAAGAGTTCATTGAAATAATTCACGCTGATCTCAATGATACCTACTCTTGAATAATTTTAGCCCCAGAGAACTGGTCCGAGAAATGAACAGACTCAATCTTGTCAGCGTGACTTGACAGGAAATGCACCATCTGGGATCAGAAAGAGAAAACATCCAGACATTAAATCCACAATAAATCCAGCTCTAGCAAATACCTGGACAGCTAAAAGACAGGACTCACGTAAAAAACCATCACTGTATAAACTGAAGCATGGATAGACTGGCATAGAGATACCATTGGTTATGCAATGAGTTGGATACTGCACTTTCACAAGTGTAGTGTGGGCACAAAATTTTAATGTGATAAATTCAGTAAGGTGAACCATTTTGCTGGATCGAAGGCTGCCAAGAAAAACCAGTTCTCAGTTGGCAACATCAGAGTAAACACAGGAAGGATAGAGCAATTGTTGTGGGAAATCAGCCCCCCAGCTTAGGGCTGGGCTCCATTGACAGGTACACGTACAGGGAGCTTTATTCTGCTTCTAACTGGCATGGTACCTGTCCTAAGAATGTTTCAAACAAAAAGCAAAATGCCTTGGATGTAGGAATTCTGAAATAAAAACAGAAAATGATGAAAACATTCTGCAGGTTAGGTACCTCTGTGGAAAGTGAGAAAGGGGTGGTTAGGTGTTTCAATATCTGTTTTTATTTCTGGGTATATTTAATCAGGATACCAGTTACGTAAAGTCGAAAATGTTTAATTCATCAGCACTATAGTGTACACACACACACACACATTATTTATAGCTAACAATGCCTGGAGCGGAGGAAAATTGTTTATCTCGACAAGCAGTCCAGCTGATATCGGAGGCTTAGGCACAGAATCTTGGCTGAATTCATACAAATTCAGTAATTACCTCCTAACTTTTACAAAATCTACTCATACACAATTCACCTGATGAAGGAGCAGCATTCCGAAAGCTTGAGATTTCAAATAAACCTGTGGACTATAACCTGGTGTTGTGTAACTTCCGACTTCACGCACAAGTCAGTATACTCACCCTGTTGTCCAGGATACCCTCGGTTACCTCGCCCATCTCAGACAGGATAGATAGCGAATCAGGAAGCCCAAATTTAATCCCTGACTTGGGCTTATCACTGCAGAACTCACTCTAGAAAAGAAAGTAGGTTTAAAAACTCCTTGACCAATAGCAATCACAGTCACTTAGATATCAATTGGAGGGCCATAAGTTATTCTTGTAGTAAGCTTTTAGATATCAACAGAACAGAAATTAAACACGTCAATCATGAAAGCGCTTATGGCAGCCATTCTCCCTGCCATTGTTGAAGTGTCTGTGCAAAAAGTGATATTAAATTTACTTTCTATTTCCAGCAGTAATTATATTATTTCGGAAAGCTCATGTATGCACAGTGCAGGACGAGTCAAATTTTCGGGGTCACAAGACCCAAGGCAATAATGATTGCCACGGTGGTTGAACCAAGCTACCACAGCCATGCTCCTACTCTAACTGACCCTTTCTCTTAGTTCTCACTAATGGGTCACATCAATTTTCAAGCTTCAAATTGGGGTCACAGTGGGAATAAGTTTGGGAAGCACTAGACTAGTGTTACATTTATATGTTTGCTATCTGTGCTTTCAGCAATAATGGAACAGCAATATTCTGAATGATTGCTATCCTTTCCTCCACAGGAGGATAATTGGATTTTCGACAATCTGTTAAACTTGTGATAAGCGGTAATATTACGTTAGCCGTCTTGATTCCCCTCTGCAATTCAATTAGGTCATGGCTAATATGCACTTCAACTCCATTTTTGAGAATGGTGTAAGGACGGGAAAGCATTATAGAATATAGAACATAACAGCGCAGTACAGGCCCTTCGGCCCTTGATGTTGCACCGACCTGTGAAACCAACCTGAAGCCCATCTAACCTACACTATTCCATTATCATCCATATGTTTATCCAACGACCATTTAAGTGCCCTTAAAGTTGGCAAGTCTACAACTGCTGCAGGCAAGGCACTCCATGCCCTTACTACTCTGAGTAAAGAATCTACCTCTGACATCTGTTCTATATCTATCACCCCTCAATTTAAAGCTATGTCCCCTTGTGCTAGCCATTACCATCTGAGGAAAAAGGCTCTCACAGTCCACCCTATCCAATCCTCTGATCATCTTGTATGTCTCTATTAAGTCACCTCTTAACCTTCTTCTCTCTAACGAAAACAGCCTCAAGTTCCTCAGCCTTTCCTCATAAGACCTTCCCTCCATACCGGGCAACATCCTGGTAAATCTCCTCTGCACCCTTTCCAACGCTTCCACATCCTTCCTATAATGCGATGACCGGAACTGCACGCAATACTCGAACTGCGGCCGCACCAGAGTTTTGTACAACTGCAACATGACCTCACGGCTCCGAAACTCAATCCCTCTACCAATAAAACCTAACACACCGTACGCCTTCTTAACAACCCTATCAACCTGGGAGGCAACTTTCAGGGATCTATCCACATGGACACCGAGATCTCTCTGCTTGTCCATACTACCAAGAATCTTACCATTAGCTTTGTACTCTGTATTCCTGTTACTCTTTCCAAAGTGAATCACCTCACACTTTTCCGCATTCAACTTCATTTGCCATCTCTCAGCCCAGCTCTGCAGCTTATCTATGTCCCTCTGTAACCTGCAACATCCTTCCGCACTATCCACAACTCCACCGACTTTAGTGTCATCCGCAAATTTACTAACCCATCCTTCTACGCCCTCATCCAGGTCATTTATAAAAATGACAAACAGCAGTGGCCCCAAAACAGATCCTTGCGGTACACCACTATTAACTGAACTCCAGGATGAACATTTCCCACCAACCACCACCCTCTGTCTTCTTACAGCTAGCCAACTTCTGATCCAAACCACTAAATCACCCTCAATCCCATGCCTCCGAATTTTCTGCAATAGCCTACTGTGGGGAACCTTATCAAACGCTTTACTGAAATCCATATACACATCAACCGCTTTACCCTCATCCACCTGTTCAGTCACCTTCTCAAAGAACTCAATAAGGTTTGTGAGGCACGACCGACCCTTCACAAAACCGTGTTGCCAATCCTAATCAAATTATTCCTTTCTAGATGATTATAAATCCTATCTCTTATAATCCTTTCCAATACTTTACCCACAACCGAAGTAAGGCTCACTGGTTTATAATTACCAGGGTTGTCTCTACTCCCCTTCTTGAACAAGGGGACAACATTTGCTATCCTCCAGTCTTCTGGCACTATTCCTGTAGACAATGACGACAAAGATCAAAGCCAAAGGCTCTGCAATCTCCTCCCTAGCTTCCCAGAGAATCCTAGGATAGATCCCATCTGGCCCAGGGGACCTATCTATTCTCAGACTTTCCAGGATTACTAACACCACCTCCTTGTGAACCTCAATCCTGTCTAGTCTAATAGCCTGTATCTCAGTATTCTCCTCGACATTATCCGACAAAACCTGTCAACACTTGCGTCTTCAAGGCACTGAACCGTTAGTATTGGTGCACCAGATACAATGAAGAAGTCTCAACTTTTGGAACATAAAATCTGTACAAACAGCATCAGGATTTAATACTTCACATGGTGGTGCCATACACTACTAGCCTGAACCTATGCATTCAAGTTAGTTTAGCAAATGTTACAAGCTATTCATCAAGAATTAAAGCACTCTGAATGGTCTTTCATTACGTACCAAATCCTGCATCTCCTTCTGCATGCGGACCATGGCCTTCCGTGATCCGATGGCAAACACATAGGTGTCCATGTCTTCTTCATTCATCGTCACTTTGATTTGCTACAGAGGGAATCAAAACAAGCTCTCATTTTCACTAAAATTTTGTTTTTAATCACATTTCCACTGCTTCCTTAAGACACAAACATTTATATAGCAAAACAACGGTATGTGAGAAAAGAGGAAAAAGAGAGGCAGAGTGAGTGAGACTGTGAAATAGATTAGAATGAACAGTGGAGCAGGCTTACTGGGCCAAATGCCCTACTCCTGCTCCGAGCTATTGTATTACCATACGTACCACTTGATCACTGGCCGGCCTCATCATCCTTGCAAGTACGTTTAACAGATCCTGCCGTTTTAAAAACTAGAAAAGAAGTAAGTTACATGTAGTTACAATAGCATGCAGACAGAAACATTTTTTCATCTGAAAAGAATCATGTCCCAGATGTGCTTTGTGTACCTTCCCCAAGACTGATAATTATCAATGCATTCCAGACTATGTCTATTTATGCTGTTCACCATTGCTTTTAGGTCTTCATTCATAGAGGTCATAGCTGCAGCGCTAACCCTAGTATTCCCTCACGAATTGCTGATGCATTTAAGAAGAAAATATGGAGAGTATAAGGCCAAAAAGTTCTAATGAAGGAAGAGGGTGGGACAAAAATTCCAGTAAGTCCTGGATTTCGACAATATATAAGATTGGATAAAGAGAAAAAGAGGGACTCATGACAGATACTGAGGGCTAAAAACAGAAGCCCTACAGGAGTGTAGAACTTAAAAAGGAAATCAGGAAAGCAAAAACTGGGTATGTAAAGATAATGACAGGTAAATTAAATAAAATAAGTATGAATTTTCCTAAAGTATATTGAGAACAAAAAGATAACGAGGGAAATAATAGGAACGATTACGGAACACAGCAGTAATTTTTGAGTGGAGCTAGAGGATGTAGGTAGGGGTCTGAATTAATAATTTGTTTCAGTGTCCACTAGTGAAAGGAATGATAATGGGTATAGAAATCAGGGAGAAGGGCTGCAATACAATTAAAGAAATAGCATAGACAGAGAGGACTTTGAGGGTCTGGCAGGCTTGAAAGTAGATTTAATTCTCAGGACTGGATAAAATATATACCAAGTGCTTGAGGGGCAATGGAAGACAGCAGGATAATGGCAATAATTTTCAGTTCCTCTCATGCCAGAGGACTACAGAAAAGCCAATATGATACAATTACTGAAGAAAGGAGGAAAGGATAGTCAGTCTAACCTCAGTGCCAGAGAAAATATTGAAACCACTTCTAAGAGACAGAATTAATCTGCATTTGGAGACGCAGGGATTAATCAAATCAGTCAGCACTGTTTTGTTAAGGGGAGGTCATGTTGTGGACCTCAGCAAAGCTTTTGAAAAGGTACTGTATGGCACAATGACTGCAAAGGTAACAGTGCATGGAATTCAAGGAAATTTGGCTAATTGGATCCAAAATTGGCCGTCAGAAGTGTAATGAAGCAGAGGGTAATGAGCGCAGGATGCTTTGTGACTGAAAATCTGTGTTTAGAGGGGTCTCACTGGGGTCAGTGTTGGGGCTATTGCTGTTTGTGGTATACATAAATAGTTTCAACTTGAATGCAGAAAGGCTGATCAGTAAGTTTGCAGATGATATGAAAATTTGTAGAGTGGTAAATAGTGAGGCAAATAGCCTTCGATTACAGGAAGATATAGATGGGTTGGTCAGATGGGCCAATCTCAGGGAAATGGAATTCAGTCTGGATAAATGTAAGCTGCTGCACTTGGGCAGAACCAACAAGGCAAGGAAATACACCAAGAATGGTAGATCCCTGGAAAGGAATAAGGATTACAGAGACCTTGGTATACATGTCCACCAATCCTTTAAGGTAGCAGGACAGGCAGATAAAGTGTTTAAGCAGGCAAATGGGTTACTTGCTTTTACTGGTCAAGGCAAGGTGGTTATGCTGGAATTGTGTAAAATGTTGGTTAGGCCACAGCTAGAGTGTGTGTACAGTTCTGGAATCCACGTTATAGGAGGGATGTGATAGCCTTGGGAAGAAGACAGAGGAGATTCATCGGGATTTTGCCTGGGCTGGGGAGTTTCAGTTATGAAGAGAGATCGGACAGGCTGGAGCTTCCCTTGGAGCAGAGTTGGAGAGAGGACATGATTTGTAGAGTTGAGGCCAAGATAAGATCAGTCATGATCAGATTAACTGGCAGAGTAATCTTGAGGGCTTAATAGCCTATTCTTGCTCTTAGTTCTTATGATTGAGATATGTAAAGTTGAGGGGGAATAGACAGGCTAGACAAAAAAAAAAAAAAAAATCCCTTTGGTGGAGGGATTTATACCCCAGGTCATTGATTTAAGGTAAGGGGCATGATGTTTAAATGAGATGAGAGGGAAAAGTATAACCCAGAAAGCGATGGGAATCTGGAATTCACTGCCAGAAACCCTCTTAACATTTAACAAATATTTAGATGTCCAATTGTGATATCAAGGCATGCAAACGGACCAAATGCTGAAAAATGAGATCAGAATAGTTTAGTGGTCGTTTTTGACTTACACAGACTCAATGGGACTGAAGGACCTTTTTCTGAGCTGCAGATCTCTACGACTTTTTTTGGCAGATGGAGTTTAATTTGGATAACTGCGAGGTATTGCATTTTGCTAAAATGAACAAGAGCACGGCTTATACAGTTAATGGCAAAGCCCCGGGTAGTGTTGTCAAACAGAGAGACCTAGGGGTTCTTGCATATATTTCTTTGAAAGTTCCCTCACAGGTAGACAGGGTGGTTAAGGACGAGTTTAACGTGCTTGCCTTCATTGCTCAGACCATTGAGCATAGGAGTTGGGACATCATGTTGAGGGTGTATAGGACGTTGGTGAGACCACTTTTGGAGTACTGTGTACCGTTTGCATCGCCTTGCTATCAGAAAAACATTATTAAATTGGAGAGAGCTCAGAAAGAACTTAGCAGGAAGTTGCCAGAACTGGAGGGTTCAAGTTACAAGGATAAGCTGGATAGAGTGAGATTTTTTTCATTGGAGTGGGGGGGATTGAGGGGTGACCTTATAGAGGTTTATAAAATCCTGATGGGCATAGATAAGGTGAATAGCAAAGGTAGTTGACCTTGTGTGGTTGAGTTCAAACTAGGGTGCGCATATTGTTAAAGTAAGAGGAGAAAGATTTAAAAGGGATCCACTGAGGGTGGTTCATGTGTGGAATGAACTGCCAGAGGAAGTGGTAGATGGCAGGTACAGTTACAACATTTAAAAGACCTTTGGACAAGTACATGAATAGGAAAGGTTTAGAGGGATATGGGCCAAACACAGGCAAGTGGGACTAGTTTAATTTTTGGAAACTTGGTCAGCATGGACAAGTTGGACCAAAGGGTCTGTTTCCGTTTTGTATGACTCTAGGACCTATGTATTTCTAATGTTGTGTGTTATTTCAGGATCAGAAGTCACACAACACCAGGTTGTAGTCTAACAGGTTTACTTAAAAACACAAGCTTTTGGAGCACTGCTCCTTCATCAGGTGAAGTGATGCGTGTTATTTCAGATAACTAATATTGTGCTTAGAGTTAATCCTTCACAAATTTTAATCCCTTTTACTTTGAAGAACATTTTGATCAACCTGACATTTCATACTTAAGAATATTTGATTCTAGTTGAGTCCTTTTATGTGGTGCTTATAATTTCTCAGTCCATCTGATAAAAACACAAATTCAGGGGAAGTGCGCCGACTGACATTGAATACATAGTATGTGAATTGTGAAAATCCAAAGAATTGTGAATTCACTTCGTTCACAACTTAAATCTCTGATCTTGAAGCCTCCAAGGCTGGATTCAAGCAGGTTCCCATACCTTCAGCTGAATGAGCATTCCCTCACAGCACACACGCCCCGAGCACCACAGGTTGTAGATATGTTCATTTTCCTGGGTCAGTTTCCCTGTGCTGATGGGTTCTTTATTGATCCCATCATCTCCTGCAAGCAAACAAAATCTCATCAGTTGCTACATTTTGCTATAAACACTCCCAGCTCCCAATCCTTCCCAGCAGATAGAATTGTTAATGAGAAACCATTTGAACACTGGCCTATTATCACTCTAACCAAACAAAACCACAGCCTATTTGAAGTGCCTCTATTTGGTCATTCCACCAAGTGCAGTACTGATCCACGGAGTTCGGACTGATCCGGTCTGGATAGGATTAAGTTACTGAGAAAACTGCATTTGATTCCAGCATCCCTGGCTGAGGAAGGACTAGGAAAAGAAGACATTCAGTATGGTGACTGCTCATGATCATCATTAAATGGCCAGCTTGGCTCAGTTGACAAATCCTCTCGATGCGGAGCCTGGCCGTTCCTGTGTTACAGGACACTGTGCTATGGAGTTGCTCCCCCAAAAGTGGTGACGACGGCTGCAGAGCACATCAGCACAGCTAAACAACCTATGGCCACTGATCAGCTCACCAACAACAGAACAAAAGAGCTTGTCATTCAGGCACTCACCAACAAGGGAAAAGTTAGTCTCCAGCAGTTCTTTGTGAGAGTTGAACCACGCAGTAGCCAGCCTGCTGTTTTTGTTTTTGCCTATGATGTAGTTCATGATGTAAGCCAACAGGCCTGTCACCATCAGAATCTCCATGTAGTAGCTTTCCCAGCTGTTCTGCAGATGATGTGGGACCTAACCAGGATTAGGAGGACAATAATCAGAAGTGTGAACTGGTGTATGAAAGACAATATACTCAACCCAACTGCAACAATCAGCAGGGTCCCAGCACCAATCTCCAAACTCTTCAGACTGCATATCTGCACCTGCATCACCTTCAGCTGCCACTTTTGAGACCTCTGGCCTGTGCCTCACGTCCGATTGTTTAACCAAAATACCACAGTATCAGCATTGGTGTTGCCAGATAACATGCAACTCAAGCCAACCAAACCTCTGTTCTTGTGCATTTTCTACATGGGATTTTCTTATGGTGATGTATTTGAGGGCCAGGTGGCATCTAGCCGATTTTGTCCCCCACAAAGGCAACTGCAGCATCATGACTGGCAGTCCAGCTGGGATCAGCTAAGAATGCAGGTTGGGTGCCTCCCAGCTGGTATACATACTCCTTTATCAAACTGCAGTTTCCCAGGGACTTCACTGAATCTGCAGGAGACACTTTTGGTGTGATCGTTGCTGAGTACTTACATTAACAATTTTAATCGGATCTTTGCTTCTGCTGGAAGGTCTGTCCACCTCCTCGTAGCCTTCAAATTCTTCATCATCAAATGGCTCTCCTTCTGCATCGCCCTCCTGTTCAGTAAAAGATGGTATTTTCAGAGAAATACCCTGTACCACAGTTTTATTTTATTTTCCCTTAACAGTTGTTTGTTTGCCTTTTGTGTGAATGGGGCTGAAAACAAAGGTTTTTGGGTTTATAGCACAGACCAATTAGATTACTTTGTTGTTTAATTTACCTATATAGTTAATAAACTGTTAAGTCTTCCGGTTAAATGACAAACTTATGTTGAAAGTTGATTGTTTGCAAACTCTGGGACTGGTTATTCAAGAAGTCTAGTTCGGCAGCATTGGGTCAATTCTGAGGGTCTTTGAAGTTTTCGAAATTACTGTGTTACAAATACAGGAAGTAGAAAGACTGATTTGGTTTGGCTGTCTGTCTCTGTGCCAGTTTTACAATGTTGTTTCTGTCACCGCATGAATAAACACAAATCTACATTCATTCATAAATAACACTTTGTGAAGAAAAGGGCTAATCTGAATCCTTTACCCCATAATTAACTACACAGTTTTTCTTTTCGTTCTCAGTCTTTAGTTCATTTCATTGTGTTGGTGTTTAGTGTCAATGAAATTGCTTATTCCACTCGTGTGCACGCCAGCAAACTATTAATCTGGTTCTTCTGAGGAAAGTGGGTGAGTGGAGATTAAAGGGAGTGATATCACAGTCAAATCCAATACATATCTCACCTGTTAATCACCTGTGGATCACTGGATAGTGAAGCGTAGTCGCAATCTTGTTCATTTTTCTCGGTCCAGATATGCAGGGTCAGCTTCATACTCTAACTGCTTGATGTCAGTATGTTGGACCAATACAAAGAAAAACTGGCTTTACACTGCTTCAGCTTTTAATTCAAGGCAGACTAAGGGAGAACAAACTTCTCCCTGAATACCATGAAGTCAGGCATTTCATAAGTTTGACGTAGAACTAATACTCCTTCTACACTATCCTAGTAGGTGAGGGACAGTGCAACAACAAAATTCATACATTGGCTACGTCTTGGATGCTTTAAAAACCAACTGCACTGCTCCCAGACCTTAAAGTCCTCCAAACTGTCAGCACTGGGAGTCAACTTCAGTTTTGAAAACTTACATTGATATATTTATGTGAGAACACAGAGGCAATTGGAATTGACAGCAATCAGCTATGATCCAACTGAACGGTGGAACCAAATGGCCAACTCTTGTCGCTCACATCAGGATCAGCCAATAAATTTAACAAGCGTTTCTTGTTACCACAGCAGCACCAATAACGAATGAAAAATCAATTCATGCAGTGGCTTGGGTGGGAAAAGCAGCACTGAGTATGAAATCAGATGGTAGAAAGGGCAAGAGGAGTTCAAACAGCATAACATAATCAAGATGGTGTTTATCAGCTATAACTGGGGAAAAAAAAAATCAAGTCTCTACATACTTTTGAACTGAGAATAACAAACAAAACTGGGAAAAATAGTGCTTATTGACCAAAATAGAACATCAGAACTTAAAGCACTTATTGAAATGTAGCTACAGCCTGGCCAGAAATGGTAATGAAATCACCAGGAGGGAGGGAGAAAGGGAATTGTATTAATTAAAGACAGCATTAGAGCACAGGACTTAAATAGGGAATTGGTCCAAAGATTCCTCTTTGCATTAGGGTAATGAACGGCAAAGGACTGGTCGTATTACAGAGACTGCTATAAAGTAAAGTTAAGACTTTGTTCAAACCAGAGCTCAAGATGTTTCAAATTATAAAAGAATAATGAGTGAATAATAAGATTGTTTTCACTCAACCACACATTGGTTTCAAGGGATCACCATTTTCAGTATCAGAAACAAAAGAGAGTTAGGAGCAATTTCTTTATGCAATTTGGCAAAAATACAGAAGCTAGTGATGAAAGAGCTCATGAACCCTTTACAGAATTAGATGATTGGTTGAAAAAGAAGAACATTAAAAGGATTAAGGAAGTGGAGAGTAGGATCTTAAGTGACTGATGTGGCAGAGAACACTAGGGCTTGACTTGATGAATGGAAAGGCAAGCAAGTGTTCTGGAACACAATATTACCACAATCTTTCCTGTTACTCTTTCCTGAAATCTTCAGGCAGCAAAGGATCGCATGTAAGAGGAACAAGAATAGGTCACTCGGCCCTTTGATCCTGCTCAACCAGTCAATAAGATCATGGCTGATCTGATTTTAATCTTAATTCTACAGTTCTTTGTTAAATCCTACATACCACTAAAAATCCATCATCCAATAGGTGGTCAAAAAAATCTATCTCTGCCTTAAAAATATTTAAAAATTCTGCATCCATTGTCTTTTGAGAAAGAGAATTCCAAATGCTCTCAATCCTCAGAAAAATTGTTGCATCATCTTTCTTACATGGCCAACCTCTTATTTTTAACCTGTGACCCATAGTTCTAGATTCTCCCACAACTGGAAACATCCTCTCCAAACACACTCATTCAAGTTCCCTCGGGATCTTATATGGATCAACATCATATATTGTAGAAGAGCAAAAGCCTTGGTTCAACATTTCTGCATGCAAGAAAGAAATATGGGCACTTGTCAGCAGTCCCATAGTGCCTCACTTACTCCTGCCACATCCGAGTCCTCAAAATCTTCCTGGTTTTCATCCAGATCCTCCACTTCTACAGTTGCCTCTTCCTCATCATCTTGAACAGTAGTGACCTTCTGGATGGTCTCCTGGGGTACATCTTCACTTGTGTCTTCAAATTCTGCAAAGTCATTGTCATCATAATCAGCAATATCATCGGTGTCTTCAAAGTCTTCAAACTTGCCAACAGCAAGTCCACAGCTCAGCAAGAGAGGAAACAGGAGACAGAACTGCATGATGCTTCAGTCTGAAAGAAAACAGAGGTTCAGAATACAACGGGAAAAAAGTGCACCCAACACAGCAGACTCCTCAGTGTATCAGAAGATCAGTCTTTCAACAAGATCACCAATGATCCACGTCACCATGTTAGCCACCTCAGTTCTAGATTCCTATTGCCCTTGCGTAACAAAAAGCTGTCAATCTCAGTTGATATTTTCTATTGGCTTTAAGCCACATGACTAGTTTTGGACAGGGTGCAGACAATCAGAAATCCATTTCCCTTATGTGAAGGGGTGCACCCTGATATTATTCCTCAGTGGCTTAGCTCTAATTTTAAGTTTGTGCCTACAGGATGAAATCAACATGGAAAAAGTGTGATCCACACTACAGATCTTGCAACATTCTTCAGGGGCTGCTTTTGAGCTCAAAGGAGAGGACCATCACTTTGCTGCTAACCTGCAAAATCAGTATGCTCATCTGACTTGCAGCTAGCTTTGCTCAAGATGTCCCAACACATGAAAATAAAAATCCTGGTCTTCAAATTCTTCCACCATCGCACATTCTCATATACCTGCATAGCCTCTGGATTTTGGTCCTCTGCACACATCACTTAGTGAACAAATATTCATAACTCAACATGTAATCTGATGCTGCACACAGGGCTATCACTACATGCACATATCTTAAGGTTGCATTGGGTGGGGCAGTTCACATTCAAGACAGAAAACAAGATACGTCACAAATGTCACACCAAGAAGAAAATCACAATTAAGCATACATTCAAATCATTTAACCAAATGACTAAAAATACACCTTGGTGAATTTGCTCATCTTCATTAGCAAAGTTAGTTTTAATCATTGATGCTCAAGATTAACAACGCCACTCTCAAAGGGGTGATGAGGGCCTTATGGAGATGGAGTGAAAGTGGGATTGCTCCTTGTTGTGGAGAAAGTCAAGCAGGAATTTAATAAATCTGTGCAAGGTTTTGATAAAGTACGTAAAGAAACTGCTTCTAGTTGCAGAAGGATTGCTAACCAGAGACCGGAAATCTAAGATAATTAGGAAAAGAACCATCATGAAAAGAATAAAATGTAAGCAGTAAGCCGAGATTTGAAATGCACAGCCTGAAAGAGCAGCGCAAGTCAATTGAGCAATAACTTTCAATGAGGAACTAGATACAATTTGAAAAGGAAGTTGACAGGACAACTGAAGAGCAGACAAGTGGGACAAGTTAAACAACCCCTCTGAAGAGCCAGCCATAGCATCATAAACTAAATGGACTGCTCCTGTGCTGTACAATTCTACAAACATTTGAAGTGGGTAATGGACACATTCAGAAAACTTGCGGGACATGATACTTAAGACTTGTGATAACTTGGAGTTCTGGCCAATGCTACGAGGTGAAACATGAATTCATTTGTAAACGTATACCATGTAGTACAGGGTTTAAAAGAAAACTGCTGCTGTTGACTACAGCGTTGGCTTGAAACAGAGACAAAGGCAGTGGGAGGTCAACCTCACACCTGAGTGGAAGTCGACATAATCTTTGCATTTACTGACAGCAACTCACATTAATACTTGAAGGTCTTGGGACATTGACAACTGCCCTACCCCTGGACAAAAAGGTCCAGGTTCAAGCCCCTGCCAGGACTTGTTGGTCACAGGAGTGCTCATGACTTGGCTCAACAGGCTGAAAAACAGCCCACAAATTCTTCCAATAATTCCCTAAAGGGAAAAATGTGTGCATGTGAGAACACATATGAAAAGAACTTGCTTCAAGATACTAGCACTAGGTCAACAAGAGCATCTCGGGTTTGGTCACCCAGTCAGCCACATCACCTGTTTCCAAATCTCACCAGATTACTCCTACTACAAGAATGTTGTTGACGAAGAGAGGTAACTCTGGAAGCCAGTCCATCACCCCTCGATCCCACTGACTCGGCTGCCTATGTGCTCTCATCAGAAGCTGACAGGTGCTTCCTTTATATGATCTAATAGGACACAGCAAACAAAACACAGGACTCCTGAGTCAATACCAGGAGCAGCAATTCAGTCTTGCTCTGCCCTCAGAAGTCTCCTGCATTAAAATCAAGTTGGAGGTGTTTTCAAATAACAATCATCTCCTTATACTTGCCTATTATTTCAGTTGGAAGAACCACTGTAAGACAGACAAAATGGTTAAACGTTCTCAATGCATTGTCTGACCCAAAATGTCACCTCTTCTTTACACTGATAAAACCGTTAGCTCTCTCAGGACAGAGACTTGAAATGAATTTGGGGATTTACATATACATATTAATCAATTAAAACCTTCTAACTGACTAAACAGCATCTTAGTTTTGTTTAATACGTCCTCATCAGTGGAGTGACCCTTTGACCTTTTACTTATAAATTCCGTATCTGATACTACCTCTCTCACGAACACCTGAAGGAGGAGGGGCTCCAAAAGCTTGTGTTTTCAAATAAACCTGTTGGACTATAACCTGGTGTTGTGTGATTTCTGACCTTGTCCACTCCAGTCCAACATTGGCACCTCCACATCATGGCGACCCACCCTTCATAAGCATGTAACCACCATCAATTCTCTACGGGGAAGGAAATCTACCATCCTTACCTGGTGTGGCTTATGTGTGACTCCAGACTCTCAGCAATGTGGTGGACTCAATTGCATTTTGGGCAATTAGGGATAGGCAATAAATGCTGGTCTGGCCAATGATGCCCACAAAAATGAATAAAAAAATGCTTTAAAAGCATTGGTTTAACTTGGACTTTGCCAACAGAATGTCCCAGTGCACCAAAATAAACCCAGTAATACGCTGACTGATTAATCACTGACTGTGACAGGTTGATTATATACACAAATACTTAAAACCAGGCATGATCGAGTACAGAAATGAGCTCTGGTTCAAGTGATTAAATTGAATTTCTCCATGTTGCCCTGGTCGTGTCCTGGAGAAGGTTGATTGGCCTTTTACCTGCCCTGCCATTCAATAAAGGTCATTATGGCCAATTTTGTATATGGATTGCACTTTGCCTGTACCCCTATTATCCTTCTACTTCTCTCCATATCCACATTATTAAAGTGTTAATGTACCAAATTAAAGTATTAATCCCAACCTGAATTGACTCGTTAACTGAGCACTCCAGTCAACTGAGATAAAGAATGCCAAAAGCTCTCAATTCCCCAAGTGAAGATATTTCTCATCTCAGTCCTAAATGGCCAACCCCTTACCCCGATACCATTACCATCCAATTGTGGACTCTTCAACTAAGAGAAATAGCTGCTCAGCATATATCTGATCAAGCTGCTTGTGAATGCAAGTGTTTCTTAGTTTTGTTCCTCAAAGGTCTGGCTCTAATCGTTAGTAGGGTCTTATCTAAAAGACTAAAAACAGAAATAATGTCTTTTCATCACCACTTAATACCTTGGAAGCTTTCATCAAATCATCCTTTTACCTTCCAAATTCCCAGAAATACAATGTTCTAACCACCTGCTGTGATTTAATCCTGGAATCTAACATTTCGGGAGAGAATGTAGTGAGCATTTACAAGGCCAATCAACATATCTTTCTAAGCCTGCAGTTCAAATACTCAAAATGTGATTTAAGCTAACCTTTGTACAGCTGCAGAACAGTTTCTACCCCCGGGTATTCTAGCCTCACATTTGCCTACGTTGAAAAGAGCTGGGCTCTTCCCGAGCAAAGATTGGCTTCTGAACAGGGAAAGGGTCTAGGTGGTAAGGTTGAAATTTGTGTTAGTACTAAACTATAGACCCATAATAAAACCCTTCTAAATCTCACTATTTTATTGGCTCATTTAATAAATGGAATGCAGGACCAATGGGGAATTCCTAACAAAGACACACAGGAAAGCCACACATACTGACCAAGTACTGAATTTCAACAGCAACCACCCTAACACCCACAAACGAAGTTGCGTGAAAACACTTTTTACACGGGCAACAACACACTGCAGCAACACAGAACCACACCAAAAAAAAAGGACAACAGATACCTGAACAACTGGGTCAGAGGATGCCTATTACATGAACGACAACAGGAAGATACTGCACGCCCCGACACACTCATCACGCTACCTTACATCAAGAACACATCTGAACTGACCACAAGAGTCCTACGACCACTGGGCATCAGAGTAGCACACAAACCCTCATCAACCCTACGCCAACTGCTAAACCGAACCAAAGACCTGTTACCCACTATGGACAACACCAACGTCATGTACAAGATTCCCTGTAAAGACTGCGACAAACATTACATTGGACAGACAGAAAGAAAATTAGCCACAAGAGTACACGAACATTAAGCAGCAACAAAAAGACACGACCAATACTCGCTCATCTCCATCCACATGGATGAGGAAAACCACCAGGATTGGGACAACACCAGGATCCTGGGACAGGCCAAGCCGAGACAAGCACGGGAATTCCTAGAGGCTTGGTTCTCCACTAAGGCGGCCATCAACAAACACAGAGCTAGACTCTATATATTCCAATGCAAAGGAAAACTGGAAGTGAGGTAGCCTAGCTCAACGGACACCAGAGTTTAAATACCAGGCAGGAAAACACAACAGCGCTTCATCAGAGGCGGCACTGATGACATTACCCAGGGTAATGAAAAGTCTGCGGAAAAACAAACCAGCTCGGCGAGCCAACCAACCACAACATCCACAACCCGAGCTACACATCTAGTCTAAAACCTTAGAATCTTCTTCACTATCCTATCTACCTGCGACTCCACTGTGAAGGAACTATGAACCTGCACTCCAAGGTCTTGTTCAACAACATTGTTCATTCTCCCCGTGTCTGCGTGGGTTTCCTCCGGGTGCTCCGGTTTCCTCCCACAGTCCAAAGGTGTGCAGGTTAGGTTGTTTGGCCATGCTAAATTGCCCGTAGTGTTTAGGGAGGTGTAGATTAGGTGTGTTATAGGGGGATGAGTCTGGGTGGGATGCTCTGAGGTTTGGTGTGGACTTGTTGGGCCGAAGGGCCTGTTTCCACACTGTAGGGATTCTATAACATTCCCCAGAACCTTACCATTAAGGGTATAAGTCCTGCCCGGATTTGCCTTTCCAAAATGCAGCACCTCACATTTATCTAAATTAAACTCCATCTGATCAAGATCCCATTGTACTCTGAGATAACCTTCTGTGCTGTCCACTACACCTCCAATTTTGGTGTCATCTGCAAACTTTCTAACCATACCTCCTATGTTCACATCCAAATCATTTACCTAAATGATGAAAAGCAGTGGACCCAACACCACCAATCATATAGATCAGGCTCTGCGCTCATCAATCCTCTTTGTTACTTCTTCAAAAAACTCATTCAAATTCGTGAGACACGATTTCCCACACACAAAGCAACGTTGATTATTCCTAATCAGTTCTTGCCTTTCCAAATACATGCAAATCCTTTCCCTCAGGATTCCCTCCAACAACTTGCTCATCACTGATGTCAGACTCACTGGTCTATTGTTCCCTGGCTTTTCCTTACCACCTTTCTGAAATATTGGCATCATGTTAGCCAACCTCCAGTCTTCTAGCACCTTGCCTGTGGCTATCAATGATACAAATATCTCAGCAAGGGGTTCATCTATCTTACCTATTAGGCCTCTTGCACCAAAACGAATGAAGTTTATCAGTCCTGCCTCATCCTCTTTGCTCCTGCCTGCTCTGTCTGTTTGACTTACTATTTTTCTCAACTGTACCAGTCTCAGACTGACCTCTTTGAGAAGGTGACTAAACAGGTGGATGAGGGTAAAGCGGTTGATGTGGTGTATATGGATTTCAGTAAAGCGTTTGATAAGGTTCCCCACAGTAGGCTATTGCAGAAAATTCGGAGGCATGGGATTGAGGGTGATTTAGTGGTTTGGATCAGAAATTGGCTAGCTGTAAGACGACAGAGGGTGGTGGTTGATGGGAAACGTTCATCCTGGAGTTCAGTTAATAGTGGTGTACCGCAAGGATCTGTTTTGGGGCCACTGCTGTTTGTCATTTTTATAAATGACCTGGATGAGGGCGTAGAAGGATGGGTTAGTAAATTTGCGGATGACACTAAAGTCGGTGGAGTTGTGGATAGTGCGGAAGGATGTTGCAGGTTACAGAGGGACATAGATAAGCTGCAGAGCTGGGCTGAGAGATGGCAAATGAAGCTGAATGCGGAAAAGTGTGAGGTGATTCACTTTGGAAAGAGTAACAAAAATACAGAGTACAGGGCTAATGGTAAGATTCTTGGTAGTGTGGACGAGCAGAGAGATCTCGGTGTCCACGTGGATAGATCCCTGAAAGTTGCCACCCAGGTTGATAGGATTGTTAAGAAGGCGTACGGTGTGTTAGGTTTTATTGGTAGAGGGATTGAGTTTCAGAGCTGTGAGGTCATGTTGCAGCTGTACAAAACTCTGGTGCGGCCGCACTTGGAATATTGCGTACAGCTCTGGTCGCCGCATTATAGGAAGGATGTGGAAGCATTGGAAAGGGTGCAGAGGAGATTTACCAGGATGTTGCCTGGTATGGAGGGAAGGTCTTGAGGAAAGGCTGAGGGACTTGAAGCTGTTTTCGTTAGAGAGAAGAAGGTTAAGAGGTGACTTAATAGAGACATGCAAGATGATTGGTGGATTGGATAGGGTGGACTGTGAGAGCCTTTTTCCTCGGATGGTGACGGCTAGCACAAGGGGACATAGCTTTAAATTGAGAGGTGATAGATATAGAACAGATGTCAGAGGTAGGTTCTTTACTCAGAGTAGTAAGGGCATGGAGTGCCTTGCCTGCAGCAGTTGTAGACTTGCCAACTTTAAGGGCATTTAAATGGTCGTTGGATAAACATATGGATGATAATGAAATAGCGTAGGTTAGATGGGCTTCAGATTGGTTTCACAGGTCGGCGCAACACCAAGGGGCGAAGGACCTGTACTGCGCTGTAGTGTTCTATGTTCTTTCCTGACTACCTCCCTGTTACTCATTCTGTTTTCACAAAAGATGCAAAATATCCCCCAGAAATAAGAGGTAACTGAGTGGTTTGGGAAACTGAGGAGCTGAACTAAATTAGCATTAGTAAAGAGCTAGCACATGAAAAGTTAAATCATTTAAGACTGTTAAATCTCCTGGATGAACTCCATCCCAAAATATTTAAGGAAGTGGCTAGACAGACAATGGATGCATTGGTGGTTACCTTTCAAAATGCTAGAGATTCTGGAAAGTTTCCTGTGAAGTGGCAAGTAGAAATGTAACCCACTATTTAAGGAGTGAGAACAGACTTTAGTTTGACATCACTAGGAGGGAAAATGTTAAATTCTACTTTTTAAAGTATGCGAAAACTGGAAATTTAGTAACTATTGATAAAATTGATAGCGTCAACATTAAATTTATGAAAGAGAAGACATGTTTGACAAAAAGGATTGGGAATTTTTTTGAGGATATTAACCTGTGGATGCGATGTACGTGGATTTTCAGAAGGGTTTTGAAAAGATCTCACACGGATTAGTAAACAATATTACAGCCCTGTGGACTGAGGCTTATGTACTATCATGAATTGACAATTGATTAAGAGAACAGAGAATAAGGGTAAATGGGTCATTCTCAGGATGGCAGGCTGTAACTAGTGAGGTACTGCAAGGATTAGTGCTAGGTTGCAGCATTTACAATCTGTAAAAATGATCTAAATGTGGGAACCAATATTAACGTTTCCAAATTTGATGATATCAAATTGGGTGGGAATGTAAGTTTACAGATGCAGCAAGGATATTTGAACAGATTAAGTCAATGAGTAAGAACATGGCAGATGGAACATAATGCAAATAAGCATGAAGTTATCCAGTTTGGGAGAAAAAACAAAGAAAGAATATTTTTAAGTAGTGAAAGGCTAGGAGGTTTTGGTGTCCCCAGGGACGAAGGTGGCCTTGTTCATGACTCATTAAATGTTAGCATGCAAGTGCAATAAGAAGTTAGAAAGAAAACTGGTTTGTTGGCCTACATTGCAAGGAGATTTGAGAACAGGAATGAAGATCTCTTGCTGAAATTGTAGAGCTTTGGTGTAACCTCATCTTGAATACAGGGGTTCCTGACTTACTAACATCCAACTTCGGAATACTTTTACTTATCAAAATGATCCTAGAGATGGTAATTCTTAAATATCCGACATGCTAATATTTTCAGTACTTATAAACAGCTGCTTTATATTGACCTGTATTGTGTTCCAAATTGCATACAAATCACTTGTGAACTGACCGCAGAATGGAAACCATTCCAACCTGGAGGCTGCCTGTATTATGCAGTTTTGGTCTCCTTATCGAAGGAAGGAGTTCAACAGAGGCTCCCAAGATTATTCAGGGGTGGTAGTATTCTCTGACAAGGAGAAATTGTGGAAACTGGGCCTGTTTATTCTCGAACTTTAAAAAATGAAAGGCGATCTCACTGGGATTTAAAATTCTTGCAGGCCATGACATGATGGATACATACAGGACGTTTACCCTGTTTTATGAATCTAGAACCAGAAGACAATCTCAGAATTACATTACGACATTTAAAACAGAGAATAGGAGGAATCTCTTAACTTGGAGGGTGATAAATCTTTGGAGGTCCCTGTCCCAGAGGTTGTGGAAGATCAATTATTGAGCATGTTCAGGATCAAAAATCAATAAATTTCCAGAATCTAATGACATCAAGTGATATGGAATGAGTAGGAAAATGATAATGAGGCAGGTGAATAGCCAAGATCATAGCCCGCCTCTGACCCGATCATTCTAACCTGTTTTCTGTTAACCGAGATTCAAATCCCAGCTGTTTAATATACTATCCAGATTATATGAGCATGCATGCAATGAAGTGCCTAGAATTCTCTATCCCAGAGTGTTCTGGAGGCTAGATCACTGAAATTATTTAGAAAGAAGGTAAATAAGCTTTTTGAAATATCAGGGAGTTGAGGGCTATAATGAACTAGCACAAGAGTGGAATTGAGGTTTGGATCATATCAGCCATGACCTTGTTGAATGGCAGGGCAGGCAATGTGGGTGAATAGCCTACACTGCTCTTAGTTCTTATGTAATCTGGCTAACTGGCTAACCTCAATTAGCTCTGTGGCACCAATATATTAAATTCGAGACCTTATCTTTCCATGAATCTCTCCATTTCACCACCACACTCCAATTTTTTCACTAAATTTCAATCCCTGACAGAATCACCCAGACAGCAACCACAATCAGACAATGCATCCCAATAGCATCCAATAACAATCAGTCTCATGCAGAGTTGAAGACATTTATGGCAATTTGTTGAGCTTGCAGGAAACCTCAAGCAATAATTGACCTAAATCTGACTGTGCACTGCAGCCAAAGTAACAATTATTTCAATTTGTCACTTTATAATGTTATCTAATCTCTGCTTCCTGATTCACCATGTCTTAGTTTTTTTAACCATACTAGGTTTGAGGCAACAGCAGCAAAGGATAGAAAAGGAAGCAAATCCTTCTTTCCAGATGCCACTACCTCATGGTATGCTCTACCTCACATACCAAAGTATGTGGAAGTTGAAAATCAACCTATTCAATGGGCTATTCTTGGTGCTCTCACGTCCAACAGGTCTTGATGACCCGGCACCTTTGCTCTTTTGTTTGAGAAAGTTGGACAGATATTTCTTTTTCTGACACATGCTTATGCAAAAACTCAATGAACTGGTTTTCTACTGTGTCTGAACAGAAGTTTTAGTAGTATACATTTAGATTGAAGAGTTCTCTCTGGCGGCAGTGCTACTAGTTGGCTACAAAACTTGCCTTAAGAGTAATACTAAAAATGTTAATAACACACACAGACACCCACTGATGCTTTTTCACTGCAACCAGCTCACAGTGAATCAGTTATATGATAGACAGGCCTGTCAAGATACTGTCATGTGAAGAGAGAATCACTCAATAATTTACAAATCGTCTCAATGATGTGGATAAAGGAGCCTAATATTCAATTTGCTGATGACACAACAGGTAGTTAACTATCAAGTCGACAATAAGGAGTCTGCAGAGGGATTTTGACAGGTTAAATGAATGGGCAAAAAATTGGCAGATGGAGTATAATGTTGGAAAATGTTAACTAGCCCACTTTAGGGGGGAAACAAGTGAAAAGCAGCATATTATTTTTAAATGGAGAGAGATTGCATACTCCAGGGGTAGAGAAGAATTTTGCTGTCCTATAGCACCAGTCACAAAAAGTGAGTATGCAGGTACAGCAAGTGGTTAAGACAATAAATGGAATGTGGT
The DNA here is from genome assembly GCA_024137785.1 of Ginglymostoma cirratum. Classification (NCBI taxonomy): domain Eukaryota; kingdom Metazoa; phylum Chordata; class Chondrichthyes; order Orectolobiformes; family Ginglymostomatidae; genus Ginglymostoma; species Ginglymostoma cirratum. Next base: position 27,455,167 of record JAHRHZ010000056.1, on the reverse strand, counting down.
CATTTATTGCAAGGGGAATGGAATATAAAACTAGGGATGTTTTGCTATGGTTGCACAGGGCATTGGTGAGACCATATACAGTGTACTGTTTACATTTTTGTGTCTCCTTATTTAAGGATATCGATGTCTTACAAGCAGATTAGAGAGATTCTCTCAGCTGATTGCTGGAATGGAGCTGGGGTTATCCTAAAAGGTTTGTACAGGTTGAGTCTGCAACCAACGGAATTTAGAAGAATCAGAGATGATCTTATTCAATTGTATAGGATTCTAATGGGACTTGACAGAAAGGATGCTTCCTTTTGTGACAGGAAATATAGCCAGAGAAGACAGTTTAAATTTATCAATTTAAGATGGAGACAAGGAGAAATTATTCCTCTGGGATGAGGGGGTAGGCAAAAATGTGAATCATTGACACAATCAGAACTTACTAAATAGCAGAGCTGGCTCAACAGGCTGCATAGCCTCTCCTGCCCCTAATTTGTATGTTCATATTATTTACAGGAGAAATTTTCCCTTCACTACCAGGGGCAGCTAGCACTGATCCAGACAGCAGTAAGCAAAAACAAGCCTCACTGTTTAAAGGAATCCAGCAACTGGCCTCCTGCTTTCTAACTGCCAGATATTCTTTCGGTCTTTCACTATGCCCAAGATTAGACTGGGTTTGATATCACAGAAGAATTGGTGAGATTTTACACAGGTTCCTCCTGTGGTGGGAAATGTTGATACAAATATGAATACAACAATGCTATATTCCATGACTACATTCTTCAAAAGAAAGCGTTACATTAAACACCAAGTGAACACTTTTCTTGTCTTTCTATAGATTTGAGTCACTCCTCACATTGCAAGATTAAAGTCACATACACCATTCCAAAATAAAAGATTTGCCAAGCGCGGTCTACTGAAAAGCATATGCCTATAAAGAGACATACTATCCTAACTTGATTAGTGGCACTACCAGTCTAAATGTTTAATTTCAAAATATCGATGGCGTTGTTATCACACTGCTGGGGAGAAAAGTGAGTGGAACAGAAATCAAAACAAAGTGCTGGAATAACCCAGCAACATTTGTGGACCCAGTAAGGCCCAATGTCCTGGGGTGCCCCATGACAGCAATGTGTTTCCTATCACATCCAACACTGTATTTAACCTGGGATAACAGGGGTAGAGCATGTCAGTTGAAGAGTTTCCAACATTTAATTCCCTCAATTCTGCAATCCAACAGTGGTACAAAATTAGCTGAACATTCACAAAAGAAAAACATTTGACATAATAGCAGCTTAACAGCATATAAACAAAGCTTCTTTTTCAGTGACAAAGAATCATGGCATCTTTCTACACTGTAGGGATTTTATTCGGCCCATCAAGTCTGCATCAACACTCCAAACAGTATCCCACCTGAATCCAACCTATTAAGTTCTTACTATGGCTAACTCACAAGCCTGAACATACCTGGACAGTATGAGGAGCTTTTAAAAAAAAACAGCCATTCAACCTAACCTGTACATCTTTGGACTATGGGAACAAACTACAGTACCTGCATGAAACCCCAAACTACCTGGAGGAAATCCATGCAAACTCCCCACAGATAGTTGCCCAAGGCTGGAATCGAACACAGGTCCTTGGCACTGTAAGGCAATAGTGCCAACTATTTTGCCACCGTGCTGCCCTTCAAGGCTTGAGGCAATTCTGGTAAAGGAGGTCACTAATTGGTTTCACTTTATGTTGGAAGTCTCAAAAGAATGATTAGAAAACTACTGAATCAATTCATGTATCCAAGTTTGCTGATCATATAAAATTAAATGGGAGATCATGCAATGAGGACATAGGTTGTGCAAAGCATGTAATTAAAGTAGAGATGTGTAGAGCTGGATGAACACAGCAGGCCAAGCAGCATCAGAG
>JAHRHZ010000056.1:27368789-27425143 GCA_024137785.1 Ginglymostoma cirratum | reverse complement strand
TTTCCTGCTTGGCCTGCTGTGTTCATCCAGCCCCACACCTTGTTATCTCAGCCTTTTCATCATGAAAGGTGAATAATGTTAACCAAAGGTCAGAAAGACTTCAAAACATTCCTGTGTTTTTCACATGAACCTCCTGTCTCATTATCCCAGATCTCATAAAACACTCAGAACTGTGAAGGACTCAAGCCAGTGGCATGAAGTAACATTCATGTGTGATTCAAAACAGTTATAGTTTTCTTTTATCATAGTCTGTGAACGTGCATTTGAAGACACATTCTTAAAACCTCGTCTTTAATGTCTGGTTTAAGATAAAAAATTCCAACTTTTAAAGGCTGTAAATTGAAAATAGCCCAGAGAACAAGAACTCCTCTGCTTTTCAAATATATTATCTGATCTTATGTCTCCTGTTAAGTTGGTTACCTCCATCACTGCACTTGAGTATTAGCCTAGATTATGTAGTGAAGTCTCTGCAGTGGTCTTGACTCAGAACATAAGATCAGTGAAAATAGGAACAGGAGCTGACCATTTGATCCTTCACGTCTGCTCAGCGTTCAATAACACCATGGCCTGTCTGGTTATGGCCATGACTTTCCCGCTTGCCTTTTGAATGATAAGCTCCTTTGCAGATCAAAAACCTGTTTAACAGTCTCCACTGCTCTCTGTTGAAGTGAATTCCAAAGATTGACAACCCCAAGAGAAAAAACAAAACTTCCTCATCTGTCTTACATGCAAGATCCCTAACTGTAGATTCCTTTAGAAGGGTAAACATCCTCTCAGAACTCCCATGCCAAACCTCTTCAGATTCCAATGTTTAAATAAGATTCTCTTTCACTCTTCCAAACTCCATTTGTATAAATACAACACTTCTTCTAAAGACAACTCCATCTTGGGAATCAACCTAGTGAACCTTCTCCCAACTGCCTCTAATATAAATATATCCCTCCTTGAATAAGGAGATCAGAACTCTAGGTGTGATCAAACCATCCTCTGCACTGTTGAAACAAGACTTTTCCTGCTTTAACATTCTATCCTCCTTACAATAAAGGCCAGTATTTTGTCTCAATTATTTGCTGTACCAGCATGCTAACCTTTGATTCACATACAAGGACACCAAAAGGGTTTGTGTTGACGTAATTAACAATTTGTGTTTTGGTTCTTCCATCAAAGTAGATAACCTCTCATTTTCCCACTTTATACTCAGTCTGCCAATCTTTTTCCCCAGTATCTTAAACTACTTATGAAACTTTCTGTCCTTCATTCAACTTGCTTTCTTACCAATCTATGTATCATCAGCAAATTTGGTTACTTAATCTAAGCCATTAGTGTAGATTACAAATTGTTCAGGCACTGTTCTGATAGACACACCACTAGTTACAGATGGCCAACTTGTAAAAAACCCATTTACCCAATTTTGTTTCCTGGTCACCAGCCAATCTTCCATACGTGCCATACTTCAAAATCCAAATGCACTACACCTCCCGGGGCCCTTTTATCAACTCTGCATATTGCATCCTTAAACATCTCTAATAAATTTGTTGAATACAATTTTCCTTTGATAAAACCATATTGACTGTTTAATTGTATTAGGATTTTCTAAAGGTACTAATAATTACTTCCTTAATGGATTCCAGCATTTTCTTAATACTGGATGTCAAGCTAATTTTTACTCATTCATGGGATGAGGGCATCGCTGGCTAGGCTGGTATTTATTCCCCATTGCTAACTGCTTTCAAAAAATCATGGTGAGCCATCTCTTTGAATGCATCACTGCACAGATTGAAGCATGCCCATAATGCTTATGAAGTCTTCTCTTTCTCTGAGTTGTTTAATTGTCCAGTTATGGTGGAATATAAAACTCCAATCTGATTAATTGACTATGGGACTGCTTCTTTCTGTCTACTGTGTGCTGGTTCTTTTGTTTGGGACTCATAGTCCATGTTCTAGCTTCACCATGTTGACATCTCATTTTTCAGGTGCTGCCCCACTGCACTCTTCAATGTTACAGTATTGACAGTAATGATGGATTGGAGGATATGCCAGATCATGAGGTTACAGATTGTGGTTGAATACAATTCATTTGCTGTGGGTATTCCACAGCACTTCAAAGGATATCCAGGTTTTGCTTGCTATTTGAAAAATATTCCATTTAACCTGGCAATAGTACCACACAATACAATAGAGGATATTCTCAATGTGAAGATGAGACTTCATCTCCATAAGACTGTTTGATAGCCACTTTTACTGGTGCTACCACATTTGGCAACTGGTAGAAGGGTGAGGATATGGTTAAGTAGACTTGCCCTTGCAGGTTCCTTCACCACTTGCTGCAGTCGTAGTCCAGCAGCTGTGTCCATTGGGATTCATTCAGGAGTTCATTTGCTGCTGGAGATTGAAATCCCCAACACAGGGTAGATTCTATGTCCTTGTGACCTTCAGTCCTCCTTCAAATTGGTACATGTTCATGGAGGAGCACTGATTCATCAACTGGTTGGCTTAGGGAAGGTAAGGGAGCGAGAGGGCGCACGAGCGAGATGCGGGCAGAGCGAGCGCAGCAAATCAGCAGGTTTCTTAACCATGTTTGACTCAGTGGGGTTTGGAATGAATACTAAGCACTCTCAAGTTAACTCTATGCAGTCATCTCTGGTGGGTTCTGTTCTGTTGGTGGGATAGTGATATCCTAAGGTAGTGATGGTAGTCTCTGTAACACTAATGCTCACAGAATTCCACCCGAGGTACAATATCAGGCTCTTGCTAAACTAGTCCGAGGGGACAGCTCCTCCTAATGTTAGTAAAAGACACTACAGTATTGACAAGAGATAGTGGGAACAGCAGATGGTGGAGGATCTGAGATAACAAGGTGTAGAACTGGATGAACACAGCAGGCCAAGCAGCATCAGAGCAACAGGAAAGCTGACATTTCGGGTCTAGACCCTTCTTTTCTGAAGAACGATCTAGACCCGAAACGTCAGCTTTCTTGCTCCTCTGATGCTGCTTAGCCTGCAGTGTTCATCCAGCTCCACACCTTGTTATCACAGTATTGACAAGCCTATACTTGCTATACTTGTTTCGAATGGCTTAGTCTGTGCTGGGAGCCATCCGGTTTAATTCCTTTTTATAAACTTTGTAGCTGTTTGATGGATCACAGCAAGTTGCTGAGTCTTTTCAGTGGGCATTTAAGAATGAACCACACTGCTGAGAGTACGGGGTCTTGTGTAAACAGGAGAAAGGAAGGACAGCAGATTTTGTCTGCAGAAGTACATTAGTGAACCAGGGAGTTTTCATGGTAAATGACAATGGTTTAATGGTTGCCAGAGCACTGACCTATTTCTCTGGATTACTAGTCCAGTGACATTACTCTACCACCTCCTCCTTTCTGCTCCCTGTAATCCCTCGTTTATTGAATACTAATGTATGTTTGCAGTTTCCCAATCTGCAGAGACCTATTCAAATCTTGGGAGTTTTCAGAAATTACAACCAATGCATTCACGATCTATGCAACATCTTTAAGATGCTGGAATGCAGGACTTCAGATCCAAAAGAAATTGTAAACCTTTGAACTCATTCGTTTTTCTATTATGTTTTCTGTAGTGACAGTAGTTACTTTAAGTTTCTCCCTCTCTTTTGCTCTTTGATTTTCAACAATTCAATTTAGATTCAGATTTCTACAAATTTATCAGAACGTTTCTGGACTTGGGGCATATTAGCTTCAATTTACATTGGAGAAATTGAGACTTGTCTCCCTGGAGCAAAGGAAATTGAGGGAGATTTATAGCTTTATTCAAGATTTTGACAGGTTTAGATAAGACAGACAAAAAACACTGGGCCCATTAATTAATTCGAGGAACAGACTTAATGTTTTGGGCAGAAGGACAGGGATGGAAGGAAGAACTTTATGACACAAGTGATGATGAACTAGAACTTGTTGCCTAAGTGGGTGGTGGATGTGGAAACAATTAATGATTTCAAGAGGAAATTAGATTGGTTCTTAAAGGAAGTAAACTTGCAAAGATAGAGCAGGGAAATGGGGCTGATGGGATTGGTCTAAAGTCTGCAGATTCAGGACAGAGTCTCGCTGTGCCTTATGACCTTGAGCCTATGGCTTGGATTTCTAAATAGGTGGATGTGGAATGGCAGGATTTCAAATACTTACTGTCCAAAAAGTAATGGTCCAGATGCAGTGCTAAATTTGTACTGTATTTGGCTTCTGATATGGGCAGGCAGTTACAGCATATATCCTTACCAAACATCTGCTTTCCTTCCATAACCTTCACCACTGATAACCTCGGGGCTCATCCAATATGGTGTCCCAGTTACTGAGCGGATTCCAGTCCCTGACATGCATATTGTCTGTAGACGTTTGCTTGCTCCAAAGTCGCCCAGCTTCACGTTCCCTGCAGAGTCTCGCAAAATGTTCGCTCCTGAAACAAGATTGAACAGACTGTAGAATACCACACAGACAGAAAACTCTACAAAGACTCAAGATAAACGGAGCAACACCATGACAGGCATGGCTATAAAGCGGACCAATGCAGGCTGATGCTCTCATCAATCCTCCTCTCAGCTGTGATATTCAGGGAGAGATTTCAAACCAAGGGAAGTCATCTTTTTCCGGAGGGGAAAAGGAAAGCTAGGGAAGTCACCATAGATGATATTACCGACCTGGGTCTGTCAGCTTGATGTTGAGATAGGGCATATCAAAATTATCCTGTATAATAATAACTACCCTGATCAAATGATCACTTGCTGTACTTGAAAGGTTCTATGCTGACATTTGGACCTGAAAGGTGCTCAAGTCTTCCGCAGAATACTGTGGACGGAAAGATAGAGCCACATCTTATACTGTTATTTTGCAGAAAACACAAGTTGTATTTTCCACTTTCAGGATGCTACAGACTGGCCAAAAAGTCATTCTACTTATACCACATTACTTATTGTGTCATGAGTTTCAGTACGCAGCCGCTCCAAGGTCCTGCGCATGGTATTAGGTAACATCGCAGCAATCCCAGCATAGATATGGATCCTCTTAGGACTGTGCAGCCAAACAAGAGGAAATGCTAGCTGTACATCTCAACAACATGGCTATTCAAATGTCTGCAGCACAGCAACTGCGTTCAAACACGCCTTGCCCAAGTAACAGGAAGGAGTAAAGAGCTCAAAGTGTAAAGACAATACAGAAGTAATAGATGGGAATCTGGAGCTGCATTCAAACTATTGACAGGAATCAGAAACAAAAATTACTGGAGAAATTTAGCAGTATTCTGAGGAAGGGTCACTGGACCCGAAATGTTGACTGCCTTAACTTCACAGATGCTGCCAGGATGACTGGTTTTCTCCAACAATTTGTTTTTGCTTCAGATTTTCAGCATCCACAGTTCTTTGTACCATTCCTATCAATATAACAAAAATCAGTGTGTTTGGGTTATACAGTGTTGGCAGAGAACAGGAAACATAGGCTTTGTTTGCAGCCAGAGAACAGGGAGATATGAAATAGTTCAAGTGTAAAGTCTGTGGCACTGTAACTGTATGAATTCTACTTGTAGACAGCATGGAGTCAGTTTGGAACCATTTATTTACTGATATCAGGATTCAGAGAGCTAGTCCGGAGAAGGGGGAGACCCAGGAACTATTTAAAAGCCAGAGAATCAAGCCTGTCCGGGGACAACTCTCAGAGGGGCCAGCTGTGTAAACTCTGCCTCCTGCTGAAATACCACTGACTTCAATTTAACAATTGGGAAATTTTATTTCAATACAAATATATTCTTTAGATAGTCAGCGGTTCACATATAAAACACAGTAAAGGAAACGAACGGTGCCCCCAACATGGACCTTCACAGCAACACTTCAAATGAATGGGTTTGTTGTGCTAGCTGTGATTAACAATGAATACAGGGTGTTAGCAATGACACTGCACTTCATGGCCTTAAATTTAACAGTCAACAACACTGCTACACAACCCCTACTTCCTCCATGCTACTAAGTCAAGAGGTCAGGAGTTCTCTGTGCACATATCTTACAAACTGTCAGTGTTGAGAGGTAGGAGTTTTGTTTCATTAGTCAAGACTTCCAAGTCAGGAAATGGACAATATCTCAGGAATTAACCTTGCTGTTGCACTTTGCCTGCTTCCCAAAGCCTTTCTGCAAAGTGTCTGGGGCCAGTGCTAGACATAATTTAGAACGAATTCAATATACTCAACATAAATAGTTTCTCCCTTCTAGGTCCACTGCCAAATTTACTACACCAGGATCCTGTACCCTCAAAGGTCAGTCTGATCCTAAATCACATGCCAACAATTTATTCTTTTTTGATTTCAGACTAAATTTTTTTCCTCCCACCTTTCATTCTAACCTTCCAAATCCTCCTGTTGAATACACAAGGAAAGCAAGGAAGAATGAACCATTTTCTAGTAGTCCAGCAATACCTTAGCACTTGGCAACACCAGTGTTACTTTTAAATGAAAGAATATTTGTAAAGATTGGTTTCCTCCTCAAGAAACTTGCTGAGTGTGCTTCAAACTCCCCCAAGACAATGAAGAGTCCATAGCTCCCACTACTTTAACAGTTTTCATGCTCTGTATCTCCTCTATGCCACCGTCTAGTTGGGATGATTGGCACATTCTCAGTGCTAAGCATCCTCCTCTGACTAGGGCAGTTTTGGTCTTCTCTGACACTCACCACCTAGTCAGGTGCTCAGCACTTGCTCATCTTTCCACAACCTTCTGCAGACAAGATGGGCTAAGACTCAGTAAATGGTTACAGATGTTAACTTGTGATTCACAATTGATTCACCAGGACCATCTGGTTGACGTGACTGTTGTATATTGGTTCAGGCTAATGTACACTCTAGCTCACCAAATTGAGCAGTTCAGCATTACAGATAATAAATCCAATTAACAGCACCGCAGAAGCATTTTAGTGCATTGTCTTACCAAGACATCTCCACTATCACAGCATTCAAAACCCCAAACTTTCCAGATCATATTCATATGCTTCTTTCCAATTCTGGTTATATTACTGGCTGTTTAACCTGCCCTATCCGGATCTCAAAGAGATCAGAACATTGAACAAGGCCATCAACAAATGTTGGCTGCACCGATTGTCGTTTAAACCATTCATTTCTCTCCTGTAAGTGCTGACACCATACAAGCCAAGGTTCCTCCGGTATTTCTGAAGCCTGTGGTTGCTACCCAAGGACCAATTGTTCAAAATAACAAGTGGTGGAGAACATTGAACATGGGCCATGGCAAGGGTGTGCTGAGGAGGAAGAGTTCCAATGTAAGTAGTATTATCTTCCTCTGACACCTTTTAAGTGGTAGGCATTATATAGATACCAGGAACATAAAAAACCTCATCAAAATAACTCTCTATAGTGCAAAAACACTTATATTATACCAAGTACACCTGTTACTGTCAATCTGAGGTCAACAAACTTGGTAGACTCAAGGGACCTACTAACCTATATTATTCAGTACTATCCCAGGTGCTGTTCTCACCATAAGCGTCAAAGCAGTGTTATCATAATTATAACCTGCAAGCTGTTGAGATTCCAAGAAATTCTTTTCTAGAAATCAAGCTCGCCAAATAACCTGCGTCACAGTACGACACAAAGCTAAGCAGTGAGACACATCCAAATGATTAAACATTTCCTGACTGGCTCCCAGTCAGGTTGCAAGGGGAAGGGAGACAGAAAATTACTGCACTTAATATAAACCTTAAATCACCATTCATTGTTGTGAGCTATTCAGTTCCCTTCAATTAAACCAGTCCTTCACAATTGGATTTAGTCAAACCCAATTTGCAACAATAGGATTTTGCAGAATTTTCTCACCTTTAGAATCCTTCACCGTCAAAGGGATAGCTGGACTAAATTGAGTGGACCACTTACTGTAACAGAAAAGTACTATGCTTCTCACACAACATAATCCAAATAATTCTGCCATCTAGCATCAATAACTAAAGTCAGAGGGATGACTTTATTAAAGATTGCTGCAGAACTGTACTTGTGTTAGTAACTTTGCCTCAGTCCATGGCAGGTAAGGTCCATCTTCGAGTCAATTGTTGCCTCAATAGTATCAGATATGTCAAACTAACCTGATACTTACTGACTACTTACATCACACTGCAGAGATTGGACATCTATACAGATATACCTATGGAGGATCCAAACAAGGTGAAGCGAAATGTTTAAACTAATGGAAATAGAGAAAAATGGGTAGCTGTGATGGTGGGTCACTGCACTTGTGTTGCATGAGGTTCTCAGCATCACAGAGATAACAGAGATGGAAGAAATGGGACACTTATCATTCACAGAAGGACCACAGCAAAAAAATCTGAGTGTTAAATACTGAGGATACTTGGTAATGTAACAAGTTTACTTGTGATAGCTATTAGCATGTTTGTCCCATCATCAGATTACACCCATTAACAAGGGCCAACAATGCCCAGAAAGGAGAAATTAGGAAAACAAATGCTGAGCAAGAACTGAAATCAAATAGTTTAATGTCTTAAATGTAATAAATAGTAAGGGACACAAATATTTCCATCCTCTGCAATAGTCTAACATGTGTAGCACTCTACTTCACTACAACAGGCTGAAAACTTGACTTCAGTTTACCGAGAATAAAAATACAAATCTGATGTCAGCATAAGCGACCATGAAGCAGTCAGACTTATGAAAAAGCTAACTAGCTCACTCATGCCCTTCAGGGAAGGAAACCTTCATCCTTGCTAGATTATATGATCTCAGTCACACATAAATGTGCTCAACACTTCCAATCAAAAGAATCCCGAGAGATACTTACCTTTTATATCCCGATGTACAATCATATTACTGTGCAAATAGGACACGCCTTCCAGAATCTGCCTGGTGTATTTTCGGGTCACATTTTCTGTTAGCGCACCATATGCTTTCAGTTGATCCTTCACCGAACCCTAGAAAGAATAGGAATGTGGTCAGTGAAACAGGATTATGGATTTTTGAATTTGGGAGGATCATTCCAAACTGACTATTACACAAAGTAAAGGCAAGGAATGGCAGCTCCAGATCATAGCTAAATCCTGCAGGATATCTAACACATCTGACCATATTCGGGCTTTAAGTTAAAACTTCCTAGCTTCATTTCACACTTGCAGTCAACAGAAAGAAGAAACCTTCCCTACATCAGTCCTGGCTGGATTCAAACCCAGGTCTCTGGTATGGAGAGACTGGCTTATGAGCAAAGGTTAAACAAGCTGGGACTCAAAAACAAGCAAAAACTGTGCATACTGGAAATCGGAAACAAAACCAGAAATTTCTGGAGAAACTCAGCAGGGAAAACAGTAGAGGGAAAGCAGAGCTAGTGTTTTGGGTCCAATTTAGAAACGTTATCTCTGCTTTCCCTCCACAGATGCTGCCATATCTGCTCAGTTTCTGCAGCAATTTCTGGTTTTTGTTTGGGGCTCTCGTCATTGGAATTTAGCAGAATGTGAAGTGAAGTATGGAAACATACAGGCATCTTAAGAGGCTTGGCCAGGTAAATGCTGACGCGATGTTTCCACTCATGGTAGAGTCAAGGATCACAGGAGCATAGCGTCAGAATTCAGAGGTCCCAATTTAAGAGTAAGATGAGGAGAAATATTTTCACTCAGAGGGTTGAGTCTCTTTGGAACTCCTTGCCTCAAAGAGCTGAGGCGGCCGGGTACTTATGTATATTTAAGGCAGAGATAGATTCTTGATCAGTAAGGGAAATCACTGGTTTATGGAGAAAGCACGGGAAAGTAGATGTGACGAGTGTCAGATTAGCCATGATCCTATTGAATGGTGGAGTGGGCTCAAGGGGCCTAATAGTCTACTCCTGTTCCTATTTCTTATGATATTAGAAGGACAATGTGCTGACATTTTTCATCCATTCCCTAAGAATAAAACATCTCTCCGAGAACGACACAGGTATGAAGGTAAATAATCAATTAGATCAGTTCTACTGCAGATGTACAGTTGAAAAGATGCATGCAGATCCTATGTGGACCAGCTCACGAGTGTATTCGCAGGCATTGTGAACCTCTCCTTACTATGATCTGAAGTCCCCACCTGCTTCAAGAAGACCACCAACATCCTGGTGCAAAGAAAAATCATGCAGTGTGCCTCAATGACTACAGCCCGATGGGTCTGACTTCCATAACTGTGAAGTGCTTCAAGAGGTAGTCGTGGCTCACATCAACTCCAGCCTACCAAACTGTCTGATCCTTTGCAATTCGTCTACTGGTGCAACAGGTCCACAGCAGACACCATCTCCCTGGAGCATCTGGATAACAAGGATACCAGCGTCAAGCTCCTACTTATTGACTACATTTCCACCCGCAGCACCATAATTCCAAACAATCTCATCTCTAAACTGAGACCTAGATCTCAGCTCCTTCCTCTGTAACTGGATACTTGACTTCCTGACCCACAGACCATAGTCAGTAATAGGCGACAACGCTTCCTCCACCATAATCCTCAACATCGATGCCCTGCAAGGCTGTGTACACAGCCCCCTACTATACTCCTTGTACATTCACAACTGGGTGGTCAAACTCACCCACAATTCCATTTACAAGTTTGTTGACAACATCACCATTGTAGATTGGATCTCAAATGGGACCGAATACAGGGAAAAGATCTAGTGCTTAGTAGCATGGTGCAAAGACAACAATCTCACCACTAATGTCAGCAAAACAAAGGAGCCAGTCACTAACTTCAGGAAGCAGTGTGGTAGGCACACCCCTTTCTGCATCAATGATGCGGAGATGGAGGCAGTCGAGGGCATCAAGTTCCTGGGAGTGATTACCACCAACAATCTATCCTGGTCCACCCATGTCGATACGATGGTGAAGAAAGCACAACGTCTCTACTTCCTTAGGAAATCTGGCATGTCCACAAGGACTCTTAAAGCATTCTATTTGGACGCATTACAGTGGTATAGCAACTGCTCCTCCCAAGACTGCAAGAAACTACAGAGAGTCATGAACACAGTCCAGCCCATGATGCAAACCAGCCTTCCATCCATGGACTCCATCTATACTTCCTGCTGCCTCGGGAAAGCAACCAACATCATCAAAGAGCTCTCCTACCCGGGTATACTCTCTTCCATTGGGTAGAAGATATAAAAGGTTGAATACACGTACGAACAGATTCAAGTACAGCTTCTTCCCTGCTGTTATCATACTTTTGAATGGACCTCTCGAATGTTAATTCTGATTTCTCTGCGCCTTCTCTGCAGCTGTAACACTGGATTCTGCATTCTGTTCTGCTACCCTGGTGCACTTTGGGTGGTACAATCTGCCTGTACAACACGTAAAACACCATTTTTCACTGTATCTCGGTACGAGACAGAAATAAATCAATCAAAACAATAATAAAAATATTAACAAATCTACTAATGCAAGGGTATGACTATTTTAAGTTTTTATGGACCGTTATAATACATGTTATGCATCCACATGTTATGCCGGCTAATAACTTTGTGTATACAGGATTACTATAATTATTAGTCATAAAAGTATGCAGGCACGTTTAAACTGTGTAATATCTCTGTAAAACACTCTTCCTGTCAGCTGAATCCACTCACTATAAGATTGTAAGCCGTATCCTGTCACATGGTATGCAATTATATGTCAACACTTGGTCATTGTAATGGCACCAGCAGTGGAACATAAAGCTCTTCAGAACAAAGCGAAGGCCCCAGTTAGGATTGGAAAAAACACAATTTTTCAAAAGTAAACAATGATTTTCAGAATATTTAAAGAACACTCAGGGGCTTAAAAGACCAGACTAACTGATTAAGCTTCCATCTCCAATAGCTAAGTCACTTGGCCTCATTAGACACTCCTAGTCATCATTCACTCTCTGCAGGTAAATGCTCCCAGTCACCATTAAAGAGTGACATAACGAGGTGCTACTATATTTTTTAGAAGTTTGCAAATTGCTAGTTTTCTTTTATACAGACCAATCAGTGCAAAAAGCTAATAAAATTCACTCCCTTTTATTTTAGATGAGGAGATTGCCCCAGCCTCCTCCACAGCAAAACCAGGAAGGATAATTAAGTAGCTCCTTGGGACTGCTTATGTAAACTTACTTGCAGGATCAAACAGAAATTAGCAAGCCATTATTTTTAAAAAATCATTGTAGATAAAACAAAGTAGAATGTGATGTTATCAGTATTTGACTCTACTACCAGACAGCAAATAAACTTCAAAGCTAACCCAGAAATTATAACCTCATGTAGTATCTCAGTGAGTCTAAGCAACCATTTACTCCACATCTAAACAAATAAAAAACATTGAACTTCTTTGAAAGGCACAGCAATTGCATTGCACTTGAAAACAACTAACAGTACAATGATTCAGACAGTGTATTCCATCTCCACCACCTTGACATTTCCAGGCAAAGAACACAGAATTGCCACCTGCCCACTTGTTGACTGTACTGTCCAGATTTGATTGATGTAGGTTACGGGTGCTATACAAGTACAAGTTGTTTCAGCAAAAATTGAAAGAGTCTACAATTTTACCTCCACCTGCTCTGTCAATATCAGACTTGAACAAAATTGGAAACCAAGAAGGATGGCCATTTGTGGGAGTTGCTTCACAAGTTGTGTACCTATCACTTTAATGTTGCAGGGCTAGTCTGTCTGCAAAGTGCAGTGGGATTGATTAACATATCGTACACAATTTAAGCCAAAGTCCTCTTAAGAAATCAGTATAGTAAACTATATCACCACTACTACTCATTATTTGCTTGGCTAGCATCTTAGAAAGGCAGAGAACCTTTATTAGATCGATGCACTGTAATAACTTTAAAGCAACAATTACAAAAAGTCACAGGTGGCATAAACAGCAACACCTATTTACTCTACTGACAATGGCTCAAGGCCACGCTTTAACAGTGCTTTTCATTTTCTTAATGTAACAAAAATTACTATGCACTAAAACTCACTACAGATGGGTTTAAGCCATGACTTCAGCAATACAAGGGATAAGTGAGCTGCTGGCTAAAATGTATTTTAAAACAAGTCAGCAAGATTGTAGGATGCAGATCAGCAAGGTTAGATTAAATGAAAAATTACTAATATCTTCAAATCCACTTTTTCCTCTGGTTCTGTTACCCAACTTGAGTGTCAAAATCTATACTTAATGCCAGGTTAACACTGCCACGAAATGTGTGTGCATTTATTCCAGGATCCAACGTACTGTGTCAATTAGAAGACAGTATCAGTTTCCATGCTCTGCTGGTAAAGTACTCGGTGCTCCCTAATGCTGTCAAGTGCACAACACAGATCTCCTGACGCAAGCTAATTCTCACGGCAGACTTCTGGTCAGGGTATGTACACGAGTTACATACACCACCAGAAAAGATGCAGCTAACTCATGAAATATGGTGGGGGTGGGTTTCAAGAATTGAAAGGAGGAGCCTGGGTGAGGAAGACCAACTAAACTAGGGGAACTAAAAAAAAAAAAAATGATAGATTGGTAGAGAGCTACAATGTTAGAAGACACATTTGGTAGAGGAATAAAAAGAATTTGGGAGACAGTAAAGGGGCATTGAGGAAGAGATGCAAATTAGTATGAGAATTTTAAAGGCTGTAGACAGTTTTATAAATGGAGTAGCTCTCCATTCAATAAAATATGGCGAACTTTGAAGTTATTTACTGTTGAAGTAACCAAAACAGGAAAATTCTTTTTAAACAGAGAATGACTGGGAAATATTTGCATTCAGCAGACTGAAGCATCATCGGACATGAATCACCAAATTACAATGCAAATTACATTAGGAGCTACAATTAGGAAAGAAAGCAGGGATTTGGCACAGAGGGATGGAGCTTAAGAATGAAAATCTTCACTAGAATTATGTAGTGCATTGTAAAGACCACACCTAGACCATAAAAGACAGAGGAGCAGAAGTAGGCTATTCCGCCCATCAAGGTTGCTCTGCCAGTGAGTTAATGGTCGATCTGATAATCCTCAACTCCACTTTCCTGCCTTATCCACACAGCCCTTCTTTCACTCATTGATTAAAAATTGGCATATCTCAGCCTTGAATATAGTTAACAACCCATCCTCTGCAGTTCTTCATAGCAAATAATTCAACAAATTCACGACCCTCAGGAAAGAAATTCCTCCTCATCCATCATAAATGCGTAATCATTTACTGAGATTGCACCATTTGGTCCTAGACTCTCCGACAAGGCAGAACAACTTCCCCATATGTGCCCTTCAAGTCTCCTAAAAATCTCATGTTTACATAAGGTCTCCTCTCATTCTTCTAGAACGTCAATGAGAATAAGCCAACCAACTTAACCTCTTCTCTAAGGTTTTGGAGTAGATTTGCGGCTTAGGTTGTGGGTGTTGAGGTTGGCTGGCTCACCGAGTTGGTTTCTTGTTTCGCAGACGTTTCGTTACTATGCTGGGTAACATCCTCAATGCAGCCTCTGATGAAGCGCTGGTGTGTTTTCCTGCCTGGTTTTTAAACTCTGGGGTACGTTGAGATGGATTGCCTCATTTCCAGTTTTCCTTCGCAGTGGAACGTATATGGGGTCGAGTTCAATATGTTTATAAATAGCATGCTTCATGGAGTGCCAGGCTTCCAGGAATTCTCATGCCATTCTCTGCCTAGCTTGTCCCAGTCGAAATGGTGGTTCTCCTTGTCCATGTGGATTGAGATGAGTGAGTACTGGTCATGTCTTTTTGTAGCCAGTTGGTGTTCACGTACTCTTGTTGTTAGTTTCCTTCCTGTTTGTCCGATGTAGTGTTTCTCGTAGTCTCTGCGGGGGAACCTGTAGATCAGAAAGACACTACACACCCTGACACACTCATCACACTACCCTACATCAGGAACACATCAGAACTCGCCACAAGACTTCTACGATCACCGGGCATCAGAGTGGCACACAAGCCCAAGTCAACCCTATGACAACTGCTCACCCGAACTAAAGACCCACTCCCCGCCATGGACCAATATCATGTATAAGATCCCCTGCAGAGACTGTGAGAAACACTACATCAGACAAACAGGAAGGAAACTAACAAGAGTACATGAACACCAACTGGCTACAAAAAGACACGACCAACACTCTCTCATCTCAATCCACATGGACAAGAAGAATCACCATTTTGACTGGTGGCAACACCAAGATCCTGGGACAGGCTAGGCAGAGACAGGCATGGGAATTCCTAGAAGCATGGCACTCCATGAAGCATGCTATTAATAAACAGATTGAACTCGACCCCATATACGCTCCACTACAAAGGAAAACCAGAAGTGAGGCAATCCAATTCAACGGACCCGAGTTTAAAAACCAGGCGGGAAAATACACTGATGCTTCATCAGAGGCTGCATTGAGGATGTTACCCAGCATAGTAACGAAACGTCTGCAAAACAAGAAACCAGCTCGGCAAGCCAACCAACCTCAATAACCTGTTCTCATAAGAAAATATCTCCCTATCTGGAAACAACTCAGATCCTTCCCTGGGCTGCGTCCAATGCAACCATACCTTTTGTTAGATAAGGGGACCAAAATTGTTCACAGTATTCTAGCTGTCGTCTGGGTAGTGCCTTGCATAGCTTTAGCAAGAACTTCCTACTTTTATACTCCATCTCACTCAGAGCACTCTGTGCAGATTCAGTCTCCTTACCCTGGCAGAAGTTCAACAAGTTCATTTAATTTATTACTTTGGATGGCGAATGTCCTATGAGGACAGATTGAATAGACGAGAACCACGTTTTCTTGAACCAAAAGAATGAGAGGCGGATCTAATTAAACATTTAATATCGTTAAGGGCTTGGCAGAGTAAATGCTGAGAAAATGGCCCAGGGATCTAAGCATGAGGATCACAATCTCAATGTAATGGACATTCCACTTGGGGTGAAGAATAGAAATTTCTTCACACAAAAGGTTGTGAATCTTCAGAAATCTGTACCCTACAGAGTTGTGTATGCTTAGCCACGAGTATATGTATGACAGAGGTGCTAAATGAATGAAGACAATAATGCAGAACGTGGAGTTGTGGCCATGATTTAAAAAAATGCACTGAATGGTCTATGACAGTTTTTTTGCCTTGAGTAACCTAATTTGCACCAAGTGCTGTTTATCAATCACCCCAATGCTTGCTAACCTACACTGTCTCCCTGTCTGACAAAGTAGATTTGAAAATTCTCATCATAGTTTTCAAATTCTTCTGGAGCCTTGTACCAGCCACTCTCTGCAATTGTCAAAGATATCCACGCTCCTACAAAACGGGCCTTGATGGTACATTCAATCTTAAAGTTACTCTACTAGTGACTGTGGTGTTTTTACTCATTTAGATCTAAACTTTGCAATCTTTTCTAAATCTCTTTAGCTCACTCTCTCCTAAAGCATGCCCTAAACAAACTTTGATCATAGAATCCCTATTATGTGAAAGCAGGGTATTTGGCCCATCAAACCCACACCTACCCTCCGAAAGCAGTCCACTCAAACCCATCTCCCCACAGTCACCCAAGGTTGGAATTGAACCCAGGTCCCTGGCACTGTGAAGCTGCGGTACTAACCACTGAGCCACCGTGCCGCCCAAGAAATGAGGCTTGTCCGGGATTGGCCAAGTTTTGGCCAAGGTTTGGTGAAGGTTTTGGTTGCTTATCAAAAACCCTCTTCAGTCTGGTGTTAAATAATGTTTGATATAGCACCTGTGAAATACCATGGAATGTTATATGTTAAATGGGCCAGTTGGCTGCAAGTTGCTGCTCTTTACTGTCAGAACCAACAGTTGACAAAGTACCGATAAAGAGATTTGGAAATAATTCATATTGACTACCAACCAGCTAGGAAATGCTTCGATTCCTTAAGGACATTAACCTATTTTTAAAGATCTTCTTCGATCTTTTTGATACATTGCCTTAAAGTGTGTGCTGAAAATATGAAACTATTATTTCCAGTTTGAACAGACATGACCGTGTAACTCCTCTGTCAATTAGAATTGAACACTGTACTGCTGTAAATGACTGGGACTGTTTTTAGTTTAGATAACGAAGTTATCTCCACTCTCTTGGTTGTGCTAGAAACATAATCCTCTCTAGTCTGGAGATTCTGCTTGCATAATTCTGATCATGTATGCAGAGATGCTGCTTGTTGTCATTCCAATTAGAGATGCATTTGCTGTATTTTAGGAATAAACAATTTCATTGGCAACCACAACGGTGTCAATATTCACTTCATAAATTATTTAGCGGCTCTTCCAATTCTTTATATTAATCAACGCAAACCATGTGCCAGTATTGTATTACTAATGTTGAAGGCTTAATTTGGATAAACAATAGAAAATTATTGAGAATGTTAAAACTTCTTTAAGTTTCAGATGATGTTTTATGGTATCATTAAACATTGCATATTGTATAATAAAACAAAAAAACTACAGACGCTCTCCGATCCAATCGTGACTTTGTCATCAAGCTGACTGTCAAGGATGGTACTGTTGTCTGATATATTAACCTCTACATTGCGGAGGCCAAGTGCCAACTTTCGAACACATCACTCGATTCCCTGGACTATGAACCCACCATTGAGCATCAGGCTATTGTTTCCACAACTGTCACCAACCTCATCTCAGCTGGGGATGTCCCCATCGCTGCCTCCCAGCTCATAATCCCCTAACCCCAAACAGTCTGCTTCTACCTTCTCCCCAAAATCTACAAACAGGACTGCTCGGGCAGACCAGCTGTTACTACCTGCTCCTGCCCTATGGAAGTTATTTCTTCCTGCCTCAACTTTATTTTCTCTCCCCCTGTCTAGTTCCTTCCCACTTAAACCTGTGATTCTCTGACGCTTTATGTCAGTTTAAAAGTTTCCACTCCGTGGGCTCCAGCCACTACTTCTTCACTGCTAGATGTCCATCCCCAAACAGGATGGTCTCAGGGCAGTCCGCTTCTTCTTGGAAAGAAAGCATAAACCCTCCCCATCCACCGCCACCCTCCTCCACCTGTCCAAGTTCATCCTCATTTGGAACAACTCCTTTAACTTCTCCCACTTTCCTCAGATAAAAGCAGTGGCTATGGGTACCTCCATGGGCCTCAGTCATGCCTGGTACATTTCTTGTTCCAGTTCTACTCTGGCCTCCACCCACAACTCTTTCTCTGATACATCGATGACTTCACTGGTGCTGCTCCCTTCTGTTTAGAATTGGAAATGTTTATCAATTTTGCTTCCAATTTCCACCCTGCTCGCACCCTCACCTGGTCCATCTCTGACTCCTCCCTTCCTCAATATCTGTTTCCATTTCTGGGGACAGGCTGGCCACCAATACCTGTTACAAAACCACTGACACCCATAATCACCTGGACTATGCATCCTCACAACCTGCTTCCTATAAAATCTCCATCCCATTCTTCCAGTTTCTCCATTGCATCTGCTCTGATGTGCCATCTTCCATAGGGGGCCCTCAGAAATGTCCACCTTCTTCCTCAACCGAGGATTCTCTGCTACCGTGACTGACAGGACTCAGCCTTGTCTCACCCACCTCCCACACTTTTGCACTCACCTCTTCTCTTCCTTCCCACAACAACAAGGGGTTCCCCGGTCTCACTTACCATTGCTAGTCTTTGCATCCAAAGGATTGTAAGCCGCCATTTCCATCACCTCCAACGAGATGACACCACCAGACCATACTCCCCTCCCTTCCTTTGTCAGCATTCTGCACGGTCTGTTCCCTCCATTCCTAATAGCTCCCACACTGCCATGGCACCTTACAATGCAATCGCAGAAGGTTTAACGGCTGCTTATTTATTTCCTCCCTCCTCGTTATCTAGGGCCCCAGACAAACCTTCCTAGTGAAGCAGTGATTTACCTATACTTCACTCAATCTAGTCTCCTGTACTTGCTGTTCGCATTTACTCTTCTCTACTTTGGGGAGATGAAACACAGACTGGATGACCATTTTTGTCGAACGCCTACCTTCTGTCCATAAAAACGATCCTGAGCTTTCAGTTGCTTGCCACTTCAAAATACCATGTTCCCACATCAACATCTTTGCCTCAAGCCTGCGGCAGTGCTTCAGTGGGCCTCAGAGCAAGCTCAAAGAACAGTGTCTAATCTTTCGCTTGGGGACCCTGCAGCTCCTAGAACTCAACATCAAGTTCAATAACTTTAGAGCCTGAACATATCCTTCTATGGTTTTTTTTTTTAAACCCGACCCACACCCAGGTCCTGTCATGACACGGGCTGCTTTTAGCACAGCCAACCCACCGTCACTGACTCTTAGTCCTATTATCACATTACCCAGGTTGCTTTAAGTACATCATCGCTTATTCAGCTTCTCTTTTCGGGCTTACTATCAATAATCCTTTTGTCTGTCTACTCCTTGCATAGCTCTCTCTCTCTCCATCTCCACCTAGGACGCCCTGCCTCTTCACACCTCCCCCCACCAAAACCCCCTCGCCTAGCAAAACACCATCTTCAGTATAAAACATCACTTCTTCCTAACTGTTATCAGTTCTGAAACTGAACTCTGCACAGATGCTGCTACACGTGGATTTCTCCAGCAATTTCTGACATTGTACATAGTATTACTGTTCTGAGGTTCATTATTCCTCTATTTGGTTTATGCTTCACAGCAAACTGAATTCGTACTTTAGCCTGAAATATATGATGCTTTCCATTTGACAGGGAAGCAATCAAGTGTGCAGAGAATAGCCTTAAAGTCAAGGCAAGCCTCTTGGCTTTGGCAGCCCATATAAGAAAAGCAATAAGTCATCTTGTAATTAACCTGGGAGTTATGAACGCCAATACAGGCCATCTGAAATGGAAACAGCCTCATGCTCCCATAAACAACAGAACTTGGAATGCAGGGTATTTTTACAGAAAAAAGTTGTATACTACAATTTCAAATAATTACCCATGTTTTCCTGGCTTTTCTCTACTCACCCCAGGCATATACTCCATGAAAATTGAAAGAGTTTTCTCTGCTTTCTCACGGAGACAGCCATAGTATTGCACTATTCGCTCGTGCTGTAGGTTCTTCAGTAACTGAATCTCACACTCCAAAGCGCTTACTTCCTAACGGAGAAGATCCAAACAGAAATCCTGTCAATGTTGCTTGTGATTCCCTATGCCAGTTCTTTCCTTATTCTGGCTATAGATTTTCTCCAAGTACATTGATGGCAGATGTGTGAAACATATCCATACAAACAGTAGAAAAACATCCATTAATACAGTCAGACTGTACTGGAAATTTCACGATGGATTTAAACAAAACATTTTGCCTCTAAGTTTATGATGTAGGGGACTAAGGAAGTAACATGCAGAAATGTTGCACAGCAAATATTTGGCTCAAATGCGATTCTGCCTGCACTCAAAAAACACTTCATATATTATTATCTCATTTCAATAATGGCATCTGGAGCAATGCCAGACTGCAGGGAAAACTGAATTGCACTTTTAGTGTTATTGAAGGCTCTAAAAATCAGATTTACATTTTATTACGGTTGTGGTAAATTGTTAAATTTCAACATAAACATGTTTGTCTCTGACATTTTTATCTGTGTAAACTATTACCGCATAAAATAATTGTAGCTGTCTCCATGCTGGAACAATCCAAAAATAATATTGAAATGTCTCTCCTACACTGTGCGGAGTTAGCTGGTCTCAACTGAGGAAAGACAAATACCCTAGTGTGAATAGAGGAAAAATTACAGCCAGGATTTTCACTTCTTGAGGCTCATTTTGACTGTTGCTAATAGTGTAAGATAGTGACATTGATTCATGCACTCATTATTCATCACTCCTGATTTCACTTTGATTAACATCAATCGCAACGAGAATTAGGAAGAATGCACAGGGTCAAAGAGAGAATTGATATTCATTCCTTTTAATTTATTTTTGTGATGCATGGATGATCTATTTAAGTGTCCAATGCCTCTAAAATGTTTTTGTACTGCCTAACTTAAAACTGAACTTAAAACTGTCAGGACTTGGGGTTACATCACAACCACGTCTGATTTTTACTCAGGAAAGAGAACAAAGGGGAATTTTGATTTTGCATTAGTGGAAAATGGGTCCAGTTGATTCCAAAGGTTCCACAAAAGCTGCACAACTATGTCGTGACCTAAAATCCGTCCATCACCATGCAGCTTACAGGGAACCATTGGAAATGCTATCATCCAAGCAGGCTGCGATGCAACCTTAAGTCAAATAACCTGCTGTTTTAACTATGCCACCTGGGGATGGGCTTTTGTGAGATATAACTGAAGCCAACTCCAATATGAGTCTCTCTGGAATAAAGGATGATCATACTCCAACGCACTCAATTGAAACATTTCTATAAGTAGTTCTTAATGCTGTAATGTCCACCAATGCTTTGACTATATTACTTGGTGTATTTTCCCTCAGTCCTTCTTTATCATGACACAGGAAGTATCCAATACATTTTCTCAGTTTTAAAAGGAAACAGCCCTCAGGGAGATAAAGTAACCACCCTGGAACACAAGAGGTTTGATAAATCAGTCATATAACAATGAAGGAACTAAATTAGAATTGGACTAAAATGGTAGCTTCAAATGTCACCCCAGCCCAAGAAATAAGCAGAAAAATCACTTAATTAATTGATGCCTGTGTCTCATTTGTATTTTCCTAGTTCATTGAATGTAATCTTCTGTTCACCTATATTGAATTCCTGCTGTGTAAAGCCTGAACCCTTTGGATGTGGGATTGACAAGGAAAACGGCCAATATATTCAAGTGCAACAGCATGGCTAATTTAATGTCAAACTCTCGTACACACACAGCTGAATAATTAATGATTGCTATTTACTTGCACACCGCAGCGCTCTAATTAACTTTCTCCTAGAAAATAGAAGGGAGGCATCAGAGTCAAAATTTTAAAAGAAGTTAAATTAGCAGGCAGCAGTTAACTGACAATAAACTACTGCTTGAAAATCTGAAAGTTGTAGATTCAAAGGTGGAATGGTGGGGAAGAAACGATTCATAGAAAATAGTGTGGTCAGTCTTGAGGCAAGATTGAGAGACTGCAAACACAGCATCACTGTTGAAGCTGAGGAAGAAGGGAAGAAAGTTCACAGCAACAACTATTATGACAGCAGTGTTGACATGGAGCTGAGAAAGGTTTCCACAGAGAGCGAGGTGGAGCCTACGCTAAAAGCTCAGAGACATTTCTCACCTACGGATGGCTTATTTGGTTGGGTGGGGAGTTGACATAGGGTTAGGACCCAATTTCCAGCTTCTTGTGCAACTACCAAACACGCACATTTCTAGACAGACTGGACTGTAATCAGGAATGCAGCTCTACCTCATTTGCTCATCGATACTCAAGAGAGGGGGAGATGGCAATTCCAGCATGCCTAATTGCATCCTGATTTAGATCATCCAGTTTCGCACAAATGGAGATCAAGTCCAGAGTCTTTGAGGCACGTGTCCCAGCTGAGCTGTCATTGGAGTTATACAGCACCAGTTCAGCTAATACATTCCACGATCAGACATGGAGACTGAAGATCACAGCACTTACCTTGCTGGTCTCAAGGCTGTCAGGGTCAAACTGAACCTGTTTAGCGGCAAGTTCACGTCCTGTGTCTACATCGTAACAGAGGTAGACACGTCCAAAAGCTCCTTGTCCCAGCAGCTTTCCTCTTCTCCAGTTGGTAGGTGCACTTGGTGCTGTAATATTAACCAAAAATTTGAATTAAATGTTGCTATCAATATTAAAATGTAGTTAGTATTTAAAAGACATGCACAGTGCAATGCAGATGTGGAGCAAACATTGCCAATACAAAGTATTTCACACAATGAATTGTGTCAGTTCGGAGAAGTCAGACATACAAGCAGCATCCCTGGGAAGTTATTTGTGCTCCATGTGCAAAATAAAGTATCTGCAATGGGATCGGATGTCATTTAAAGAACAGGCCTTGGTACAGCTTTATCTATTTAGCAGGCCTGAGCTCAGGTAATTACAATTTAAGCAAAACCATAATATCTATGGATCTATAACACTGAAGCCCAAGCAAACCCCTCTATGCTGGTCGTGCTTTAATTCCCAGGTGTTGAGCGGTGGTAAATAATGGGAAGCATTCACCTATTTGGAACGATGCAGGTTCTTAGGTTCATTTTGTTACATAAAATGAATCCTTGAAAAATAATCAGTTTTATCAAGAGATTGCACTGGGGAGACTTTTATGATTAGCATTTTGATAACAGCTTGCAAGCAATGCAAATATCCTGTTCACTAAAATGTTATTTACAGAGTTGTTCCATTTTCAATAAACTTGCAGCTTACAGAGATCACTTGGTAGCATGGTAAACTTCAGGCAGTCTCACAGGACCACTTCATAACTCTGGCTCACAAGGAACTATGTGTGGGCCCGTATGTGTGTGATAGAGATTAGTCAGTGATCTAGAACTCAGGCATACTAACTGCAAAACCTAACACCTAGCAGCATATATTGTGCAAAAGAATGGTTGAGTGAAACAATCAAAGGCCCTCCCCATAAGCTCAGGCACAGTCTGGGTTACAGTTCCACAACAGGTGATACTAAGACTTTACACACAACCTAGATGACGATTTCAAGTATTATGCATTCTGGGCATAAAGATACTTATCAAATATCAATTCAGAATTAATTTGGAGTTAATTGCTTCACATCTTAGTTTGGACTGATATGGTGGGTTTACCTAATCCACACTGGTTATTATTTGAGATGCCTCATTTGACAACAGTCAAATCTCTTAAAGCTCATCCCATTATAAGCTGAAATCTGTCTATTTGCTTCCCACTCCAAAGCAGTGACTGGAGCTAAACAAAGTATATGAAAGATTAGTTAACAGTTGGGCCATGGAACAGCATTGCCTGTGCATAATCTTTCCACACCTGTTCACTTGAAACTGACTGTATTCTCTTGAATGTGGTATTTTAGTCTTTAGAGCAGCGAGTACTCTCTGTAAACTTGGGAAACCTCTAAGTGGGGACTATTGCTTTCAGATAATACAAACATAGCGCACAAAAGGAAAAACATCTGAAATATGGTCTGCCCTGCAAAACCTTCAGTCACCTGTATTTCAGTGGTCTGATCAGAACCCTGTTCTGCCATTCAGTGAGACCAAGGCTGATCTATGGTCCAACTCAATCTGCTGTTGTCCAATATCCCTTAATACTTTTGGTTAGCAAATCTGTATCAATCTCAGATTTAAAATTATCGACTAATGTAACACCAAGTTGTAGTATAGAGAAGAGGGCTTTGAACTTCTGCTAGCCTTTACAGAGAAGTATTTCATTTCTGAACGATCTGATTAACTTTTAGACCTTTCCTACACTTGCCAGTCAGCAGATATAGTTTCTCTCTTTCTACTCAATCCGTTTCCTCTGACATCCTGAAAATGTCAACTGAATCCCAGGGAAGAGTTCGCTAGTTTGCACCTCCCTCGGCCATTCTTTGTGGATGGGGTAATAGAAAGGCTGCATTCATCAGTTGTGTGCCCAATGGTAGCTAGCCAGGCCTGTGACTGACTGATTCTCATAGTGGGGGCAAGTGAAGGTATAGTTGCTGCTGGTGGGGATAACGGAATCCATTCTTAACACCTTTTTGTCTTTTATGCTGGTTCTTTGTTCAGTTCCAAAATGCCTGTAAACACGTGATGTAGAATCTCCAAGCATTATGATCTGTGGCCTGTGCTTCCCACTGGTTCTGGCTGATGTGGCACACAGAGGGGATTTCTTCAAGCAAGACTTTGAAACATGAGGGGTCCTCCCTGTTCTGTTTACCAGTGGTCAGCTCTCAATGCAACACCTCAGTCAGGCGATTGTCATCCATCCAGGGTTAGGTCTGCTGCAGGATGATCTTGATGCTGGTGATGTTGGCTGTTTCCAGGACTTCGATGTTTGTGATACAGTCCTGGAAAAAGATCCTGAGGATTCTGCAGAGGCAGCACTAACGGAAGTGCTCTGGAAGGCGTACATATCAGCAGTACAGGACCTACGACTTGACACCATACAGAAGGTGGTGAGGACTATGCTTCGTGCAGTTTGAGTTTGGTCTGTGCTCCGAAGCAGTGGCTGCTCCAGACTCGTTTGTCAACTCCATTAAATGTGCTGTTTGTTTTAGAAAATTTTACATGCCCTTGTCATCAACAAAACATCGCTTCCCAAATTGCTTGATGGTACCCAGCTCAATTCCCTCACTGACAATGCTTGATGGTCAATGTTCTTCTTGGATTCAGGTTACGCAAGACTCTTTAAACTAATTATTAGACTTAAGAGTCAGTTGCCTTGGGAAATCATGTTGTTATACATTGCAAGTATGACGGACTGTGGTGAAGGGAACATACCACCAGCAGAAATAAGTTCATTGATGAGCTTTTCCTGTGTCTTTGTGTGAGCCTGAAGATGCTCGAGGCTGAAAAGGTCTCCCACCAGACTAGTAGCATACATAAACCTTCTGCTCAAGATCATCCATTGTTTCCTTCAGCATCATTATGCTTCATTTAACTGGAGATTTGGAAGATGCTGCTGTGAACTTGTCTGTGCCAAGTTTGTGCAATAAAAGCAAAACACTTTGGATGCTGGAGATCCAAAAATGAAAGCGCTGGAAAAACCTAGGAGTTTTTTCTAATATTCTGATTGTGTACTCTCTTCCTATCATTTTGATATTGGATTCCAGGAACCATTCTGATACATCTACACTGCACTTCCTCCACAGCCAACAGAACTTTCTTACTGTAGTACCCAGGCAGCCGGCAGTATTGCGATCTAACTGGAAGTATGATTCCGCACAGGATGAAAGTCATCTGGATTTAACAACTAGCATTACATTCACAATCTGAATATTTGTACAGCTGGACTACCAAGCCTCTTTAAGCACCAATTCTCAATGCTCTTCATCCATTGGAAAGTACCATGATTGATTGTTTTTAGAATAAAGTGGATGATCTTGCACTTGCTCAGGTTGAAATAAGCAAAACTGTGGCAAATGGATTCCATTTAGTTTATTAAATTATCTTTGCAATTTTAGGTTTCTATCTACATGGCTTAAACTTTGTCATAAATGCACGTGTGGTTTTTATCTTATTAACCCAACCATTAATAAAACAGGGAATAGTTGAGGCACTAAAACAGCTCCAATGGGATACAATTAATTATATCCTGCCAATTAGAGCACCTATTATCCCTACGCACTGTCCCCTTGTCACTCAGACAATTTCCGAACCATGATATTGTTGGTATATTATTTGCTTGTTTTAAAAACAGCTTATTTTATTGACACACCAAAAGTGACAAGTTCCCCACTGCTCTCTGCCACATAGAAGGTCAAGGACAGCAGATATTCCAAACACCATCGTCTAAATGCTCTACTCCAAGTAATGCAGCACCCTGACTTGAAACCTATATTGTTGTCCCTTCACGGTTGCGGTGTCAAAATCCTGGAGCTCCCTTCCCAATAGACTGCGCGGCAGCTCAAGGTGGCAGCTCATTAACACCTTCTCAAGGGGAATCAGGAAGGAGCAAAACACACTGACCTGGTCAGTGACACACCAATGAATGAAGAAATTTTAAAAGTTTGAGAGTGTCTCTATTAATACACTTATTGCATGATTACAATGCTCAATCATTCCAATATTTTGCAGTTCTCAGTATTGTATTTAATTTGATGATGCTGCAGAATTAAATATTTCATTAAATCTGTCTGGAGTTTCTTTTTGCTTTTAGTTACATTGAGGTAGATATTATACTATACATAAATTAAGTACAGGCACAAATCATAAATTACTGCATGCCCCCAATTCTGAACTTCGTCATAATATTCCATCAGTACGCCCTTTCTCTACTTCACTTCTTATTCATATATACAGAGAAGGAGAAGGCTGCTCGGTACCCCTAGCCTGCCATGTCATTCAATTAGATCACAGCTGATCAGGTTCTAAACTCACATCTACATTCTCACTCACCCCAACCTTTCGCTCCATTGCTTAACAAGAATCTATCCACCAGTGCCTTAAAAACATTCAAGAATTCCGCTTTGATCTTTTCAGGGACAGAGCTCCAAAGACTCAAGACCCTCAGAGGAAAAAATATTCCCTCACCTGCTTTAAATGTGCAAGCCCTGATTTTTAAACATTGATCCCCATTTTAGATTCTCTCAAGAAACAACCTCTCCACATCTACCCTTTTAAGACCTCTGACAATCTTATACTTCCCAAGGTTAGAGGATAAATGCCTAGCTGGTCTAACTTTTCCTCATAAAACAATTTTTCCACGCATCAAGTCTGGTAAACCTTTCGGAGTCATAGAAATCTACAACCACCTAACTCTCCTAATCCCACTTTCCAGCACTTGGCCCAAAGTTTTCTGTGTCTTGGCATCACAAGTGCACATTTAAATACTTTTTAAACGTTGTTAGGTTTCTGCCTCTACCATCCTTACAGGCAGAATATTTCAGGTTCCCACCACTGTCTTGGTGAAAAAGTTTTTCCTCACATCTCCTTTAAATCTCTGGTCATTGATCAAGGGAAAAAGTCTCTTCCTGTCTATATATGTGGTGCTCCATTAAGGTGCAGCTGCTAAGACATAAGTTCCAGTTTCACAAAAGTACCACTCTGTATTGGTGTTGG
Source organism: Ginglymostoma cirratum (assembly GCA_024137785.1). NCBI lineage: Eukaryota > Metazoa > Chordata > Chondrichthyes > Orectolobiformes > Ginglymostomatidae > Ginglymostoma > Ginglymostoma cirratum. The sequence goes on along the minus strand of JAHRHZ010000056.1, from coordinate 27,397,554 downwards.
TTGTGGAATGTTAGCAGAGAGACCATCACCTTTTCCATGATGTTTGTACTTGATGTAATCCTATACTTGACATGGAACAGCAATCGGGAAATTTACTCCAGTATCACCTTCCATGCTTATGTCAAGCGCAGATGTACCCAGCTTCCCTACTGTCACTATTACACTAAGATCAGCTTATCAGAAATCAAACCGAAGACTTGCTGGTCAAAACAAAGAACACTTTAAAGGGGCACTTCCTTGGGCAAACAATCCTAAGGTTAAACACACAACCAGCCATCTTTGTCTAATGAGAGTGTGGCCTGTAGACCTCTGGGACTATGGCAACATTACCATATTATGCCAATTGATAATTGTTACATGGTCATCATTAGATTAGCCTTTTATTCTAGAATTTTTAAATTCAAAATTTCATCATCTGCCATGGTAGGATTTGAAGTCATGTCCCCGTGACCTGCAGCTCTAGAATCACTAGTTCAGCCATATTACCACAACACGACCATCACCAACACCCACAAATATTTCAATATGAATTTGAATGTTGGGTTTAGGCCCGAAACGGCAAGTTTTCCTGCTCCTATGATGCTGCTTGACCTGCTGTGTTCATCCAGCCCCATGCTTGTTATCTCGGATTCTCCAGCATCTGCAGTACCTTTTATCTCTGAATGTTGCCCTGTTCAGTTTCCCAAGTTCTACCCATAACAGACTTACGGACATTGGCCCAAATCTCCCAGTCTCCAAATATTCAGAAATTGGTCATGTCCTAGAAAATGTGGGTTAGGATTATGCAGAGGTTTCAAAACACTCGTTATGTGGAATCTGAATAGGATGTTGAAATTTCCAATGGGCAATTACTCAGTCCCTGGAACCTTCTGAAACTGAAACTAAAAGTTGAAGACTTCAAAGGGTTTGGCTTACTTAGCTAGCCACCCAAAAAAAGGTTGGATGAACCAAAAAGTTGCTCTAACTCTCAACTGTAAAACTGACATCCCTCATACTCACAATGGCCACTCCCCCACCAACCCCCATCCAACTAATTTAGCCTATCTACATTCCTCTGCAGATTCTTGATGTCATCTGCATCACTTGCCACCTGCTTATTTTTATGTCACTGGGAACCGTAGCAATAGTATATTCACTCTCCTCATTTAGGTTATTATATAATGCATTTAACTGTGGCCCAAGCACTGAATGTTCTGGTACTTCACTAATTCCTGGTTACCATCCTGAAAATGCTCCCTTTACCTCAATTGCCTGACTTCTGTTAATTTGATAATTTTCCATCCATACTCATTTATTACCTCCACCATCAAGGGCTCTTATCTTCCATAGTAACCTTACTTGTAGTACTCATGTAATATATTTGGATTTCCAAAGGTATTCAATCTACTGGTTCCCTTTTACCTACCTGCTAAATGTTACAGTATTACATTCTTTATAGTAGACGCTAACATCTTCCCAAAGACTAACATGCAACTAACTGGTCTATAGTTGCCTGGTTTTGTTTGCCCCCTCTTTTTAAATAAGGGCGTTTTATTGGCTATTTTCCAATTGGTGACTTTTCCAGAATCTAAGGATTGATGGAACATTACTGCTACTGCACGATTATCTTAGTAGCTACTTTAACATCATCAGATGCAACTCTGCTGCCACATCCTAAAAGGTATCAGTTGCCATTCACCCATCATCCTGTGCTCAATGATCGACAAGGGAAAGGGTAAAGTTCTCATACTTGTTTTCAAATCACTCCCTTAGTGTGGCCCTGTCAAGCCTTTGCAATCTTAAACCCTGTAAGCTATCTGCACGCTAACTCTGGAGCTTGAGCATTCCAGATTTTAAACGTTTCCACTGTTCAGCCTTCAGCCTACTAGGATCTGAATTCTGGCATTGCATCCCTACTTCTCCTTCCTTCTTTAGGACACTCCTTAAAACTTCTATCTTTGACTGAGCTTTTGGTAATTCTGTCATAATATTTCCTTATGTCGTTCAGTGGCATATTTTTTGTTATAATACTTCTGTGAAGAGTCACGACAGTTTTATTACTTCTATTTAAATAGCATTTTTAATGCCATTGTTGCTGATGTTGCAGACTCCTAACACAGTCATTACATGGTATGGGGAAGGTAGAATGGTGGTAAAGGTGTTAGATTAAAGCCTGGAGATAGGAATTCCAATCCCATCATGGAAGGAGTGTAATTTAAATTCAATTAATCAATCAATATGAATTCAAAGGCTATGACCATCAAATTACCATCAAAACCATCAGGTCAAACACAGGCAAACAAATCTCCTGATGATTACCATCTTACCACCACCCTTCTATGTGCGATGAATTAATGTTTCTCCAAGTTAGTTGAAGAAATATTGAGGCCAAAAAAACAAATAGCGCAGCAACATAGGTACAAGCAAAGTCAGTCAGGAAAGAAGAGAGGGTATAAGGACAAAGGTGCATCAACAAGTTAGAAAGATTAGTAAAAGTAAAGGCTCTTTATCCAGTGCTCAAAACATCTGCAATAAGATAGGTGAACTAGAAGCATAAGAAGAGAGATACATGATTAGATCTATTAGTCAGGAAGACAGACAGGTTAATAGGCTGGGTAGGGTGACTTCAAAGTAATTCTAATAGGCCAGTGTCAGCCGAGGACAAACAACAGCTAGGAACGGCTCACTAAATGGTAAGAATAAACGTAGTCGAGGAATGGACACATTTGGATTCACATGTAGAAAGTAGATGGTTAAGTAGCTAACGCTTTCAATTAAGAAAAGGAAGCAAGATTTTATATTTTACAGGCAGGATTTTGTAAGGCAAAAGCAAAGAGATAATACCAATTATCAATGATTGAGAAAGTAGTTAGAAATTGGAGTTTAATTTTAGACAACCCACTGTAGAAAGGCAATCCAAGGCCACAAGCAGGACTCACCGTAATACTAAGGATAAAGAGCCTTTGGTTGTGAGGAGATACTGCAGACAACTGAGGCTCTTCTAATCAGAACAAAGAACATTAAGGGGAAAGGACGCACAGGAGGTTCACCAGGATTTTGCCTGGACTGGCGTATTTCATCTACGTACAGAGACACTATGTAGGATAGGATAGTTTTTCTTTGAGCACAGGAGGAGGACAGGAGACTTGATTCAGGTGTACAAACATATGATGGGCATTGATAGGGTCAACAGGAATAAATATTTGCCTTTGGGCTCAGACTTTATTACCAGGCGCAAAGATTTACGATAAAAGGCAGGAGGCTTAGAAGAGTTAAGGAGGATATTTTTCATCCAGATGCTGGTGGGTATATGGAACTCACTTTCTTAAAGGGTGGTAGATACAGGAACCATTAGAACATTTAAGAAGTATTTAGACGAACACCTGAGATGCCATAGCATACAAGGCTATGGGCCAAGTGGTGGAAATTGGGATTAGATAGGTACTCAGCCACCAGAGTAGACATGATGGGCCAAAGGACCTCTTTCTGAGTTGTGATACTCTATGATCTTATAAGAATGTCTAATATTATCAAGTGCCATAAGATAAGTAAACATACTTTTAGCAATAGACAACGAGTCAATAATAAATATGACACTAGATATTCAATAATGTTTTCTACTCAGCATTATTGGGTCATGGAATGTTTCTCCAGAAACAGTGGTGGAATTAAATACATAACAGTTTCAAAAACAATAGTGGATCATTGATAGAAAAAGTGCATAATTCTTTCAGAGGGCAGGCACAGACACCAAAGGACTGAATATTTGCTGATTCAATTCTGTTTCCAATTTGAATTCAGTTTTTATGGAAAGAAATAGTTTGCTTTGCCGCAAGTCCACACTTCACAGACCCTATTGCATCCTTGTGTCACAGTTCTGACGCATCTGTTCGTGCTGTGTTCGCAATGAAACGCTTAATGAAGGTATTGAAAACGAAACAAACTTGATCACATGCAGTACTGACAATGTACTTGCAAAGTACATGAAATTATGATAGTAAAATAAAGGTTGATTTACATTTAGTGGGAACATTCCTCTCTTGCACTGAGAGAGTATTTTCGATGTCACCACTGCGGATTCTCCCCCTGCTGTCAATGTATTGAGCAGCCAGGCCCATATTCTCCCCATTTGTACTCAGGGATCTGCTGGAGGGGACGAGAGTAAACAGGTTCCCCTGCTGTCGGCGAATCCTTGGGAAGGTTCTCCGTCCTGAAAAACAAAACAAATAACTGTCTAAGCAGCTGAAGACTCGCATTTAATCTTCTAAAACCAACAGCAGTTAAGAATCATGCAAAACAGCAGCTGCAAATGCCTTGCAGTGCTTGCATTAGGGTCAAGTAATCTTCTTTGCTCCTATCACTGACTCTTCAGGCCCTTCAAGGGTTTGAATCCTTATCATTTCAACATGAGCCAATGCTCCCAGGACCTCATTCATATTTGAGTGGCAGTTTTGGCAGTCTATTTACCCCACAGGGACATCATAGCCATTCTGTTCACCACCTCACCAAGTACTTGAGAGCAGGGAGGCTGCTGTCCCAGGTTCAACATGTACGCTCAAGCAGTCAGGAGAGGTGTTGACACCAGATTCATTAGCTGGGCTCACAAGGTAGTGTAGAACGTCACCCAGGCACAATGCAACGCCATCCATCCTCTCAAGACCAATCGCAACATTATCACCAAATCAGCAGACAAGGGAGGAGTCATTGTCATATGAAATAGAAAAGACTACTGCAAGAAGTATACCGACAACTGAACAATCAGGAACACAAGAGATAACTACCTGCTGGTCCAACCAAAGAACACATCCGTCAACTCAACAGATGATCAAAACTTTTGATTCAGACCTTCAGAGTATCCTATGCCCTTTCATCCCACGTACTTCTTGTGTAGGAGACTTCTACTGCTTTCTGAAGACACACAAAGCCAACACACCTGGATGTCCCTTTGTATCAGGCAATGGGACCCTGTGTGAGAACCTCTCTGGCTATGTCCAAGGCATCTTGAAACACATTGCACAAGGAAACCCCAGCTTCTGTTGTGACACTACAGACTTTTTACAGAAACTCAGCTCCCATTGACCATTTGAACCAGGAACATTCATCACAACGGATGTTTTGGCGCTTTACACCAGCATACCCAACGACAACAGCCTTGCTGCAACAGCCTCCATACTCAATAACTCCAACTGCCAATTTCCAGACACCATCCTACAACACATGCACTTCATCCTCCATCATGTCTTTACCTTCAACCACTTCTTTATCCAGATACATGGGAACAGCCAGAGGGACCAAATTTGCACCCCAATGTGCCAACATTTTCATGTACAAGTTTGAGCAAGACTTCTTTGCTGCACAGGACCTCTGAGCAGCACTATGCATCAGATACACTGACGACATGTTCTTCCTTTGGACTCATGGCGAGGAATCGCTGACACAACCAGATAGCAATACCAACAAGTTTCATCCCACCATTAGACTTACTACAGACTATTCTTCAGAATCAGTCTCGTTCTTGGACACGTGCATCCCCATCAAGGACTGACACCTCAGTACCTCACTCTACCACAAGCCCACGGATAACCTCCCAATGCTGCACTTCTCTAGCTTCCACCCTAAACACATTAAAGAAGTCCCTCCTATGGACAAGCCCTGCACATACACAGGGTCCGCTCAGCTGAGCAGATCCATGATGGACACCTGAAGTTTTTGAAAGACAGTCTCATAAGAATGGGGTATGATGCTCAACTCGTTGATCAGCAGTTTTGAAGTGCAAGAGCGAAAAACCACAACGACGTCCTCAGAAGACAGACACAGGATACAACCGATAGAGTGCCCTTCGTCGTCTAGTACTTCCTCGCAGAGGAGAAACTGCGCCATGTTCTTTGCAGCCTTCAACATGTTATCGATGATGATGAGCATCTTGCCAAGGTCTTCACTACGCCTCCACTTCTCACCTTCAAACAACCGCTAAACCTTAAACAGACCATTGTATGCAGCAAACTATCCAGCCTTCAGGACAACATCGACCACAACAGCACAAAACCGTGCTATGGCAAGCTTTGTAAGACATGTCACATCATTGACTTGAATACTACCATCACCACCAACCACATTCACGGCAGATACTCATGTGACTCGGTCATTGCTGGCTATATCATATGCTGCAGGCAAGGATGCCCTGAGGCACGGTACATTGGTGAGACCATGCATATGCTACGACAACAAATGAGTGGACACCATGTAACAATCACCAGACAGGGACGTTCACTCTCAGTCGGGCAACACTTCAGCAGTCAAGGGCATTCAGCCTCTGATCTTCGGTAAGTGTCCTCCAAGGCACACTCCAACATACATAACAATGCAGAATCGCTAAGCAGAGATTAAAGCCAGGTTTCATAGCCATGAAGACAGACTCAACTGTAACCTTGGGTTCATGTTGCGCTACAGGTGATCCCACCGTACTGCTCTGTATCTGTAAAATGTTCCATCACCTTGGTAAATTGTTATGATCTCTCTACCTTAATTCGTTTGTACAGTTTTGAACTACACACATACTCATACATATACTCTCTCACAGACACATATGTACTGTCTCCCTCCCTCCGTCACACACAAATAAATCTATGGAGTGAATCATTTCATCCAAGATGTTCATTTATTTACAGATACGTTCTATTTTGCTCAAAAAAACACAATTTGTAGTCACAGTCAGTGTGACATGTTATAAATTCTATTTATAAAACTAGCCTGATTCCGGGTTGAAACTCCGAGACAGATTCTGAACAAAGTCTTTTGCCTACAATTCAGAGATGTCACCTTTTGTCTATCCCTATGGCTCTGCCTAATTGTCATGACAGCACAGTACTGACATTGACTTTATAAACACTTTTCACACCGACACTCTTGGTCACCTGCAGAAACTTGCGACACTCCACTCACACCAGTTGTATGATCTTTTGATCTCTCTGCTTATAAACTCCGTCTGTGTGCCTTGCTCTCTCTCCTTCTCTCTGCACTTGACGAAGGGGCCGTGCTCCGAAGGCTCGAGAGATTCTAAATAAACCTGTTGGACGATAACCTGGTGTCACGAGACTTCTGAGCAGGGAATCTAGTCAGCTGTAGTACCTCAATTTTTGCCTCAGCTGAAATCTGATAACTCAGCAGTGGCCAGTTATCAAAGCTGGCCTGAACTAAATTATGTCACAGGTACTAATTAAAGAAAACTGTCTCTTGCTATACCTTCAGATCAACACAGTCACACTAGAAGTATCAATAGCCTTGAAACATGGGGCAATCCTTTAGATTCTAGTTTATCACCACTGTCTATTGATCCTATGCTGATAAATGATTGAATCTCATCTAACTATGGTTGATATTGGCAGCTGCAATGCCAAATTCAAGTAGTGGCAAATTTATTCACTTTAACCTTCAAAGACAATTCAGCACAGAAATGACGATCATGGTACAGCCCCATACACAAAGATACAGACAGGCTTAGTTTTGATCCTCAGGCTGTTCTGAAGTAATTGATCTCAGGCAGAAAGGTAAATGCAAATTAGGAAAAGTAGGACATGCAGTTCCTCAAATCTGCTCTGCCATCTGATAAGATCATGCCTGACCTGATTGTGGTCACTACTTTCTTGTCTACACCTATCTCCTTTGACTCCTTGTCAGCTAAGAATCTAATTCAACCCTAAAAATAATCAACAAGCCTACCTTCACTGAGGAAGAGAAATAGACAGCCTAGTGACTCTCAAGAAAAAAAAAATCTCATCTGTCTTAAACGGGAGACCTTTTGTTTTTAAGGTATGTCCACTAGATCGAGCTTCTCTCAGAAGGGGGGACACCCTTTCTGCATTCATACTGTCATGCCTTCTCAGGATCTCATGCTTGAAGATCACCTCTTATTCTTTTAAACTCCAGCGGATGCAAGCTTAACCTGTCTACCTTTCCACATATAACTCCTTCATCCCAGAAATTAGTACTGCTGTTTCTGTAGCACCTTTCATCTAGATGTCAGAAGCTAAGGTGCAACACCACTCCTGACTGTCATCTCCCTACCTTAACAAAAATGTTCGTGTTGGTCAGACCCATCTCTGAAACCACACTTTAATTAAAAAGTCACACTGTGTGCATCAAGAGTGTGCTGATTTTGTAAGAGAAATAAAATGATTTATACAGCACCTTTCATGACTTCAGGATGTGCGAATGCACTGTACTGCAGCTGAAGGACTTTTGAAGTGAACCACTGTTGTAATAGGAAATGAAGTAGCCAATATGCAGACAACAAACTCTCACAATGGCAGCAATGCAATAATGATCAGAGATAAGAACCAATTTCTTTTGAAGGTAGTGAACCTGTGGAATTCTTTACCACACAGGGTTGTCAAAGGCTGAAAAAGTTTTTTTATATACCAGAAAGAGAATCAAGGGTCATGGGAAAAATAGTAGGAAAGTGGGGTTGAGATATATCAGCTCAGCCCTGATCTCACTGAATGACAGAGCAGACTCTGTGGCCTGAACGACCTGCTGCTGCTCCTATGTCATTGGTCTGATGTTGTGAATTTACTCCAGGAACAAAGGCTGCCCAGGACACCGGGAAGAATTTTCTTGTTATTTTTCAGGATTGTGCAATTGGATCTCTTATGTCTACTTGACAGGGCATATGTAATTTGCAGCACACTCACCATCTCCATAATCTTTCTGGTGGACAGGCACGTGGAACTGTCTGGGGTAGGTGCCCCCTTTTCCAGCTTTATCATAGATATGGTTCTCACGGTCTGAAGAAACACACAAAGAGACTTCGCAAACTTAAGATAGTACACAAGAAACCCAAATCTCTCCAATATCCAATGACACACAATCCTTTACACGCAATGCATTGAATAGATACAGAATACATACAGGACGCCAATGACTCTTTCAGTGTAACGTAAAAACTCCCAACTTGTCCATTTTCTACCAACTTATTCTGAGGGCACTATTGTTTCTGCATGGTTCCCTGTACATAAACCCTTCATTCTGTTACAGAAGTGCTCTATAAGGCGAGGGTCAGGCTATTGGCTATGAAACACATTGTATTCAACACTACACAACCAAGTCCAATCATATGCCCTGCAATCTTAATTGCTTAGCCTTTTGATGAATGCATCATAACTTTCATAACTCTTGTGATTAAGTTCATAAATTAGGCAGCACTGGGAGGAGTTCACAGTTTGACTTCTTTGTAAAATTCCCTGTAAGGCAGAACCTAGAGCATAGTGCTGTCAAGTCTACAACTAAACTCTTGTGTTGTAGAGTCATGAGTCATAGTGGATTCCCACACTTGTTTAAATTTGGATGGGTGTGTGCACTCTGCACTTGATTTGCAGATGTGCTGCCGTTCACCATGAAAAACCCTTGGCATTAAGGGGTTTAAAAAGCTCCACATAATATACGCACCTTCCTAGTTGCTTGCTCGCACACTTCCTCACCACTCCAGTCACGGACGCTCCCTCCGACTCCTTCCCTCACACCCCACTCAAGGAAACGACCCCTCCTCACCTCCTGTTCAAGTCCCCGACCCACCCTCCCTCGCCTCCCCCCAAGCTCCCATGTTCTCTCCCACACCTACTCCAGTCCCCCACATTCCCTCCCTTACTTCCCTCAAGTCCCCCACCTCTCCCAGTCTCTGAAGCTCCCTCCCTCGCTTCTCCTAGTTCCTGAAGCTCCCTCCCTTACCTCTCCCAGTCCCCCTTGCCTCATCCCTCACCCACACCCCCAAGACGCCACACTCCCTCCATCACTCCTTATCCAATCCAGTCTAACACTCCACTTGTACTGTTGATGGAAGCATCAACATCCTTCCTGACTTTCACTCCTCTCTCCTCTTCCAATGCCCTGCTTAACTCTCACCTTGACGACCTATTGCATCGTCAATCACAGAAAGTTTCTTTCCTGCATTTGTTGCTACTAGACTCACTAATGCACCAATTAGAAGCAAATGTAAGACCTCTGATTGGAAGAGCAACTCCTTTCAAAGTCTTCTAGCCACACCGCCCTGTACTTTGAACAGGTGGTTGGCGTGCGACAAAGAACCCTTTGGCTGGCCACACTGTGGCCTGCAGATTGCTTGCTTTGCCAAATATTTTTTGAACTCCTCTCAACATCCTGTTAAAGTTCTCAAGCACACCTTTTAAGGAACAGACACCTGCTTGTCCTTTATGCCAATACAACTTCCTTTTTCCATTACTAGCCACCGTTATAACTGCACTGGAGTGGACTTAAACCAGGTTTTCCTAATCAAAAAGGCATTGTGAAAACCCATTGCTTTAACCCTGGACAGTTTCTACTCAATCTACTCTAATCTATCTATCTATAATGGAACCTTTGAAATGGCAATAAAAGACAATGAAAATATGATCTACAATATCAGAAAATAGCATGCTCATGAGATGACTGTCAAACTCACCCAGGTACAGCTGTCTGTTGTCAGGATAACTCTGCGCTCTGGACATACGAGATTTTCGATATGATGGGCTGAAATTTTAAAAAGAAATTAATTAATAATGTCAGCCACTGCACTGTGGCTAATCTGATTATTACTACTGATCAGTTAACATGGATATCAATGCAAAATCCCTGCCGCCCTTTGATGGATGCTGAACTAGGCAAGTTTGCTTTGCAAGGAATAGCCGTGAGTGAAAGCCTTAGAAGTGCATTAAGGTACTTGTTTTTGCTGTAGTGTCATTGACCAATACTGGTAGCCATCGAGAGAGGTAAATGTTAAGTGGCATGCGTTGTAATCATTGTCAAACTTTCAGTTGAGATTGGTCTGCCAGAATGTTGATTCGGATTAATCAGAAAAGACTACTCCAACTGTTCTAAGATAACAAGGTGTACAGCTGGATGAACACAGCAGGTCACGCAGCATCAGAGGAGCAGGAAGGCTGACGTTTCGGGCCTAGACCCTTTCTCTGAAGAAGAATCTAGGCCTGAAACGTCAGCCTTCTTGCTCCTCTGATGCTGCTTGGCCTGCTGTGTGCATCCAGCTCTACACCTTGTTATCTCAGAATCTCCAGCATCTGCAGTTTCTACTATCTCTCCAACTGTTCTAAGTTGCTGAACTGAAACACTTTCCCTTTGGAAAAAGTTACAAGTTGTCTTTTCCAAATGGATCATAGAAAAGTTCTCCAAATGTGTAAGAAGAATAGAAAATTTACGATGAAGAAGAAACCATCTGGCTGTATCTGTGCCAACTCTTACTCTAAGCCTTGTAGGTTATGGCACTTCAGGTCCATATCCCAAGTATTTATACAGGTTTGCCTGCTTTATTTTTCCATCTTAGTGTTTCGCTTCTTGATTCTAGTCAGAATGAACTTATGCGTCGATTGGCCTCTGACACTTTGTTCAAGTGTTTGCGCTTCATATGTAAACTTAAGCAGCAAGTTATCAGGAGGGTATTCCAACATGGGAACAGGCCAGATAGTCAATAATTACAGCAGGAGCTAAACCCTTTAAAAACTTACCCCCAGATAAACAGTGATTAGAAGGGAAAATGCAGGCTGATTTTCCCGTTCTTAACTTGATGTACTGAGATCACCAATAGAGTCTCCACTTCCATCCTCACCACTGCGCAATTTGTTAGAATGAACATATGATTGAACCCAGGAAGTTACAGTGACTGTCTCAACTACAAGACTAGTTGTTCGAAAGGTTTACAGAATTGGATAAAGAGAACAGACCTCTGTACCCTGCTATGATCCCAGTCCAGGCTCCAAGTTTAGGTTAAGGTCATAGTCAAGACCTCTGATTTGGTTACAATCTGATTAGTGACCCATACCTTTTGTTTATGTGAACAAAATTTGAAATTCCAGTATCTCGCTAAGTCAAAGAAGCTACAGATTCCACATCTTTTAAACAAACAGATAAAAACGTTACTGCACAGAAGTCAAAGTAAACAACAAACACCATCTGTCTTACACTCTAACACTCAGAATTATCATGATATAAACATGAATTAACAGGCTGTGGTCAAACATACCACAAACTGCACAACCAAAATGTCAGTGAACACAGAATGTCACAAAAATTCTGTAAAACATGGTCTCCCTCACACACTAATTCAGTTCTTCTCTTACTAAAGTCTAGCCTCTGGTTTCCCTGAAAAAAAATCTAGTGCAACTCAGACTGCCTCAATAACTGCTCGTCTCCTCATTTTCTGATGAAGGGTCTAGGCCCGGAACGTCAAGCTTTCCTGCTCCTATGATGCTGCTTGGCCTGCTGTGTTCATCCAGCTCCACACCTTGTTAACTGCTCATCTCCTAGTTGTTCAGGCTCCCGAGACTGGATCCCAGTGGAACATTCCTTTGTCCAATTAATTCACTAATATATAAACTACTGGTAATACTAGTTTGCCACTGCCCAAATATCAACTTTCTGGCAGACATCTTCCTTTTAGCTCCACTGTGCTCTTAAGTGTCCCAGGATTTTCCTAAGCTCCAAGTGCCCAGAAGCACGGAGCCAGTGACCTTCCAGCACCTTCTCAGCTCTTGATGGGTTTCCAAGTTGCATTTTCAAACAATTACCAGGCCTTCACTGGGCTTCTGGTTCTCAGAGCTAACAACAGCGCTTCAACTGTGTGCTATCTCTTTCTACTGCTCCTGACTAACCAGTCATTAACTGCTGCTCACAAATCCTTCAACATACCCAGGTAACCCATTAAAATCTCCCAATGGAGTCCTGCTCAATTGTTAAGTAGAATTGAAAGCAGTAACCAATGGAACATGCTGTGCGTTGATTATTATAATTTCCCATTAACCAAATGCCATTCTCCACAGGAGCTAAATTACAAGAACATGAAGATAAAATAAAATAGATTTCTTCACAGCCTGCACTCACCTTTCCGCTCTCCTATCCAAAGACTGGCAGCTGCCTGAAATGGAGTTTTCAGTACTGCTCTGGGGGTCGTAGATCTGCAGGGAATATTACATTACATTGCCATTAGCACAAGTTTTCTACAAGCACGATATAAATGATAAAACCAGAAACTGCTGCAGAAACTCAGGAGGTCTGGCAGCATCTGTGGAGAGAAAGTTCTAAGAGTCTTCTTCAGACCTGCTCAGTTTCTCTAGAAAATGTGTGGTTTTGGTTGCTTCACATCTCCAGCATCTGCAGTTCTTTGTTTTACTTTACTGTACAAATTAAGTTTTTTTAAAAATGAATTCCCATTTCAACTCTATTATATCAGTTGTTGGGCATTGCAGTGTAATCCAAGAAAATAGCCCAGGATTAAAATTGCAAATAGCTTGTGGGATTTTACTAGACAAAAGGAATGTTAGCTTTTCAGTTACAATGGTTTGAACATAAAGGGAATAAAACCTGACAGTAATCCAGACTACAGGTGAGAAGAGCTCCTGCAATGATTGAGAACAATTTCTTTTGTTATTGAATTAAAGATACTTTCAGAAAATTTATTTAACAGACAAATTATAAGCCAATGTTATAGACTCTAAAACCATTTAAAGCAGACAATTTTGTGCGAACAGCATAGCTGATGTATTGTACCATAAAACATATCGCAAGCTATTGAGGGGTTGAAGTTTGGTTTAGAATTAAAGTTTAAAGAAAGCTAAAATTTTCAGAAGTCAAAACTACATTTCCATCAGACTGTTTTGACGTTCAGGTAAAAGAGGCACCTCTATTAGGATTCTTCCAGGCTTTGAGGCCAATGCGAGGGAGGCTCAGAAACAGATCCAGCAAGTTAAACAGACCAACTTTGAAAGCAAAACATAAAAACAGAAATCATTTCTGCAGTCCTGGATCAAAGTTTCAGGTTGATAATCTTTTGTCCAAGCTGGAAAACTTTTTGAGCTTGTATACAGGCAGGGGAGAGAAAAAAAGCAAGCAACGGCAAAAGCCTTTGCTATTTTCAAAAGCAGAAGAGATTTTGTGACTAAGTGCAAAGCAAAATGGAACGATAATGGGACAAGAAACAAAATAGGAGTCTCAAGATTATGTAAGTGGGGAAAACAGAGCCATTATCACAATCACATTCATTTAGTATATATCCACAGACTCTAATCCTATTTACTTCTACAACATTTAAGTTTTGCATCATTTGTCAACATTGAAATTTTGCTTTATATATTCAAGTTCAGCTCATTAATACATTTCAAAAAGAGCAGTGGTCCTATTACAACCCCCGCTTTTTTTCATTCCACGCAGTTCAATTTTATTAACAAATATGTAAAACACCTTTGGAAAGTCCAAACACATTACCTTCATTAATGCTCTCCATTATTTCAAATAACTCAAATGTGATTTACATCTATTAGTTCAAGCTGATTGTTGCTTCTAAACCGATATTTTTCCAAGTGACAATGGATTTTGTTTCAAGTTAGTTGTCTCTACAATTCTTCCCACATTGATGATAGGCTGACAGCTTTGGCTGATGGCTTAATTCCTCACTGCCCTTCTGTTTAGATTATAAAAATTGCAGTCTTCTGATCCTTTTGGCAAAATTCCTATATCCAATGAGGCTCAGAAAACTGAGTCAGAACCTTCACAATCTCTCCTTTCATTTCACTTAGCAACCTAAAATGCATCCCATTTGGCCCAATAACTCTCCTACTTCTGAATGCTACCAAACTTTTAAATACCTCGACTTGATTTGCATTCTCTTTTGCTTTGCTATGACTTCGGCAACATTGATTCTGAATGAAGATCAAAGCCACATACTCGTTTAGTGCTTCAGCTATTCTTTCTGGTCTCAAAATAGACCCTTCCTTCTTCTGACTATACTTTCTTATTTTAATCCTGTTCAGGCATGTTTTGAAACATCTCCAGATCATGTGGTAACAGAGTGTGGAGTTGGACGAACACAGCAGGCCAGACAGCATTAGAGGAGCAGGAAAGTTGACATTTCAGGTCAGGACCCTTTTTCAGAAACCATTCCTCCAGCTCCACACTGTGTTAGCTCTGACTCCAGCATCGGCAGTTCTTACTATCTCTAGATGATATGGGACTTGAACATGGACCTTTGGCCCAGATATAAGGGCATGAACATTTTGCCACAGAAACCTCATTTTTAAAATTTGTTTTTAATCAAGCTTTTCAGAAATGGCATGGCCCATCTCTGAAGCAGGTGGGACTTGAACACCAACTTCCTAGTTCAGTGGTAGGGGCACTGACAATGCACCATTAGAGCCTCCGATCTTATTTGTGTGTTTACAAAAGATTTTTGAGTTCCCTTTCATGTTACTGATTAATTTGCTCTTGATGTCCGTTTGCTCTTTTCATTCTGTTTTCTTTACTTTTAGCTTGTTTCTTTACTGTAGGAGTTTCTCAGCCAGGAACCCACATTCTGATCCATTAGCAGCTATGAATATAGTTTCGCATATGTACTGAGATGATTAGAGTAGTTTCAGATACAATGACTGCACATATGCAAGTTCTCACTATAGGGAGACCTTTTACAATGTGATTGGGCAGGTTCCTCTGAAAATCACTAGCTCCAAAGGATTCATCTTAGTTGCAAATGTGAGTTGGAAATAAAGGATTCTCCTGGCCTGCAGCATGCCTGCAATAGTTAGGATCCAGTGTGAATCTCTTTCAATGTCCTCAGTCTGAGCTCATAAGCCTTTTTCATAGCTTTCCTCATACCCAAAATCTTATACTCACAACCAGATGCTTCTCTAACAGAAATCAGGTCTAATCTGAGTGTTTGTGTTCTTTTGCTGCTGTTTGTGAAGGAATATGGAGGAGGAAGTGGGAGGTAGTGGCTTTTGTCACTAAAAGACTTATAGTGATGAGGCAGATTGGTCAAGTTGTTTAGGGCTCTGCTTAATTCTCCATCCCCTAAAGACCTGTTGTTCTTCATTGTTGCTGTGATTAGTTTGAATCGCTAGCTTTTGCCACTGATCTGTTTAAGATTTAGGAGATGACTACCTGGATCTTTACTCCAGTCTGGCTGAGCTTACATAAAATTAACTGCATTGAGCACTGTGCTTTTTGTCGCTACTTCATTTACTGTTAAGCTAATAGTTGATCAGACAGAGCAAGCCTTGGGCAGCAACTAGGCACGTTATACACCTGGGACATTTTTTTCCACAATGTGCTATTTCTGGAACATATAAAGTACTAAAGAACAGAAATTATTGTAAACATGTTTAATAAAACACAAGACAAATGGATTTTATAATTTTAATGTCACCATCAGCTTCAAAAGAACAAACCTCTGATGATATAGAACTTATGTCAATTTGAAAGACTGAAGAACATTTTGTGATGAAGGGAACACTGCATACAATTCTGGTCACCCTGCTACAGAAAGGTATTTTTAAACTAGAAAGAATACAGAAAAATTTACAAGGACATTGCCAGGAGTGTAGGGTTTACATTATAGGGAGAAGCTGAATAGGCTGGGACTTCTTCCCCCGGATCATTGGAGGCTGAGGGGTGACCTTATAGAGCTTTACAACATCATGACGAGCATAGATAAGGTGAATAATCGAGGTCTTCTCTCCCAGGGTAGGAGAGTCCAAAACTGGAGGCCATTGGTTTAAGGTGGAAGGGGAAAAGATTGAAAAGGGACTGGAAGGGCAATTTTTTCCACAGAGACTGGTATATGTATGGAATGAACTGCCAGAGGAAGTGGTAGAGGTGAGTACAATTACAACATTTAAAAGACATTTGGACAAGTACATGAATAGGAAAGGTTTAGAGGGATATAGGCCAAATGCAGGCAAATGGGACTAGTTCAGTTTAGGATACCTGGTTGGCATGGACGAGTTGGACTAAAGAGTCTGTTTCTGTGCTAGATGACTAAGACTCAAAAGTCATGATTCATCCTACAAAACTAAGGAAGTAAAAAGATTTCTTTTAAAAATATTGGTTTTATTGGGACTAGAATTGAAAGTAGCTTTAAAAAAAACACAAGAACACAAGAACTAAGCGCAGGAGTAGGCTGCTTGAGCCTGCTCTGTTATTTGATATGATCGTGGTTGATCTCATCATGGCCTCAAATCTACTTTCCTGCCCACTCTCCAGAACCTTTAAACCCATTACTAATTAAAAAGCTGTCTATCTCCTCAAATTTACTCAGGTGTCCCAGTATCCACTGCACTCTGCATAAGCGACTTCCACAGATGCATGACTCTTTTGGTCATCTCTTTTTAATCTGCCGCCTCTTATCCTAAACCTAAGGCTTCTCATTCTTGATTGCCCCACGTGTGGAAGCATCCTTTCAACATCTAATCTGTCAATTCCTTTTAGCATCTCATATACCTCAATTAGATCGCCTCCTGTTATAAAGTCTAGAGAGAGTATAAGCCTAAACTGCTCAATCTTTCTTCATAAGACAAACCCTTCATATCTTATATCTACCTCAGAGTGGAATTTGCTCAAATGTACAATGCCAAGAATCTTTGAAACCCACTAAATTGCAAAGTCTTTAAAAAACCAAACATGAGATACAAAATGATTTTTGAGCAAATAGCTAAAGAATGCTCATTTCACCAGTAAAGAAATATACCACTACCACTTATTGTCCCATCTTGCAGAGTATCTCAGGTGTTTGTCAAAGCAAGGTCTTGATAATGCAGTGTGCCTTTGAGGGGAATCCTTGTGATACAGAAGACATTTTTTTTCCAGTTTCATGGCCATGACACTGCGGGGTGATTACTATCAGAACAGATAATCGTACAGTACATTGAATGAAAATTACTTCAAAAAAAAACTTGATGTTTCCTTAAACGTTTCCAAAATATTTATTCAACTAGCATCAATACTTGTGGAGTAAGGAAATAAACCTTGTTTTACAATGAACTCTGGACAACACTTTAAGAGTGGGATGATTTCATGCCATTAAGAGAAAATAGCTAGACTAATTGCCCTGAGGCCTGCCCCAATGACTGTAGCAATCACAGGAAAGCATTCTGGTACCGAGCTTAAAAAACAAAAGCTGCACATTTTACATTGACGCACACTTGCTGTGTTAGAAATTGAACCAGGTATTTATCATGTTCTCAACATATACTTGCTGATTCTGCAAATCCAGAGCCATAACACAGTGTTCTACAGAAATGTGTGAGGAAGTGGATGCTGAGCACAATTCCACACACATCCACACAGAGGTGAGATAGGCATCTTGAATCAGAATGCTTGACTATTTGTTTAACTTCAGGCATGAGGCAAGCACTTTCTCGACTAAAAAAACCTTAACTTGGAGTCCAGGGTGATGACACGTGGCTGGCTAAACTGGTTTGTCTTGCAAATATAGTGGTTGAAATAAATGCAAGGTCATGGAACTTTGCTCAACTGGCACATTAAAGAAAAACACTGCAATCTGAAAGGTTCTTGCCTGGCGTTACCAAGGATATTTGAGAGCTGCTATATTCTTCCACTCAGGAAAAAAAGCTGACTAGGATATAATATGGGAGCATATGACAAATCCACACAATAAGTATAATTGCCATTTCCAGGGCACTCAATAGAGTAATCCATGCCACACCTGCAGACCTCCAAGCTCTTGTGAGAATTAAGGGTAAATTGCCACCATCTCAAAGCTACTAGAAGAGCTCAATGGGTTTCAGATAGTTCCTCCAGAACTAAGCTAAACTACCACTTTGTTTCTGTTCCCTCAGAACCGTGTTCAATGAAATATCATGGAAACATTCTGCTGTGAATGCTCTGGTGAGTACAGCCCTGCTTCCTCTGCATCAACGCAAGTGTTAGTCTACAACCTACTTAGATGAGGCTCAAATTTCAGCAATAGCTCAGTGAAAGGAAAGTACTGAGCCAGGGTTAATACTGAACATGATGTGTGCATGTGCTTGTCAAAGGCAATTCTATCTCTTGAGACTTGCTGCACAGCACCAAAACAACTTCACAGTAAAAATAAGTAAAATAAAGGTGTAATTGTATGAATAATTTTTATTGCATAGAAAGACAAACCTTCTACAGTTCAGACAGGCCATGATTTTTATTTTGTAAAAAAGACAGACAGACAGAGGCCTTTGAAGTTAAAAAATGTTGAGAATGCCTGCATTACAGTACTGAACTTCTTACTCTTTCCTATTTCATTTGATCCAAACATATTTAGTCAACAAAGAGCTCCAGCTTTTCACGTTCTTTTGGGGGAATGTGTTTAGTCTGTAACTAAACCACCTCCTCTTTGAAGGTCTCCATTTACAGTTTGAACTGCCAACTTTTAATTCCATGCTACCTGGGTCAAACTTCCTAAAAACTAACTGAAATTAGCTTTCCTCAATATGACTATTATCCCATTTGATTGCTTATTGGCCTCTTCCAGAAATACAGTAATCCTAATGGCTCTGTGATCACTGTATCTTAAAAGTTTCCTTTTATTATGCAGAACTTACTGTATCAGCGCTTTCTTCCTCATCAAACTGGAAACATATCGATTGATGAAATACTCTTGGATACATTTCAAGAATCTATACCCTCCTCTGCGTGTTAGTCAAAAAGTAGTAACGAGTCAGTATCAAGTTGGATTGATGGAAGAGCAAAGAAAAGCAGATAGTTTTATTCTGGAAACTAAGAGATGGATAACTGACACACACAATGTATTTGTGCATTCTGGACAAAATCAGAAGCAGAGATGGATGCAAAGTCAAGATGACTTGGGCAGATGATGACTTTTAGATTCCTTCGTATTGTTCTGGGGTGGGGGGGCAGGGAGCGGGAGAGGGAGAGAGAACGTGCACACAGAGGAGGTGCTCAACATCTCACCATTGAGGGTTACCATTGGCCAGAAATTAAACTGGACTAGTCATAAAAATGATGTGGTTTGGAATGCAGGTCAGAGACTAGGAATCTTGCAGTAACTAACTCACTGCCTGACTTGCCAAAGGCAGTCAACCGTCCAAACAAGTGAGGAGTATGATGGAATACTCTCCACTTCGCTGACAAGTGCAGCTTCAAAAACACCCAAGAACCTCAATACAAAGCAGCCTGCTTGACTGGTGTCATATCCACAAACGGTCACTCCCCCCCATTATCAATGCACAGCAGCAAGCATGCACGATCTACAAGGTGCACTTCAAAAATTCACTAGGGCAGTTGAGGGAACACCTTCCAAACCCATGACCGCTACCATGTGGAAACAGAAGGGTAAACAGATGCATGCATGGAGCCACCTGTAACTTTCCCTAGAGCTACTTTCCGTTTTATAAGTAAAAGATCAAAGGGTCAGACACCTGATGAGGATGTATTAAACAAACCTAAGATGTTGTTAAATCTTTAATCAATAAGGTTTTTTAATTGATTAATATGTATGTGCAAATTCCTGAAATTCTTTCAAGTCACTGCCCTGAGAACACTACAGGTTTTATAGCGTAAACAGGTGACGTTTTAGGTCAGACAATGCATGTTGGGTGTGAGGCCTTGTTTAGATTCTGTTTTAGTTTGGAGTCTCTCGCTCTCTCCCACAGACACACACACTCTTCTACCTCCAAACTCAAACACCACACACCCTGCCCGCGCGCGCACTATCCTGCCGCCACACACCCACCGTGCACTTACTCTCCTGCCACCCCCTCCCCCGTAATATGATTAGGGATGGAATTCCAGGATTTTGAACCAGAGACACTGTAGTAATGGCAATATATTTCTAAGTCAGGATGGTGTGTGGCTTGGAGGGAAGTTTGCAGGTGGTGTTCCCATGTATCTGCTGCCCTTGTCCTTCTAGATGGAAGTGGTCACGGGTTTTGAAGGTGCTGTCTGAGGATCTTTAGTAATTTTCTATAGTGTATCTTGTTGTTAGTGCGCTGCTACTACTGTGCATCGGTGGTGGAAGGAATGGATGTTTGTAGATGTGGGGTTGATCATGCAGGCTGCTTTGTCCTGGATGTGTCCAGCTTCTTGGGTGTTGTTGAAGCTACACCTATTTCATCACATTCCCGACTTGTGCCTCTTACTTGGTGGATAGATTTTGGGGAGTCAGGACATGAATTACTCACTGCAGCATTCTTAGCCTCTGACCTGCTCATGTAGCCGCTTTATTTATATGGTTAGTCTAGTTCAGTTTCTTGTTAATAGAAACCCCTTGCTGATTTAAGAGGACCATCTTAAATGATTCAGTCCCACTCAATGTGGAAACAAGTCCTAATCTTCCTTGCTGCTGTTCGAGAGGTGAAAGAAGGTTATGGGAGATAGGCAAGAAAGTGCAGTGAAGGCCACAATCAAATTAGCCATAATTTTATTCAACAGTGGAACAGGCTCAATGGTCTACTCCTGCTCCTATGATTTAATGATCATTTGGCTGCTTTTTAACAGGCCCAGACTTCAAGGAACACTTCTCTCCCATGTTTTGATATATGACTAATGATCACTGCACAAACCAGTTAGAAGCAGAGCACAGCACACTCACATGCAGACTATGACTGGCGACTGCATACACATGAAGTCCTGGGATCAGGGTTTCAGCTCACTTTGAAATCATTTACCACCAATTTTCCATTCCAGGACATCAAAATAAAGTCACCTCAGCACATTTACTGGCACAAGTAGGTGGCAGCAGTGGGGAAAATTTGGACAGAAAAATAAATGGCTTTCTGGTATGAAATTAATAGTTACTTGGGTAAATCTGGATTAACATAAGACATTACGATCACAGAGACATTGTGTTTAACTTGACTGAGTGTTTTGATGAGGAAAAGACAGAAGGTTGATAAGAGTAATTGCTTTGATGAGGAGATTTTGAACAATATGATATACATGGACTTCCAAAAGTATTGATAAAGTGTCACTGAACAAACCTCTCAGAAACGTGGAATGGGGAGGGTACATAGTGGGGATCCCCCATGATAGCATAAGGATCACTGGTTTTCTTGATTATATTAATGGCATTGAATTAGCAGGGCATGAATCCAAATATTGTGGATGACAAAACCTGGAAGCATTGTGAATGGGCATGGATAGTGATAGACCTCAAGAGGTCAGCCACAAGTGAACTGGGTGGTCAGGTTGTAGATGACATTTAGTACATAGAAGTACTGTGGTAGGAAGAACAAAATGAGGTACTATAAAGTATATAATTCTAAAAGCAGTGCATGAGCTGAGATCTCAGGGGATGTGTATGCAAATAGTTAAGATGGGAGCAATGGAAAATTCATGGTTATGAGGAAGAAACCCAAGAACTAGGGTTCAACCTAATTATTCATTCACAGAATGTGGCATCACCGACAAGGCCAGCACTTATTGTCCTTCTCCAAATGACCTTTAAAAAGGCAGTAGTGAGTTGCCTTCTTGAATTCCTGGAGTCTATGTGGCACAGGTAAATCCACAACACCAGCTGTAATGGCTGCTGACCATTTTAAAAGGCACGAGTTAAGCACTTTGCTGTGAATCTGAAGTCATATGCAGGTCATTAAGGAAAGTTTGGCATATTTCCTTCCCTGAAGATTTTATAACCTCTACAAACGTGACACGTGTTATGTGATTTTGCATCACCTGGTTAGTTATCACATGGTCAAACATCCAGAAACGCACTTAACTAGAGATGACAAGCCTAAACAGTAATCCCTATAGAGGTCCATAAGTTAGTAGAATCATTAAAAGTGAAAAAATGCAGAGGAGACACAGCCCTACAAACAACAATCCCTAATTGTCAATCATGCATACATACATACATACAAAGCTTGAATTCAACCCAATGCCTTTATGACCAGACAGTTCAATGCTCTATGACATAGGCACAGCCTGCATCCTTGAATGCAAGTGCTTCAAAATAACCTTTTCAAAATGTTTGGGACAGAGTATTTGCTGTTGTCGACTTCCTCATTTAAAATTGCGATTTTTCTTTTACATAATGCAGGCAATGTCACTGGGCAAAATCTTTACTCACACATTGTTCCATATTCTCAGGGATGAATTCCCCTTCACTGTGAATGCTGGTGTAGGATCCCTGGCGAGCGATCCGTTGTTGTCGCTCTGGTACATATCCTGGGGGTGGTGAGCTTCGACCGGTGTTCTGAGAACCTGCAGGGAGAACAATTTTACTGTGTAGTGCAGAATCCTGCCTTTTCAAATATTATCCAGCAGTTATCTGTTACGGTCAAATTCTTGTGCAAAACCGGCTCACCTGCATTTCTTCTATCAGTTCTGTGGAACGTCCATTATAATATCTAAAGTTCACATACCAGTCTGTACAATGCATTAGTAATCGTACACGCACAGCACAATCAAGATTCTGAGGAATGTAATGAGTCTCTCTGGGCAGGTTAATATAGCTTGAAAGGCATAAATGAGGCAGCTGTATCTACTCCATTTGCTACATGCCTTAGGCCTTATCAGACCATATTGTAATGCATAAGTGTGAATGATTGTGTGTGTAAATACAGACAACTGATATATTAGCTTCTTGGGAAAGTATTCCATGGACTTCACAATGAACATGTAAATTTGAAAATTTCCCAATTTGCTCCCACTACTTCTCCTGATAGCACTGCACACCCTCCTGCCACACCGCTCAACACGTATTTACCTCTTTCTAGAACTTACCCAGTGACCTTTCTTCACATTGCAGCCAAAATAGTGAATGTCATCAGGCTATTCCACTTACTTTGGTCATGGCAGCTGAACAGATTCCTGTCAGTTCACCTGAACAGGTCATGTCCAGCAGGAATTAAGAATGGCTACAAGCACAGAGGGTGACCCAACAGGCCACTGCGTCAGAGCTGATTCTCTGCAAGAACAAATCCGCTTATCCCAAGCCCACACTCCCTATAATCTTGCAGTTGTTTTTCTTTCTGGTTTTTATCCAATTTCCCACTGAAAGCTGGCTGTGTAAAATTAATAGTATTTCATGTGTTATCATTGGTTCTTTTACCGATTACCTGAGATCAATTTAATTTGATTCTTGAACCAGAGGCCAATGGGAACAATTTCTATTTATGTTGTCCACCCCTCTTAAATATCTACCAAATCTTTTCACAACCTTCTATCTTCCAAGGAGAACACCCCAGCTTCTGCAACCTGTCTACATAACTGAGTCCCTCATCCCTGAAAATCCCCGGAGTGACTAGATTGTTATCAGAAACAGGAATTCCTTGCCCAAGAGCATTACCGATTGTTGCTCCCATTGATATCAGTTTACAAATTATAGGCAGATACTAAACTCACCAATTCGTGGTTTATGTCTATTGTCTACATCTGGTGGCACTTTTATCATCAAATCATCACGCACGCTCATTAGATGGGGTGAAGAAATATGGAATCATAGCTTACCCCAGGAGTTTTTAAAAAATTAATTAATGGGGTTTGAATCTTAACACTTGGGTGAGAGGTACGAATCATACAGGCTGACACTGAAACACTGATGACTACAGTACCATTACATGAAACATTAAAGATCCAACCGCATTACACAAGGAGCAGAGGAGCCTGTATGATGCCCTGGCCAACATTCATTCCTCAACCAACACTTCAATACTATTTGTAGGATCTTGCTGTATCCAGATGCTGCCCTGACTATTGACACAATGCATATACTTAATTATACATGGAATATAAATCTAATAATCTTTCTGACATGTTATTCAGCTACATTTGTGGGATAAATTGGACAGCATTTGTTTCAGCAAGAAATCAATTCCATACCTTTTATTATATATAATTTGAGCTGAACAGATACTGAAGGGTGTTAGAACATCTCCAGAGATGCTGTCCTTTAGGTGAGACAGTAACCTGTCGCCTACTTAGATGGTTTATGGATCATGTGGGATTGACAAGCAGAGCTCTCCCAGACAGACGCATTTTTCTCAAAGCACCAGTACACAATAATTAAGACGTTCATCTCACTGTTGACAGCCCAGATCTTGTTCAGCACAAAGCAACTGCCACATACACCTAATCAAGTGCCAACGAACTTCAAAAGCACACAAAGGTGTTTAGACTATTGGAAAGGCACAATATATAAACATGCCTGTTTGTCTACCACATCAATATAGATTATGCACTCTAGGTTTCGGAGATGAGTTTGAAACAGACCTTTTTTTTTTAAAGCAAAAAGCACTGACTCTGAGGACTCTAAATAAAGATATGTGTAACTTCACCTTGCTGGCACACAATCATAAATGTAGTTTGGGGTTAATTATAGTACAATAGTGCTTTGGACCGAGTGCTTTTTGAGGTGCTCGAGAATGAACAGGTCCAAGAGCAAAATATTTCATTTTGAGCTCTCATTTTTCTCTAAGGAAAAGAAACCAATGATAAATGAATGCTTAGGTTCAAATGCATTGCTACCACCCCCAAACTTTCACTTTTTCCAACACATTCCGAGCACTCCTTCACACAATACTAAAAGCAATCATTATCTGATTGGCCAGGTTCCAACTGCTATTGTGGAAACAACATCTTACTAACAGGAAGGGGAAGTCGCGCAAAGCAGTGTATATCAAAGGAAGTGAATGGAAAAACAAGAGCATTGAGCTCTGGTTCATTTTCATCCTGCCTGATCGTTATCTCTCCCCACAATCACAAATGTGGCTAATCTCACACTATGTTGAAGATAAACACACACAGAGACGAGTAAAATACCCCTCTGCAGGTCTGTGGTGCAGATCAGTTCTGTTGTCATGAGAAGGATAACGTACATGTGTGATATCTACACACCCTGTCTATGCACAGGAAATTTTTCATGGAATTTCAACGACGGCAGCTCCAATACTTCAGTCTAAAAGTTGCTGGTTCACATTGCGCCAACTACAACACAAGCCCCAAGTAAACGTTTAGCTTTCCAACTTTCAAAGTATGGCAATACATTAAAATTTACAAAATCAGAAGGACCATGTAACAATATTAATGCATTACAGATGATAGCTCTACACAGTCCTCTTGTAAAACCTGACAAGGTGTCAGGTAGATTTGCTCATTAGGTGAGGACACCCTGTTAAGCAGGCTGTGAATGCATCATCGGTTCCAGTACAGGGATGTGACAGCTCCAACACAACCTTTCCTTTCTCCCAAGGCCCTGCCAAGGAGCCAGGCAATCCATCTGCCTGTCTGACAAAAAGCAATCTTATTTTAGTCTGGCCAACTAATCCTTGCAACAGCTGGAAATGCCGTGTCCAGCAGTCCGGAATACACACTGTCTGTAAAGGGAATCTGAAGCACTTGATAAGCTCAGGAATCAATCCAGAGCAGCCTGGAAGACGGGAGGCCAAATCACTGCCTGAGGACTGAGTGCAGCCAGCTGACAGCCTTGGAGTTAACTTATTGACAAATATCAGCTGTTTCAAAAATAGTGTAGGATACGTTTGAATAAAGAGTAGGCTCAGCCCCGCAAACTTCCTTCCACTTCAACACTAGTATTTCTACATAATTCGCTCTTTCTACAAGTTAGATCAAAGGACTTGGACTTGTGCAATAATTAGGAAATTGCTTTTGTTGCATTGCAACTTGAAGCCCTGCTAGAAAACAGTAACACACTTGTTGTGCTTATGAGAAACGCACGCAATAAACAGGTTCACTAATTGGCTTTAAGGTACTTTCCATGTGAACTCTGACTGGACACCAGGAGAAATTTTGCCCAACACCACATTTTACAGTATTGGAAACAGTAACATGCATGTCAAATCTCAATCACTTTTCAACCACAGATTATTTTTGGTTTAAAATTTCACAAGCATCATATGGCACTTCAAAAAACTAAGACTCGAATTCTTTTTCTCCTTCATTGATTGCTTGTGTAATAATTGATTAAAAGTTCAAGTGATCTTCTGGCTCACATGCATTTTACTGGCGAATGTCACCAACATTTGGGTATTGCCAAACTTGGCAGAAGCCCCCAGGAAATAGCAGGCAATATTCCAGCTGCACCTCAGCTGTTTGCTAAGCACAAACTGCACACATAAGGATGCAGTAATGTAGCGACTATCCTACTAGAATAGTAATCAGAAGCGACCAGGAGAAATGAATTCAAATTTCATCATTTTCTAATGCTGTGAATTTAAGTTTAACAGTTGCTGAAAAAGACATTTTGTCAAAGCTTTTCATCTTGCACTCATCAGGACAATTTTAAAGAACACCAAGGGAAAAAAAAAAAATCAACATTTATACACTTGAGAGCAGAGTGCTGATTGGTTGAGTCAATGCCAAGGAGAATACATCAGTTGAGGATGATTAACAAGTTAACGGTCAGATTTTGTTTAAATTTTAGACCAGAGGTTGACTCCGATTCTCAGAGCACAAGTGAACCAGTAAATGGCTGTCACCATTTTTGCTGAGTTGAAACAGGTAGTGTGCACACTTCCTTCTACTGCAAAAATCAGGGTCCCATGTGTCATTATATGTAACTTCTAATATCCCACACTGTAAGCTCTACTGACAATCCTAAATCAGTTATCAGCGTAATTCTTCGCTCATGATCTTCCAACAAATATTGTCCAAATTTTACCTAAAGTCTGACACTGTGTTGCAAGTTTTGCAAGCATGGGCTAGTTGGGTATGGTGAATTCCTGGCTGAACTGCCCAAATGGACATACAGTTTTATAGAATCCATCTTACTGGAGAATTAGGAACTACATACCTGGCATCAGTACCAAGATTGATGAACTCAACAAGATAAGTGATAGCCATTTGCTGGTTCATTTTTCAAGGCAAAGCCTTGACCAATCAGATGGTTTAAAATTTAAACAAAGCCTTGTATATAACTTTACATCATCATAAACTGGTGCATTCTGCCTAGCAACACCTCTACCAGTTACAGTCCACTTGCCAACCAGAAAGCTGCTCTTCTACAGTACAATCGTTGGCTTCCTCTTTAAGTTAGTATTCTTCTGTATTGTCCCGAGGAAATGAAAAGGTGAGACAAACGGAGTCTATTATTCAGGAATATTGAAGTTCTTTACTACTAAGTGATTATTCAATTAATTAATTAAATATGGAATAGAAAGCCGTTGTTGGTGATGGTAACTGCAAAACAATCAAACTGTCATAAAAAACCCATCTGTTTCATTTAGCCCTTTAGTAAGCTTCACAATCAGGATGAGGAGATCACATCTGGAAGGAGGCACAGACCGAGTCAGTACGTATTTTGAGCAGCATGGAGTTCATTGCAAAGGGAAAAGGAGTTTTTTTGTTATCTTTTGGTTCATAATTGTAAGGTCTTTTCAAACAGGATAAAATGAGGCCTAGGACTGGAGGCCCAGCTCAAAACAAAAAGTGACACAGGAAAACCTCAAGTTCATTGGCTGGTAACAGCTGATACTTTTACTATGATGTTACTCTCCTATTGAAGGTAAATAGGAGAAATACGATTGGTTTCAGATTGTCACCACCAGATTTAAATTGGGCAGCACGGGGGCACAGTGGTTAGCACTGCTGCCTCACAGCATCAGAGACCTGGGTTCGATTCCAGCCTCGGGTGACTGTCTGTGTGGAGTTTGCACATTCTCCCCGTGTCTGCGTGGGTTTCCTCCGGGTGCTCTGGTTTCCCCCACAGTCCAAAGATGTGCAGGTTAGGTTGATTGGCCATGCTAAATTGCCCGTAGTGTTCAGGGAGGTGTAGATTAGGTGGGTTGTTGGGGAATGTGTCTGGATGGGATGCTCTGAGGTTCGGTGTGGACTTGTTGGGCCGAAGGGCCTGTTTCCACACTGTAGGGATTCCATGCTCTTAAAAGAAAATTCAATGGACTTTCTGTTTCTAGGTGCTTCCGTTAAATTAATTGCCTGAATTCAAACTCGTCACAACATCAAAACAAGACTGAGAATCTGAGATAAAAAAGTGTAGAGCTGGATGAACACAGCAGGCCAAGCAGCATCAGAGGAGCAGGAAAGCTGA